>NW_004624824.1:6451326-6477921 GCF_000247695.1 Heterocephalus glaber
AGTGCTGGGATCACAGGCATGCGCCACTATGCCCGCCCATCCTCTCCTTTCTTCACTTCACCTATCTTTGATGATCCTGCTAGGAACAAGACTGATAAGACCGCTGCCCTCTTAGAACCGATTAGACGCATAACGGACAGTCAATAGCGGACCGTCGCAGGCAGTGGTAGACGCTGTTTTGGAAACACAGCAGCGACAGAGTGGGCTGGGCCTGCGCTGGGCCCGGTGTCCTCTAAAAGCACGGGGCAGGCCGATGCAGGTGGGAGGCACGGGGCCAGGGCCTGCGGGGAGGCGAGGTCGTGCGTGACGCGGACCGACCGTGCCCGGGGCCTCTGTACGGTCAACTCTTACCGCCAGCCGCCCTCGCAGAGCCGGGCCGGCCCGGGCGGAGACGCGCGTGACGGAGCACATGCTGGCCGGGCGCGTGCTCGGGGCACAGGTGCAGGCGCGGCCCGGCCCTCTCTCGGGGCTCGCCCGGACCTCTCTCGGGGCTCCTCCGGCCGTCCCACAGCCGGCGGGAGGAGCCCTGAGGGGTAGCCGAGCCGCACCTCGGCCTCCCCTTCAGGACCGGGCTCCCGAGGTGCTTGTAAGAAACAGGCAAAAACCACTGGAATAAAAAGATGGGAAAGCGCTCTGCAAATCTGGACACAACCTGAGGGGTTTATTCACCTTCTCCAGCTCCTCTCCCGGCCTTTGGAAGCCCAGGGGGTCGGACTAAGCGCACTGCGGCCCAACCTCCCCTCCCCGCTTCCCCCTCGCGGAGTTCGCGTCCCCGGGGTCTGGAGCTCCCCCGATCCGCACTGCATCTCCCGTCCCTGGAGCCTGGAAACAGCGGAAAAACCCTCGCCGGGCGCGGTTGCCCGGTCGCATCACATGACTCTGGCCCAGCGCCCCTTGCCGGGCAGAAAGTAATACGCATGCGCTTAACCTCTAATCCCCGGCCCCCCCCGCCCACACCCCTGCTTGGCTGGCTCCTCCGCGACCGCTGTCAACTCCTCCCTCTCCTTTCTGTCTTCATCCTTCCTGACATTTACTCCCTTCCCCCGCCCCTTGGTGATGTCAGGCAGACAGCCTTCCCAGCCAATCAGCATGCTGTGTTCAAGGGTCGGCACGCGGAACCGGTCGGATCGAACCAATGGGTGCCCTCAGAGCGAGGGGCGCCCCAACCGCCCCGAGGAGCCGCGGCCGAGGGGCGGTGCTTCCCAGTCAGCATGTGGGCGGGGGAAGGGGGGGCCAGCAGCCGCAGAGGCGTAGACGGCGGCGGCGGCGGCGACGTCGCTCAGTCTTCGGGGTGGGCTCGGCGGCTCAGGCCGGGTGGTGCGGAGGGCACGGCGGGCTACAGCTGCCCCGGGGAGGCCACAGCGCCATGGGCGGGCGGTAGCAGAGCTCCCGAGGCCGAGGCGAGGGACGGCAGCGCTCAGTCCGGCTCGGCGACCGCCGGCGGGGCCCGGGGGAGGGTAGGCCCGGGGCGGGGGTCTTCCGGGGCTGCGTGGGGCCTTGGGGCGGGGTCGTAGGAGTCCCAGGCCGCCGCGAGGCGCTGCTGCCGGCCGCCGCCGGGTTCCTCCTCTGGGCCGCTCGAGGACGACGCTCCCGCGGAGGCCTCGCCTGAGGAGGCCGCGGCGGCGGCGAGGCCGCGGGAGGCCGCGGGGGATGGAGGAGCGGAAGGAGGAGGGCGAGGCGGAGATCCAGGAGCACGGGCCAGAGCACTGGTTCTCCAAGTGGGAGCGGCAGTGCCTGGCCGAGGCCGAGCAGGACGAGCAGCTGCCCCCCGAGCTGCAGGAGGAGGCAGCGGCCGCCGCGCAGCCCGAGCACAAGCAGCAGAAGCTGTGGCACCTCTTCCAGAACTCGGCCACCGCCGTGGCTCAGCTCTACAAAGGTGAGGCCGCGCCGCCATCTTGCCGCCGCCCGGCCCGGCCCGGCCCGACCCGACCCTACCCTACCCTGTCCCGACCGTACCCTGTCCCGTCCCTACCCTGTCCCGTCCCTACCCTGTCCCGTCCCCGTCCGGCCCGTTCCTGCCGCAGCCTCCCCTCGCCCTACTGGAGCGCGTGCTGGGGGCGGCGGCCTCCGGGTCTGGTGGTCGAGCTGCTGCACCCTCCTTGCCCGGAGGCGCCGCTGGGGAGATCCGGGTAGGGGCCCCCTGGGGAGGGGAACCCCCGACGGCGCAGCCAGGGAGGAGGGGGGTGTCTTGGATCCCCGGGCAGGGCTACGAGGACCGGGGAGGAGCCCCCGCCACAAAATGGCGAAGAAGGCGGCCGGCCGGCCGCACTGTGCCCCGACCTGGCCTCGGGGCGGGGACTGCGAGGGGCGCCTCCCGGTGCCGGCCAGGCCCTCTGCGCCCCCAGCCCCGCGCTGCCTTCCGCCCCGCCGCGACCCCTTGATCCTGGCCCCCCGCTCACTTTGGGATCCCGAAACCCTTGAACAAAATGGCGAAACCTAATATGGCCGTTCCGGAGTGATTGACGCCCAAATAACATTCTCTCTCCCTGTCTCTGTCTGTCTCTCTCTCTCTGTGTCCTTGTGCGTGCGTTTGTGTCCATTCTGTCCCCCCGCCCCCTCTTTTTTTTGATGTTTGTTTTCAGACCGAGTGTGTCAGCAGCCAGGACTTTCTCTCTGGGTTCCCTTCCAGAACGCAGCCACCGCTGTCACCAACCTCTACAAAGGTAAAGATAACCTTGGTGTATTGCTGGTGAAGGGGAGGGGCAGGGTGTGTGTCCTGCGTTCTGACCGTGTTTTCTGCTCCCCAGTGTAGCCGCTAACCTTGAATGCTTTGCAGCCTGAGAATCTCAGTGATGTTCTAGCTAGATCAACTGGAGGCGATTTTGATACCCGCAGCTCCTTCCTCTTCCTAAGGAAACACATGGCAATGTCTAGGGACATTTTTGATTGTCTTGATTAAGAGGGGGGCTGCTATTGGCATCTAGTGGGTGGAAGCTGCTCCTTATCCTTCAGTACCCAAGACAGCCCCTCCCCACTCAGCCAGGATTTACCCAGCTCCAAAGTGTTAAGTACCCGTGTTAAGAGGCTACGTAGGAACTGGAACTGGAAGATGGGTGAGACCTGCTTCTCTTGGAAAAGACAGCAAGAGAAAAAGTTTGTTTTTGTACCACAGAAGTGGAACAATCTCAGGGAAGATTTTTGGGTCTAGCCGCTTAGAGCATGGTGTGCATATTAACATCTGCACTCCTTTAACGATTTCATCATTTTCCTCCTTACTCCCTTGTAACTGGTTGTAAGTTGTTGCTAGGAAATCTTTAGTTTTGAATTGATGTATATGTGTTTCCTCCCGGTGCCTTCTGGGGTTTATTTTTCCTCCTCTGTGATGATGAGAGATGTGTTTAATTGTTCTTTGCCCATTGAGCTGTCTTGCCAACATAGGTTGAGATTTTGTGCCATGCAGATAGGGAAGATTTGGAAATCTGGGTTTGATTTTTGGCAGGGTTTATATGAAAAAAAGATTTGGACCTGACTGTTAATCTTAATAAAACATGTAATTAAATGTTTTAAGAAACTTAGGAGCTGTTAACAGTAATGGAATTTTGTGTGAATCACAAATATCAAAATAGGTTGAAATGAACTTTGCAATCTCTCCTTGATCTTAGACCCCTATTTTTGGTTAAGAATATGCAAATGGCCGGGCTGGGTAACACAGGCCTGTAATCCCAGCACTCAGACTCAGGCTGAGGCAGGAGGAGCCCTGAGTTTGAGACCAGCCTGGGCTACATAATTGAGTTCAAGGCCAGCCTGCACTACAAAGCAAGACCTTGTCTCAAAAAACCAAAACCAAACAAACAAGTATGTGCAAAAAAGTGGCAGCATTCTGTAAGACATATCCCTTATGAGATTTCTTGAATAAACTGTACTTTTGGGGGGAGGGTTTTTTTTTGGCGGGAGGACATAGGGTCTCACTGTGTTGGTCAGGCTGGCCTCGAATTCATGGCAACCCCCCCGCCCCCATGCCTGGCTGGGGGGAGTAATTTTGAGAACTGTTAAATTGGTGTGAATAAGAATGCTAATTTAGGGAATGAAGAACTAATAGTTCCTCCTTATTGAGAAAAGGGAAACAGATTAAATGGTGCCTCAGTGGTCAGCTTTGATTTTTCTATGTGGCTGAGTTTATTATATATTATAAATGACTTTTTTATGTCATAGATGTTTTTGGGGTTTTTAGCATTCTCTTTGAAGTGGTTTTAGGGAAATAATACTTGAGAAACTCAATTTTTTACAGACTCAAGTTTCTTGGAGTATATATACATTAAAAAAATCACTTTTTTGGGCCGGGGATTTAGTTCAGTGGTTCTGGTGCCTGTCTCGAAAGCACAAGGTCCCGAGTTCGATCCCTGGTACCAAAAAAACACGAAAAAAAACACACACACAAAAATCACTTTTTTTTTGGTTTTGTTTATTGTTTTTGGTACCTGGGAGTGAACAAAACAAAAAAATCACCTTTAAGATGTATAGTTTTTTAAAAAAGTGTAGTTTGATTTTGGCATATACTTTTAAAAGAATGTTATCTGTCTCCCCACTTTGTTCCTGTCAACCACTGATCTGACTGCAGTGTACTGTATGTAGGTTTCCATTAAGAGTTTGTGGTCTGTATCCTTTTGTGTTTGGCTTCTTCCCCTTAGCATGATGTTTTTGAGGTAGATTCATGGAGTTCACACTGCAGGTATTAGTGCATTTTAATGCTTTGTAGTCTGTTGTATGGAGGTACAAGTATAAGGTTTATCCTTTTGCCATTGTTGCAGTTGTTTGAAGAGGAAAGCAATATATTTTTAGTGTTTTTTATGTGCCAAGATTCTTTAGCCATGTACAGTACACATATAAATGTCTTTTAGTTTTGGTGCTGTTGTGTATTAAGTAGATTATATCCCTCTAGGATTTAGCAGTTTTTTAGTAATCCTAACTCTTTAAAAGAAGGTAGGTTTAGAAGCTGAATTCTGAAATAATCCTTAATTTGACTATTTCATTTGAGATGTGTGTACTAGTTTTCTTTGTTCAGAAAATTTAATCAGGGACATTTAAGTGTTACATGTAGTTCTTGGATTGTATAGTCTGGTCTAGTTTTTGTGTTTGTGTTTTTTTAGCAGGAAACATCCCTTCTTAGCTAATAGGAATGGATAAATTGTGTTCTGTGGAATTTGGTAGTGTTGGGAGAGCTTATTTCTATTCCTATCTTTTTTTTTTTTTTTTTTGAGACAAGGTCTCACTAGGTAGTTCAGGATGGCCTTGAACTCACTATGTAATCCAGGGCCTCCCAAGTGGGATTACAGGCATGCAGCATGGCCGGCCTCAGTTCCTATTTGTTGTGAGGAAACTAAATAGTATTCTGCAAATCCTTATACCCTTCCTCCTTTTCAGGGTGTGGTCTTTAGAGAACAGAAGTACAACTGTAGGAATAATAGGTTGTCTTAAATAGAGCCAATGAAATTAGCAAGTGCATGTGGCATTAAGTAGTGCTAAGTTTTTCAAAGTTCTGATGAAATATTTAAGTGTAATTTACAGAGGGGAAGATTTTGGAGGATCCTTTAAGAGGGAAACACATCTGTATTTTGTATATGTGAGTACTTAATCTGGAAAGCTAAAAATGACAAATTTTGCAGTCTGGGGATTGTTTAGCACCCATATCAGCCTTTTGATAATTCCTGAAATCAGCACATCGGAAGGTCAGAATTGAGGTAAAAACCTAGCAGAGGGCTCCTTTAAATTGCCAGTGGATTTTTGGAGAGTAGAATGGTGATTGACTCAGTTAGAAATGTGACTGGAAAGAGTTACAAAAGAATATAAGTTGACGTTGTTTTCTCAGTGGGAACAGGATTCAGAAAAATGGAGTGCATGGTCCTCCTGTTTAGATAATACGGGTCAAACTTTGGCTTCCTTTTTTGGAAGGGAGAAAAATCCTCGATGCTAGTCATGGATTTGATTAATACGAAGAGGATGGTATTTCTTTGCATTGTTGGGTCCCTGCCTGAGTGTGTGTGGTTTTTTTGTTTTTTAGTACTGGGCATTGAACTCAGGTCCTTGTGAGTGTGTTTTTTGATGCCTCTAACCAAAGAAGTGAGTGAAAAGTTACTGAGGTGGTTTTAATCTTAGTCAGGGTTGATGCTTACCTGGGAAATACTTGGCCAAGTCTGCACCTTTCCCTCGCCCGCTGGATCTCTTGCATGGTTGGCATGTGCTTTTTAAATTTTTTTCTGGTACCCTGGATTGAACTCAGGACCTTGTGCTTGCCAGGCAGGCGAGGAGCTACTGAGCTAAATCCCTGGCTAGGCATGTGCTTTCTACCATTGAGCAGCACCTTTAGCGCCAGATTGGTTTTATAAATTCACCTGTCATCTCTGTTTTTCTTTTTGGTACTGGGGATCGAACTCGGGACCTTGTGCGTGTGAGGCAGGTGCTGGAACCACTGAGCTAAATCCCCGGCCCACCTGTCATCTCTCTTTTTTTTTTCTCTCATCTCTTGGTGACTGGTTTCCATCATGGTCTCTTGATTTCTCCTAGGAAAGCATTGTGTACTTTGAATGCTCCTGAGAGTTGGGACTGGTGGTTGTCCTCCAGGGCAAAGATAACCTAGGTAGCCTCACAGGGCAGCCTGAAATGGGAGCTGGTGCCCTCATGGAGCCAGTGCTTGACCATCTCCCTCACCCCCCCACCTTTGGTATGGGATTGAACCCTGGGCCTTCACATTGATCTGCATCCCCAGCCCTTGTTTTATTTTTTATTTTGAGACAGAGTCTTGCCAAGTTGCCCAGGCTGGGCTCAAACTTGTGATCCATTTGCCTCTTAGCATGTGCACTACACTAGCTTCATTTCTTTTCTTTGTGGTTTTTTGAGACAGGGTCGCTGTGCAGACTGGCCTTGAACCCACTACGTAGCTGGGATTATAGCCCCCCCCCCCTTCATTGCTTCTCAATGGCTCTTTCTCAGCTTTTTAATGTTTTTCTTCTTTGATTCTTGTTTTTTTTTGCTTTACGTTTTAGCAGTGCAGTTGAACCATTGGTTGAATGGAGCCGAGAGCTTTCCCTTAATACTGCACACACTAAAAGATATTTCTCAGATTCTTCTAGAAGGGTGATGGCAAACCTTTTAGAGCTTTCAGTGATAAAAAAGCCGACTATGCATGCTGTAGGCTCACCACCCCTGCCCTAGAACATCATTTGCCTCCAGGTGTCTGCTCTAGTAGTACTTGCACAGGCCTAGTTTCATTGTAGTCAAGGGTCTTGGAATCTATTGCCAGATCATCCGGTTTCAGACCTTGATGCTGTTACTGGTTACCTGTGTGGCTCTACAGGCGTATTGGAGCCAGGTGCCAGGTGTTTTACCATTGTGCTTCTTGGTTTTCTTAAGTGAGTTAATATCCACTAACTTCAGTGCAAGCTTTTAGTTTTATGCCTAGCATATAGTGAGTTCCCAAGTGTTGATTGTGTTGATGGTCAAGTTTTAACTATTTTTTGCATGTTTTTTACTATAGGCGGTGCTTACTATGGAGGGAATAATTCTAGTTTAGTTTTTGTTTTTAAATTTTTTTGTGTTAAGTAAGCACTATGATATGTACTTTTCTTCCTTACCTTCCTAAAAGGGGGCAAACATAAATACAATTGACAGGTGAGAAAAATAGTGTGATGTCACATTTGCTTCTTGCTATGTTGTTTCACTTTAGTGTGGCCATTTTGGACCTACATAGAAGCTAATGGTGGATTGATCATAATGAAAATTGTTGAACCAAATGGGTAATTGTAAACAAATGGTGAGAGAAAGCATAGGATCAGAGATAGATGGCACTGGGTTATTACTCTCCATGGTACAAAAAATTATTCCTGAGCATTGAAACTGTTAAATACCTCAGTGTAGATTATAGTTAGAAACCCTAAGACTTAAATTTTCTTCTTCACCTTCAATTATAAGGAGGATTAGCCCCGGTTTTTTTTGTTTGTGTTTTACTTTTTGTTTCTGTTTTGAGACAGTCTTGCTATGTAGTTCAGGCTGGCCTTGAATTCAGTTTTGTAGCCCAGGCTGGCCTCAAACTCACAGCAATATTCCTACCTCAGCCTCCCCAGTGCTGGGATTATAGGTGTGCACTACCACACCTGGCTAGCCCATCATTTGTAATGCCCCATTTATAGATTTAGTCTGTAAATTTTTATAGAAAATAATCATTTTCTGCTGTATAACTTTTCTGTAAAAAGGATATTTTGTTCTAAGCATGGTGGCACGTTATAATCCCAGCTACTTGGGAGGTTGAGTCAGGTGGATTACAAGTTGGAGGTTACCCTGGGTGATTTAGTTGAGCTCCTTTTTCAAAAAGAGGTTTGAGATTGTTAGAAATGTTGCTTAGTGATATAAAGCCTCTATGTTCAATCCACAGTTGGGGTGGTGGTGGTGGAGTCCTTAAGAGGAGGATATTTGGCTGCAGGACAAGTCAGGCTGTCTTGAGTGGTATGGACTCCTTTCTAACTTGGATGCTGGAGATAGGGATGGATTTAATTTGGTGGTTCAGGCTCCTGCTTTGCAGTTCTCTCCCCTTTGCATGTTCATATACATGTGTGCACTTTGTGTTCAGACTGGTTTTATCATGGTGACAGGACAGGTAGCTCACCTCTTTGAGCTCACCTCTTGAGATTGCTCCTGAAGCTTAGAAGAACCCAGTTTCTTGCCCAGAATAGACTCATTACTTACCTAGCATAAGTACCTTAATCAGAATGTGGGAATACACAGAATAGTTGGAGGGAGTGTGGAGCAAGCTTCCCTCAGCATGTGCTTGGCTATCCAAACAAAATACTTGAGGCCAGGGATTTAGCTCAGTGGTTTTGCTGCCTGCTGCACAAGCCCAAGGACCTGAGTTCCATCTCCAGTACCAAAAAAACCCATAATAATAAAATAAAAACAGATCCAAACAAAATACTCTAGAGCTTTGTAGACAGGGCAGGACAGGGATTCAAGGCTGGGCAGGCAACACACAGTGGCTGCTATGATCTTCCTGGTGGATGTCCTTTGTTCTGTGTGCTAGGTGAAGATTAAGCTCACATATAAGAAGTGAGAAGGTAGTGCTTAAGTTTCCAACAATTCCTTAGGGGATACACAGACATTATTAAAACAGTTGGAATACAGTTTTGTTGGCTTTGACTCAGATCCTCATGTTCCTAATACAATAGTACATTTTTTGCTTCGCCAGACTGGATGATTAATTATGATCAAGTGTTTTGTAAACAGCAGTATTCCTTAAAAATGTTGCTCTGGTTTAGAAATGTGCTCTAGGGCCAGGGATTTAGCTCAGTGGTTCTGGCGCCTGCCTTGAAAGGACTGGAGTTCGATCCCCGGTACCAAAAACAACAACAACAACAAATGTGCTCTAATGACTTCTGGATTTTCTTCAGGAGAATGAGAGACTTTGTTTTGTGGGGAAGAAATGGCTTGCAGGAGAAACTGTCACTTACCCAAGTTTGGACAGACCTTTGAGCCTTACTTTCTTGTTTACAAAATTGGAATACCTTCTCACATAGTCTTTTTTGTGAGACTCAAGAAACATTGCCAGATGTGGTAGTGCATGTTTGTAATCCTGGCACTTAGAAAGCTGAGGCAGGAGAATTGCCATGAGTTTGAGACCAGGCTGAACTACGTAGTGAGATTGTCTCAATAAAATAAAAAGAAACATTGAGTAACTCGGTGGAGTACATGGAATCTTAAGTTCCATCCTTAGCACCAAAAAATACAGCATTTTGATTAATTTTGTCTGTATGTATCGCTTAAGGTTCTGCGTTTGGTTTTCACCTCAGAATCAGTATGATTCTGTGTATTCTCCCGACCCCCACCACCACGAAGAGTAAACCTAAAATTTTTTGAATACAATTTTAGATTTATACAAAGACATTAAAAAATTAAACATGGATATCTCGTGTGACTATTGCATGAATCAATTTGCTTTTTTGAAAAAGATTACTGTTGTGGTTAAAGGTTAGATCTAACATTTCAGTGCACCTGGGGACTCATTTGACCTTCACGTTTATGACCCTTTTCCAGAATAGCTTTGGTTTTGGTAAAATAGTGTTGATCCCAAGACTGTCTCACAGTTTCTGTACCTAGGTGTTTTGGGCCAGGGGCCCAAATTCCAGAATTTGGGTGTCTAGTTGTCAGGGTTCAAAGCAGTGTTTGGCTCAGAGCCTTCATGAGGCTGTGTGTGTGTGTGTGTGTATGATTATTATTCAACGGACACTATGTTGTTCAGAAATTATATTAAAATGTAGTCTCTTTAGCTGGGCTAAAGGCTGAAGCAGGAGAGTTGGAAGCCAGCCTCGGCTACAGATTAAGACTGTCTGAAAAAAACAAACAAAATGTAATCTCTTCATATCTAAGGTTTTCCAGTAAGCATGCAGGTTTTTCCTACTTAGTTCAAGGTTTGAGGAAGGCTTTACTTTTTTTTTTTTTTTTTTTTGTACCGGGGATTGAACTTGGGTCCTTGCACTTGCGAGGCAGGTGGCCGAACCACTGAGCTAAATCCCCGGCAAGGGCTTTACTTTTAACCCAGCAGCTAGAAAGTCCTACCTGTAAGATGTGTGTTTTAAATGCCCTAGCAGTAGTAGGAGACTTTCTTTTTAGGGAAGTAACTGAGGTTGTATTAATTTTGTGATACATTGGACCTGGCTTTCAGAGTAGGTTATTAATGGTATCAAACCAAGCTATGCTCAGGTCATGGGAAAACATGTACCTGAAGACCTTAAATGTATCTACTTTTTTCCTCTTACTCCTTCTAGTCTGTAAATTAGTGTTTGCAAATTTCCCTTTTTTTTGAGACAGGATCTTACTATGTAGTTTAGGCAGGCTGTGAACTCACTGTGTAGCTCTGGCTGGCCTCCAACTCATGCCAGTCCATCTCCTGCCTCAGCTTCCTGAGGAATGGAATTACAGGCATAGGCACCATGCCTGGCTAAAATACCTGATTTTTATCAAGCTCTTAGTTGTTTCTGATGTTGAAACTTGGTCAGAAATTCTGAGGTGTGGTTATTGGTGAGCTGCATATTTTTTTTTTATAATTTCTTAAAAGAGGTTCACAACTTGTGTAACTTTCTGCCTTCTAAAACAGTATGTATTGAGTGTCCCAATGTGTAATTTAAATGTGTGAGAGCATTAGTCCCTTATGTATCTGACTGTTGGGACTACTTCTCCATCCTGTCCTGTGTCTCACCCCACAAGGACCAGTCAAACCAGGGCCTCCTGCATGCTGGGCAAGTGCTTTTCCTGCTGAGCTACATCCCTAGCCCTGTTGGGACTTCTTGTGTCCTCAATCAAAACCACTCGAACCTTAACCAAGCTCCCCCGCACCTGTAAGTTAAAAAAACAATCACCTCATATGATCCGTTGTCTAAGGTGTTTTGTTTCTGGAGGTACTGGGGATTGAATTGAACCCAGGGAACGCTTGAGTTTCACCCACAGCCTTCCCTTTTTTTGTGGCACTGAGAATTAAGTCCAGGGGCTTTTGACCACTAAGCTACATCTTATCCCTTTTTATTTTTTATTTTAAGGCAGAGGTTTGCTAAGTTGCCAATGTGGGACTTGCAATTGTTTTTTTGTTTTTTTTTTTTTTGGTCGGGGGATCAAACTTGAGGCAGGTGGTGGAACCACTGAGCTAAATCCCTGGCCCAGGACTTGCACTTGTATTCCTTTTGCCTCAGCCACCCTCTGTGCGACCCAGTCCTTTTTTTTTTTACTTCCTGTTGAAACTTGGGCTTGCAAAGTTGACAGCATTGGCCTTGAGCTTGTGATCCTCCTGCCCCAGCCTTCCAACTAGCTTATATTCCAGATGTGTTGCCCACCTTTGTTTTTTTTAATAATTTTTTTGATCTTTTATGTGCGCATTTTTATTTTTAAATTTTTATTTATTTATATATTTGTTTTTTTGAGGCAGGGTCTCCCTTTGTAGTTCAGACTGCCCTTGAACACTGTGTAGCCCAGGCTAGCCTCGAACTTGAGGTGATCCTCCTGCCTTAGCCTCCCTAGTGCTGGGATTACAGGTGTGGGCCACCATGCCCGGCTCCTCTATTTTTTTTTTTTTTAATTCTAGCCTTACCTTCATTTAGCTCTAGAAAGATAAAATTACCTCATTATGTTTGGAAACAAATTACCCCAGTTATGACTTTGATTGAAAATAATTCTTTTGGGTAGGGAAGATTTATAAAAACCACATTGCTTCTAGGTTTGTACATTTTACCTTTATCTTTTAAGCCCATGGGATATAGGCTTAGCTTGCTCATGACTTGATTTCCCTTAAATGACTTCAGCTCTTTTAGAATTGAAGATCTAGATACAACTTTTCAAAGTTACCTTAGGTTTATCTACCCTCTTAAAGTTGACTTTCCTGAAAGTCTTCTGCAGGACAGGAAAGTGGTGTATGGTATTGTCCTTATAAATGCTGTTTAATTTTAAAATGGAGTTCATGCCTGCTTTGTGTATGATGAAATGAGAAGTCAGCAGATACTGACTCATTTTGTGTGACTGCCATTATCTAATAGTGAGATACTGCAGAAATGACTTCACTTGACCTATTTTTAATAAATCTAGCTGCAAGATTAGACTAATCTGCTTTCTCAAAATTATAGTGGGATTTAAATGAGAAGATAGGAATACACTGTATGGCCTACCACAAGTTCTCAATGGATGTTGAATTTGAGTCCTAGTCCTTTTTATTTTAAAGTATGTTTAAGGGAAATGACCTATTCCCACATTCAGCTTCTCATTTTTCTATTCTTTGGCAATAAAGACAGGCCATTCACCAAGGAGTATTCCTTGTTTTATAGTTCTGTTTGTGCACCTGTACCCTTGCCCTTTATTTAAGGGTGGAGGTGGGAGAGGTACTGGAGAGTGAACCTAGGGCTTACTGAGTGCCAAACACAAGAGCTATGGAGCTGCTGCACCTGTAGTCTGTCAGTTTTTGAATAAAGCAGATGCAGCTTGGGATCCTTGGGGGACCAAGCTCATCATTCATTGTTTGACTATTGCTTTTCCTTTTTGAGTCTACTCTGGATGTAACAGACACAGAATTAAAATAATCACAGCCAGTAGTGATGATAATGTATCTCACTGCTTTTTGTTTTGTTTTATGTTTTTGGTACTGGGGATCGAACTCAGAACCTTCTGCTTGCAAGGCAGATATGGTGCCCCTGAGCTAAATCCCCAGCTCCTGTTGTTTTCTGAGACAAGGTTCCGTGAAGTAGTCTGGGCTGGCCTTGAACTTGTGATCCTCTTGCCCCACCTTCCAAGAGGTGGGATTACAGGCATGCAGCACCATGCCTGACCTTCCCATTGCTTTTATAGAAGGTCTAGGGATAAAGATGTACTAGTGATTTTCTGCTAGTATGGCAGCTAACTAAAAATAAATTGCAGTGACTTAAATTTTCAAATTTTTTCCAACTAGATAAAACCACTGAAGGGCGGGGATTATTTTACTGAATTCTGATTCAGTATATAGGAGGAATCTAGTCTGGGGAATTTTAAGTTAAGGGAATGGTAGTGAAGTACAAGAAATTGTTCAAAATTAGAAACAATGGAAATAAATTCAGGGAAATGAATGAAGCACCTGTTTGTTTTTCATGTTGTATAGAATTGATTTTCCCTTGTTAATTTCTAAAGTTTGCTGCAGCCTTGTGCATTTTTAATTGTTGGTGCTGAAACTGTCAGTAGGCGTGCGTCTCTGAAATGATAGGGTAAATGCAGGTAAGCATGGCCTGAGTCATGCTCAGTATTTAGGCATCTGTTGAATGATGTGTTGTGTCTATTTTAGAATTTGTGAGAATTCACCTTTCTGAAGGAGAGTGATATGGCTTAGAGGTTAAGGACCAGCAGGGTGTGGATAAAATTCCAGCTCTTCTGTAGGTACTGGGACCTTGAAGAAGTTAACTCTCAGTACCTCAGTTTCCTCACTTGTAGAAGAGAGTAGTAGTACCTGTGTAAATGTAGATGGTTACTTTAATCTTGAATCTTCACTTGATCTTAGCCAAAAGGCCGAGAAGCGATTTTAATCTTGAATCTTAATAAAGCAGTAATAAACACTTGATAATTTAGCTACTGTTAATACCATTAAGTGTAGCACCTTATTTTAGGGATTTGGCTAATGATAAGTAGCTCCTCTGTATGTATGTGTGTAGTTTTTTTTGGTACTGGGGATTCAACTCGGGACCTTGCATTTGTTTTTTTTTGTGGGGGGGCTTGCATTTGTGAAGCAGGCGGGAGCACCACTGAGCTAAATTCCCCGCCCTATGTATATTTTTTTTTGAAAGGACAGATAGGCTCTAGGACTATGTATGAACTCTGAATTTAGACCACTAAGATTAAATGTATAGTATTTCTAACAGGTTTCAGATTATTAGATTACTTAAAGACTTAGAGGCCTTATATTAATGGTATAATTATATTTGGTAACTTGTAAAATAATTTTCTTTACAAGGGAATAGTATGGCTCTACTGATCATGTATCTTTTTTCGTTTTCTTTCTAACAGAAAGCGTGGATACCCATCAGCGAAGTTTTGATATTGGAATTCAGATTGGCTATCAGCGACGCAATAAGGATGTGTTGGCTTGGGTTAAAAAACGCAGAAGAACTATTCGCAGAGAAGATTTGATCAGCTTCCTGTGTGGAAAGGTTCCTCCACCTCGAAACTCTAGAGCTCCCCCAAGACTGACTGTAGTGTCCCCTAACCGAGCTACTTCAGCGGAAACTAGCTCCTCTGTAGAGACTGATTTGCAACCCTTCCGGGAAGCCATAGCTCTGCATGGTAAAGCCGTTTAAACATATTTCTTTGGAAAGATGGTTAAGAGTGTGCCTGTGGACTCATTTTCATGTTTAGGCATAGATCCAGATATATTGTCTGCTTTTTGTCTATTACAGTAAACACTCTAGAAATGTTTGAACTAGAATGTAAGTTAAGGGCAATTTTTGACTGTGAGCTAGGCCATCCTAAAAATGTTTTTAGAAAGTTAGCTCAAGCATATTGATGTTATAGTAACAGTCTTTCTGCAACATTAACTAGAATTTGTTGCTTTGCATTATATGATGTACATGTCTTCTTACTCTTCTGAGTTAAGAAAGTTCTTGTGTCTTAAGAATTCTGTTGCATTTATAGCTGCTTGGAGGGCAGCCTGGTCCACAAGAGGCAAGTAAAGCAGGTAATTGTTGGGTTAGTTCTCGGGAACTGAGAACTGCTGTTGGGACCCTTCATTATCTTCTTTGCTGTAGAGGATGGGCATTGATGACCAAGGGGTAGAGGCGATAGGAGGTCCTTTTTCCTCTGTCCTGCTGTCCTTTTGGTCCTTCTTGCTTTGATAGGATGATCAGAAGTGCAGCTTGTGGGCAGATCCATCACTACCTTCCCAGGCTAGACTTGTCATCAGAAGGCATTCTTGGATGAGGGGCTTTAGGATTAAAGGAGAAGCCTGAGGAACAGGCTTCTTGTCAGGGATAAGTCTATTGTTGCTTGCTCTCTAATACAGACTTCCATGTAGAGAACTGGGAGAGTTGTCTGTATGACAGCATACAATATTGGAGCTAAAAGAAAAAGCAACAAAATAATTAAGAAATGATTGAAACCAAGTTGAAAACATGGGTCAAACAGATGATTAAGCAAGAAGTGTAACTACTGAGAAGTAACTAGTGAGTTAGATTATGAATCCTGTTAAAAGTTAACATCTGTAGGCTATAGAATAGGTCATCTAAAAGTTAACCTGGTAATAAAAATGTGACAGATACACATGCACACAAACACACGTGGTCTTTTATATCATTGAAACTTTAATGCCTATAGAAATTCTTACTCTCTTTTGGCATACTTTGATTCTTTCCTATACTCCTAATCAGAATATGGAGTTGGAAAAAGTATTTTTGTTTTTTGTGGCTTACAAGTTTATGGCAAGTTAAAAAATTATTCCCAAGAAGGCCCATGTTACACGGACACAGTATTTAAGACTCTAGACTATTTTTAATATGTTAGAATAGTTAAGCTGTTCAGAACTTTTGGAACTCAGGCAAAAATATGATTGGTCTGCTCCTACTGAATTAGAGTTTGAAATTTACCCCTTAAGTTTGCAAATAGAATTATAAGAGGTACGCCTATATAACAGATTTAGTTTATGGTAGCATGTCTCAGGTTTATGATTCATTCCATACTTATCTTTTCTGTATTATACTACTGTCTTGTAGAAATAGTTTTTAAGCAACAAATGCCAGCTTGTTAGATCATAATGTACTTGTGTACATAGTAAAAACAACAAGCTAGTCCCTCTCTTTGGGAAACTACTCTAACTCCCAGTGTATTTTCTCAAGTTGAATCTTTTTAACCTGTGTTTTATTATTTTGAACTTTGGGAGTTTTAGTGATGATGTAGTTGCACAAGGGACTATTTATAATTTTGACATACATTTAAATTGTTAAGAGTTTTGCAAAGCTTAAATACAATACTTTGTTGAAAAATAATTTTCCCTCAAATGATTTATAACAGCACCAATTCGGTAGACAGGAAGTACACTTTACTCTTTGGAATCATACCTATAATTTATGTTAAGTCAGTGTTGCATGAATAATAGGGCCCCTTGAAAGAGTCTATTGAAACAAATTGCACTGAGCTTTATGCTCTAGTGGTTTTCAGGAACATAAGTGTATTGAGAATACAAGTCTCATGTGAATCTGTAAAAAAATTTGAATTGTAGTAAGAGCATTATTAACTAGTATTGTAGATTAACTACCTTATGTAAATTCAAGTAAAAACTGTCAAGGTGATCTTTTAAAATGTACTTGGAAACATCTTAGGGTAAATACTAAGCAAGATTTCAGTTTTGCATATAATTTTTTTTTAAGTCAAATCTGTAGTTAGAAGTGAAGTCAAGGGGTGGGGGATTTAGCTCAGTGGTTCTTCCCCCAGCCTCGCAAGTGCGAGGGCCGGAGTTCGATTCCTGATATTCCGCCCCCCACCCAAAAAAAGAAGTGAGGTCAAATAGAAGTTTTTGTAGTTTTGCTTTGGAGAGTGAGTTTAAATTTGTGAAATTTTTGTAGAGCAAGAGACATGGGAAAAAGAGTTTGTTGAGGCAAACTTGAGTTTATAATTTAAGCAAACATCATGTTCTCATGTCCTGTCTTTATAAATAGGACACTTTTCCCCTATATTAGTTTTTTTCTAATCACTTCCTAGACACCCACCCCTCCAGTACCTCCACCAGATACACCCATGGATACCTAAAATGTACCAATTTGAGGGAAAATGGCAGACTTGGGACATTTGCAGAGCATTTCAGGTAGAGGGTGTGACAGATGAGTAAGATTCAGTGTTGGATAAGCCTCACTAACCTTGAGCCCACTTTAGCAGGAGAGATTTAGATAAACAGCTTCAATGAAAAGTACATCAACTAATGGTTATCCGAAAGTTTCAGTCAAAGGTCCTTTAATAGCCAGGCTTAAGACTAATCCAGTGCTTTATTTTGACCCTTGTCTATAATTTATTGTTTGTTTTTCTTGTACTATGGGAGCTAGCCATTGGATGTTAGACTCCCACACACATGAATTGATTTTAGTCATTTCCTTGTCTTAATGCTGAAAATCTACTGAGAGCCAAATTAGCAACTTGTTTTTTGTGTAAACAGTATTTTAGGTGGACTAAATCACCTGGACTACATTATAGTTCTCTGCCTACCTTTCCATTGACTCTTTTAGTAGTCCTTTCTCTTCCAGAGCCTTTTCTATTCTGCTACTTTGGCTCTAATCTTCCCTTAGGTTCTTTCACTGATCTGAGTTAGATGTCCCAGCTATCTAGCCCTACCTGCTGCTTTCAGTAGGCCCTGCAGGGTCATCTCTTAATTCTAGATGGCTACTTCTCTTTTAGACCTTCTCTCCAGGGTATCAAACATAAGTGTCCCGTACATACTTGTTTCAGAATATGGTTCAAACCAGACTTGACCTTCTGCTCCCAAAACAGCAAATACATGGCATCTTTTATAGCCATTCAGCAGTCTGTGCAGTCTCAAGAAATAGATAAGCCAATAAAGAGTGCTTTATTTTTTTTCTGTTGAGGCAAACATATAGTAGGTTGACTTATTCTATTGTCTTGAAGATGACATGTGTAAGACATTTGGGGGATAGAAAGAAGCATCTCACAGTGCAGGTTAGCATGGGCTGAGGAATGGCCCTTGGTAGGAACTGAGCTTGGGCTTGGGATAGTTTGTGCTTTTGGTTCTTATTTCTGAGCTGACTTGGTCACCAGTCTGTCTTTGCATGAGTCCTCTGTATCTACTGGAGCAAGTGCAGACTCAGCAGGGCACTGCAAGGCCCTTTCTTGACCTGGGGTCCAGTATCCTAGCCATACTGTTTAATTTTTTGAATAACTTCATGCTGTCCTTACAAGCCCTCCTACCCTACCTCTTCATCCTGGAAGGTTGATGAAATGCCACTTCTGAGTCAGCTTTTCTACAGTTTTTCCTGTGGTTTTTCCTATTTGCAGTCTTCCTTGAATGGGGCTTGTTTATTTCCATGACTGTCTTTTGGCTGTTACTTCAGCAAAGGCCCTCTCTTGTTCCTTTAGGCTTTTACATAGTTTCGCAAAATATCTGATACAGGTGTATTCAGAATTTACTACAGGGGTTAACACAGAGTTCTGAAAAGGGAATATAGCACAGTGAAGACTGAGAAACCTCTGGAAATGGTAACGATTATTGTCCCCAGATGACTACAAGTATAGAAGACTACAAGTAGGGGAGAACGCAACCTGTGTGTCTAGAGGAACTAGCAGGAATCTTGTGTTAAAACAACTGGGATTTGCTGGGACCTGAGGGTGATACCATTAGAACTATTCTTTTATGTATACTTTTGTACCATGGTAAGGGGAGTCTCATTTAATCCATACCCTGGATTATTACCATTTTATTGATGAAGGCTCATTGGTTAAGATGGTGCAGATTAGTAAGTAGTAGAATAGATTATCTAGATTTATCTGGCTCAAAAAATTTATCCTCTTTACCGCTATACTGCTATGTTTGTAGATTTAGGGTGTCTTTACTCCCACACCCTCCTTTTTGTATAACTTGGGGTTGGGGTAAGAGGAGAATTTTGTTTAAAGACATTAGGATCCTGGTGGCATGGTGGCACATGCCTGTAATCCCAGCACTCAGGATGCTAAGGCAGGAGGATTGCCGTGATTTCAAGGCCAGCCAGGGTTTACACAGAGAGACCCTCAAAAAAACAAGATACTAGGAAATACATGAGATTTGTGTGTGTATAGGGTGTCATGTCATGTGTGTGTGTGTGTGTGTGTCCCAAATCTGGATAAGCAGGCTTGAAGATGGATGATTTGGGACTTGCTGTGAACCCTTGGCTTGTGTGGTTGGAAGAGTGGCCAGACTTTGCCATAGGCCACATTCCCTATATAGTCTTGGGCAGTGTTCTTTAACCTTTCCAAGCCAGTGTCCTTTGTGCCAGTGATGCATTTTGTTTATAAGGTGATATGGGAAAACCTAAATAGAACACGTAAACACAGTGTGTTTTTCCTGGAGGGAAGGAGGATTGCTGGTTAGAAGTCCTGCCTGTGAGTGCCATGCCCTTTTTGTCCTGTGGCAGCCCAGGTGCAAAAATAGACCTGTGGCCCCAATCTCATGGTCCTACATGGCCTTTGAGGATCCTTCTTAATTCCCTGTTTAAATTGGCAGATATTTACTCCAGAGAGCAAGTTAATTTTAAACTTGATTGTTACTTAAATACTGCTTGTCAAGATTTTGAGCTTGTTTAATGTTGATAAACTGATGAAGTTGGTTACATTCTCCACTGCCTAGAGAGAGGCTCTGACTTGGCTTCCCCAAGCTAGTGCTGTCTGGAAAGCCCTGTATTTGAAGTCTGTTCTCCTTGTCCTGAGTTCCGTTGTCATTGTGAGGATTGATTGGTGGCAAGGGTTGAGTAAGAAGGGGTGTATCCTCTTGAGTGGCAGAGCCAGGTAACAGGTGTTACATGTGACTCACTTGATAACTTCATTCAGAACCTCATTCATTGTCACTTCATACGTGGTCTCTGTAGGTTGCTCACCCTGTCACACTGTCCCATAAAAAACAAAGATACTTGGTTTCAGTTGCAACCAGTGACAACTGATGACATTCTTGACTGCAGTACTTGGAGTCAGCCTCATTGGGCCTGGGTTATCCCTCTGTAAAAAATTATGCATCATTTCAGACTCAAAGGTTGTAGCGTGCAGGTCCGGTGACACCATAGGCACTGGTTGGTGGGAACCATCGCTGTCATTGGCAATTGGCTTTAAGATACCATCTTGTCAATTTTAAGTGTCTCTCATGTTGAAAGCAGATTTACGGCATAGTGGGCTGTCACATTTGCTAGCATAAGTGCTGAGAAAGGACTTGCATTCTTAGGCCTTTAATATGACACTAGAGAATTAGAAAAAGCAAAGAATCTAAAGGAAAGATAATCTTTTATTTATTCTTTTGAGATAAGGTCCCACTACCTGGCCATCCTCCTGCCTCAGTTCTCCACCCTGAATGTTGGGACTAGAGGTGCAGGTTTGACTCTGGTGGTGCTGGGGATCCAACCCAGGTGGAGAACTTGTAATTCCAGCACTCAGGAGGTTGAGACAGGAGGGTCCTTGTGAGTTCATGGCTAGCCTGCGCTACATCTAAAGGACCTCTCCCCCGCCCAAAAAAACACAAACACACAAAAAAGAGAAAAGTACTTCAGGAATTAAGACAGCAGCTCCTTAGTATTGGAGGCTGAGCACTTTTGGTTTGAAAGCCCCTTGTTTTCTTGGATTTGGTGTTAAGAGGTCTGATTTCTGCAGTTAAGTCCTGCTGAAGTTGTGGTTGGTGTTAAAATGAAGGTATATACTGTCATTCTATATTCCTTCTTAATAGTTCATTACTTACTGAACACTGCTAATTGGAAGTAGAGGCAGGTGACTAAAAGATGAATAAGTAGTCTCAGGCCTAGTGGATTTATTAGACAGCCTAAAGTATATACATCCAGGTAGGGCTGGGGATTTAGCTCAGTGGTTCTGCCACTTGCCTCTCAAGCGCAAGGTCCCAAGTTTGATCTCTGGTGCCAAAAAAAAAAAAAAAAATGTATATACATCCAGGTAATTGGGTTGGGATACAGTGTTACTGCTTGGGCAATTCATAAGCTCTATTTCTAGCATTTTTCCCCTTGTGCCTAACAGTCTGTGGGCTACATGGGAATTCTTACTCGGTTAAATCCTTGACAGATTCTTGGGTCTGAAGAAGCTGGATGTAGGACCCTATAAGAAAAATGTAGTCATTTGAAAATCAGGTTCAGGAGGGGGGGTATAAGGTCAGAAAGTAATTTTTACCTAGAAAAATAAGGTAAATTGCGAATTTTTCAAAGTATAAAATGGTTACCTTCAACCCACAGTTTATAGAGAGCTGTGATTTTAGGTAGCCTGAACCAGTGTATTTCATCTGAGCGCAAGCTTTTGAAGTGTTAATTCCTCCCTCAAAACATTCTTTGCAGTGTGCCAGAGTGATATTGAAGGGAAGTTACCATGCCTAGACAGTTGACATTTAGCATATGTAAGGAGGAATTTAATTACTTGTATTTTGTCACCCTTCCTCCCCTGTCACTCCTCTGTCCCTTACATTAGTATAGCTTTATGTTTAGAAATTTCTTCTGACAGCTAACACAGGTGTTAGGTTAAGGATTCTGAAACTGATGGGATAGTATAGAAGAAGGTCCTTGCAGTTTTCTGTGGCTGGCTGATTGGAACCAGCCTGTGAGGGTTTAAGTCCATCCATCTTTTAGAGTTATTTTCTCCTTGGAGGAAACCCATACTCAGTGGTGTGTGGAACTCGGTAGGTTTTTAGGAAATGCTTGCTGAAAGTTGCAGTCTGCATCTTGAAATAACAACTGTTGATGGCTTTTTAGCAGTAAAATGTTATCTAAAAAGCTTCTTTGGAAATTAAGATGTAAGAGATTAATGCACTGAAGCAATCTCTTAGTTGCTTAAAATTCACTGTAATATCCCCAGATCTGTAATTAAATTTCTTCTGAGGCTGGAACTTTTAAATTGTGCCTTTTCTTCAAAACAGCCTCTGAGAACAATTAAAGCAGTTATAATAGCATTAAAATTTCTGATGAAAAGTTGGTGTTTTCTGCATATGAAGGTTAGATATTAAATGCTGAAGTGTCTGGAGGTAAGGCTTTAAGCATCAGGATTGCCTTGGATCTGTGATAAAATTTTGTTGGACCTTTATTATTTTTTATTGCAGTGAAAAAAGAGGCTATGTAGCCACACCTCAAAGCCAGTTTACTTACCTAGGATTTAACTAATAATCTACTGGTGGTAGTTGTGATGCAGTTTTACATCTGAATTTAATTTTCTCTGACTTAATATTAATTTCTTGGAAAATTTGAAAATTTCCAAAAAAATAAAAAATTAAGTATCTTGTGATTCCATTACGTAGACATAAATGCAGTTAAATGTTTGGCACATTTTCATTTTAGTCTTTTTCAATGTATAAATATTAAAATTATTTCATAGTTGAGATCATTCTGCATATATGGTAACTGTATTTTGCATTTTTTTTCACTTTTAACGTCGTGAGCATTTTTTCCCATGGCATTAAAAACTGTCTTTGAAAATGGAAAGCACTTTGGGCTGTCAGCATAACTGAAAATGTTTTCTTGGTGTGACACATGTATCTTTGTAATTGGTTTGATTTAGTGTGCTTTACTTCAATAAAAATTCAGTGTTACATTTTACAGATTGGGGTGGGGAGTGGTATCTACTTCAAATGACAAATCTTTTAGTAGAATTCCTTTTTAATTGATTAAACTCCCCTGGTACATCTGAAACACTCCGTTGACACTACAAGTGCTTGCCTGGCACCTCAGCACATGCCTTGGAGAGTGCTGCACATCTGGATAGTGAAATGCATTTCCAAGGCAAGAATGCCAGTTCTTAGGGCTTCCAGACAGGAGGTTACCCATTTTGTTCCAGTTGGGTTTTCAGATCCGCCCCTCTCCGGGAGACGGTGACATTGGTGGAGCAGATCTGCAGAGGGCCCTGAACTGTGCTGGTGGATCAACAGTGTGCCTTCTCACCTCCAGGGCTAGCCCTCTTCACAGGGGCGCAAGGTGCTTGGAGCCAGTAGAGAGTGTAGGCGAAGCCTCAGGCCACTGGCTGCTGGACACGGCAGTGAGATTGACTGAGCCAGCATTTGCTCTTTCTCTGCCTTTGTATGACCAGACTGTGTGTTGGGAAATTGGAATTACATGTAATGAATTTTGCAAACAGCATTTTCTTATTACTCTAAGCATGGACTTGAAATGACAATAATAGCTGTGTGCTACTTTTAATAATTTGCCATGTAACTTGGATTCCTATAACCTGGACTGTAAACTTGTTTTAGTTCCAGTGGGAGTTTTCAAAGTATGATTAAATCATCTTAAACCTTTTCCCACTCCTGCACTAATTTTAAGTGAATGCAGAAACTTTAAAGTTGATGAGTTAATTTATCTTGTATTAAGTGCTTGAGACTTCTCTGTCTAATCATGCTACTTGTTCTACTGCTTTTTGTCAATTGATATTCCCTTTGAAAAAGTGTTTTTGGTAGAAATTAAGTTGTATGCCCCCTGGACATACAACTTAGTTTTTTAGTTCTGAAGCATGTTTAGATATTCTGTACTTGTATAGGTCTGATTGTTCATGTGGCTTAGCTAAGGTTTTCCAAAGCATCTTTAGTAGCTGTCATTGGTTTATAAAATAAAATTTGGGCTGTTTAAAATGCACATATTTTTTGGTTGTTAATATTTTTTTGACACTTGTGAAGTTTTGGGGGGAAGATGAATGAATTCAAACTTTGAAAAGATTCTCACAGCTGAGAGTAGGTAATAGATAGGTAATGTTGCACATTGTGATTTTACTTGTGCTATTCAATCAAACAAGTCCTACACCCAATGGAGGAAGACTCGTTCTCTAGAAGTTACTGGGGAATTTTCAGATTGGCCAAATAGATGCTTAATGTATTTTCTTTCTTTCTTTCTTTTTTTTTTTCCCTCAGTACTGGGGATTGAACTCAGGATCTTGCGCTTGAGCGTGGTGCCGCTGAGCTAAATCCCCAGCTTAGTGTATTGTCTTTTTAATGGAGAAGTTGAAACTGTAAGAAACATTGGCTACAAGTGCCTAATCCACTTGTGATGGAATGCTTTATGAGCCTTTGGCATTGGTCATTACTGCCACAGGACCCTATAGTTAACTGGAAGGGAATCTGGGATGAGGTTTGTTGAAATTTTCCTGTAGTTTTAAATGATAAAGGGGATCCTGAATTTAATGAGATAGACCGGTTAATTGCCAAATTCCAGGTTTTGCAGTATTACAGAAAACGATGACCTGGTAGTATGTTATGGGCTGTGGAATTAGGAAAAAGGAGGGTACAGCTCTCCTTGCAAGTTCAGTTTATGTGTAGAGCTTTAAAAAAAACTGCCAACAACTTGGGGATCATGGAACTGTAAATATGATGGTATTGATTTTAGGTGAAGTGAGCTGCCAGCAGCCTGAATTCATTTCTTAAAATCCACTGATTTCAAAATGTGGGGTGGGACTTTTGAGACATTCATTTTCAAAATTCAGTTAGTGTTATGTACAGACACTGTTCAGTCCATTGGAGATTAAAAAAAACCTGTCTATAGGAAGAGATGGTTGATAGTGTTGTATAAGAATAGCCCAAGGTGTTTAACTATTTTTTTTTTTTAAAGAAGTCAGTGTGTTGGGGAGGAGGAAGTATGGTTCTTCTGATGATAATTCTGAAATGTCCAGTAGGGAGCTAGAAATACAGGTCAGCCTTGAAGTCCTGGGGCTGGGTCCATTTCTAAGGTCCAACCTTGGAAAACATTGCCTGTGGGCAAACTAAAGCAGTGGAGAAACTCACTCTTGGTAACAATTGGCTGTCCGGCAGAAGAGAAGCTGGGCAGAGGAGACTTGAGGAAGGAGCTGGCAGGTTGGAGAATAGGAAGGAGTAGGTTTCAAGCAGGAGGGAGAAGGAGCCAGTGAGAGACTTGACGAGGAGAGGTAGGAGAAGCAGGCAGTGGCCTCTGTGGAGGTGCCAGAGGAACTTGTGAGCCTCAGGCAGCTGCAGTGAGCCTTGGAAGAGAAGCCCAGACCTGGTTTTGGAAGGAACTGCAAGTTATTGGTATTGGCAATGAATGATTTAGTCTTAAGTTGGGTGAAGAGGACAGAAAGGGAGAGCAACTAATTAGACTAGGCCTTAAGAGGCAGGCTGGCCCTAGACCAGCGGTGGTGAACCTATGGCACACGTGCCACAGCAGGCTATTTTTATCATTGGAAGCTCTAGAAAGTTCGCCATCACTGCCTAGACTCTCAGTCCACTTCCTCACTAAACCAATTCAGTCTTTAAGAGGAGGCAGCTTACAGTGAATAGGAGTGTAGATTGCGCTTGAGTGCTTGTCTCAGCTCTTGCTTACTACCTGTTGAGCTTGGGGTGGATTAGTCACCTTTTAAAATTTGGCTTTTCATCTGCAGAATGGAGTAATATAGATGTCATAGGGTTACTTCAAAGATTAAATTAAAAAGTACTTAGTATAGTGGCTGATGTAGGAAATATTCCAGCATTTTTATTTTTTTTTAACAGGTGCTGGCCTTTGAAAGGTCAAGAGGTAAAGAAAGACTAGTTAGAATTTCTCAGACCGAATGGGAGTGGGGTGCCTCCTTGTCAGGGAAAGCTGTGAGGGAGCTGGTTGGATTAGTGCAGATAGGGGTGTGGGGGGCACCTGGAGGCGGGAGTTGAGTTCCAAGCAGTTGATCCAGGGAGATGTGGGCATGGAATACTGTCAGTGATGAAAGGTAGTTGGGGTCTATGGGTTGAGAACATTGTCCATGGTTGTTGATGAAATGAAAATGATGTCCAGGGGATTTAATAAATTTGATGTGGTATGAGTTAGCATATTTTATCAAGATTATATTTATATTTATATTATGTATTTTCAGAACTCAGAATGGGTCCCCACCAAATCAAACCTCTAAGCTTATTTTGAAACCTAAGATAGAAGTCTTGTTCTTTGGAAACTTTGATTAAACTAGATCATATTATAAATTTCATCTAATGGGTGAGGAACGTGTAAGGGAGGGGAATAAATGGGATGGATGTGATGAAAATACACACATTGAAACCCAGTGTTCTATAAAATTGACATGCACTGATAATAAAAGCAAAAAAAGAAAAATGTCAGTTTGGTGTTAGGAAAATACCTAGGTGAGGCTAGAATAGTGTTAGGCCAAATTGATGTCAGAAAGTCCAACGTCAGTGTCACTAGGTTTTTAAAATTTTATTGCTGATTTATGTGTGCTGCCCTGACTATGCCTTTCCCGGGTTCATCCTGAACATTAAGAAGTAGAATACAAAAAAAAAAAAGAAGTAGAATACAAATTGGTTCCTTAACTGTTCAAGATTTAAACAATGAATATTCAAACCATAAATGCTGGAGTATGTTCTAGATTTAATAGCTTGGAAGCAAAGCAGAAAGATTTTTTACCACACCCCTACATTTTCCTTCTCTAGGGATTAGAAACAATGTTGCCCCAGGCTGTCCTTGGGAATCTACC
>NW_004624824.1:6478021-6501073 GCF_000247695.1 Heterocephalus glaber
TATATTTTTTGGTACCAGGGATCGAACTCAGGACCTTGCACTTGGGAGGCAGGCAGCGGAACCACTGAGCTAAATCCCCGGGCTGAATCTACCAAATAGAGTCCAGATCTTGGGTGATCATACTGCCCCATGTGTCCAGGGTATATCCACTTTGGGCTCATTGTCTTGGGGTAATTTTTAACAGTGACCCCCTTTCAGGCTTGACACCTTATCTAAAGAGGGGATGTTGGACTAAGTCTACTTAGGCTTAGAAATGATGTCCTGCCTCCGGTACGTGCACCATACACAGACGTGTACCAGAGAGATCTGTTGGAATGATTTGGATAAACAATGTCCTGTTTAAAGCAAGCATTTTTTGTCTTTACTATGTGTAAATGATGTATGCTACCTACCTAGCAGAGAAGTAGATGGGAGGATTTCTTGAGATATTTGTACACTTGGCACAGTGCTCAATACACAGCATTCTGTGACTGCTAAGCGACCAATATCGTAAGTATCAGTAGTATTACCAATAAAACATTGCCAAAGCCAGGTGGTTTTTTCAGAATAAAATTTAATTACTCAGTGGTGGCCTCTTGCAAAGAAAATTGGCAGACACCCTTTTACACTATGGCAACATGGAAAGTAAAGTGGGTTGCTTTCAAAAGGGTTAAATAATTGAGCAACTCTAAAACCTCTTTTCTTCTTCCTAGGTCTTAGTGGTGCAATGGCTAGTATAAGCGTGCGTTCGAGTACCCCAGGCTCTCCTACACATGTAAGCAGTGGATCGAATGCTAGTCGAAGGAGAAATGGACTCCATGATGTCGATTTGAACACTTTCATATCAGAAGAAATGGCACTCCACTTGGACAATGGTGGAACTAGAAAGCGTACCTCAGCCCAGTGTGGCGATGTCATTACAGACTCACCAACCCATAAACGCAACAGAATGATCTAAACTGCAAACATTTTCACACCCACCATGCTGCTTGAAAGCCACTTGATCCTCAACATATACTATTATTGCAAAGGAAACATGAGGCCATCTTCCCCTGTTCACTGTTTAAGACAAGTGAATTCTATAGTGGTTGCCATAAAAGGAAATTCTAGGAATTTACAGTAGACGCCTCTTGTAACTATGGCTTCCTCAAAACTATAACCCTAGCAGAGGACATCAGATACCGTGTAGTCATTAGCGAGATCATCATAGGCAAACATACATCCGTTCCAAGGCTAAAAGTGACCTTAACTGTATTTATTCTCAAAGGGAAAGGAAATAATCAGATTTTTATTTGGTTATAGAATGTTTTTTTTTCCTGGTCCATTTCCTGCTGTGTTGAGTAATTTGCTTCAACAGTATTGCCAGGTTCCTAAAATTGTCTAAAAACATGATTTGGCTCCCTTGTCAAATCTGCAGGCTTCCAAATTTGGCAGCTGCACTCTACCATGCACCTGGTTTCTATTTAGTAACAGTGTGCAACTTCTAATTATCAGATTGTGCCCTGTTTTTAGTTTCCAAAGCAGTTTCTAATTCTGGTGATTGTGTGATGTAAAGAGGTGCTATGATGGTCATGCAATTAATACTTAATATTGAAACAATACACAGAACTTTATTGGATTCACTTTGTGTGTGTTTGTGCTCTAAAGATAGCAATATTATTAAACTGCCCCCAAGTTAATCCTGTAGGCTTCAAATACTCAATTTTAAGATAAGTACTACTTTCTGAGGTACTTTCCTTATGGTAAATGTAAACGTGTAGACTGTATTCAAGGTGACCGGAAGGAGGTCCTAACCTGTGAGAATGGGCTTCCTGAATTTCGATTCAGTATTAGGGAGGTGATGGTGGGTAGATATTCTAGTCCTTCATATCCTGTGTTAACATTTTTCATGGTTGCCCTACTTCATGCAGTTTTCCTTATAGTGGGTGGAAGATGATAAAGCTCTGTTTTATCAACTAATAATGTGATCACAAATAGCAAAACCGAATTATTCTGTCCCTCCATTCCCTCTCCTAAGAAGTGGTTTGGAATCTCATTCTAAAAAGGATGGAATCGCATGGAGGTTCTCTAGATGTTAGGTAGACCTAAATAAAAGTTCTCAATAGAGTCCTCTGAGTAAAATATAAGACCTCTGTAGCTACAACTTTTTAGAGCATGTTTCATCCTCATTTTTAATATCTTGAACTGAATGATAGTCTTAGATGAAGAACTGATGTCAGCCTGCCAGGTACTGTAATTTATTCTATCCTATTATATATCAAGTAGGACAGTGAAAAATGTTTCCTTGCAAACTTGTAGTCCAGTATCAGTTACTTTCTATTTTTATCCTTAAATGACCATTGCAAATCAGTGTAAGGGTTTTTCCAGTAATTACAGCACTTTGTTAAAGTTTGCAATTTCTTCAGCTATTTGATAATATGTTTCTGTGAAGAAACTTTGCTGAGTTAACCATTATTAACTGGGTGGGATGTGATGGAATGTTAGAAATGTGTGAATTGAAGTTCTGTATTCTTTATAGATATAGCCCTTATTTAAAACAGTGAAATCCATATTCAAACTAGGAATGAAAGTGAGGTATTTCTAAATTCTTGCAGAAGTGGATTTTTGTTTGTTTGTTTGTTTGAATAGCAGGAAGAATTATAGCAATCTGTCATTTTACCTGAAATGGGCAAGCCTATGTATTATGAATATTTTCCAGCTTCCCTTTGGAATATACCAAGAAATGCACTTGGAGTTAATCTTTGCTTTTCTATCATTGTAAATTTAGATTCTGGAATTGGGTTTGGTGGTGTGAAGCATTGCTCACGAGAGGCCAGAACTCGGATTTTGAGATGGAGGAACACATTTAATCTCCCCTTTATGCTTTGGTTCTAGTTCCTCTTTCCAAGTTGAATAACAATATTTTTGGTTGTTTTGTTTTAGTTGGTGCTCTGAAGCTTAATCTTAATACCCTTTAATCTCAGTTGTCAAATTTTGATAACACATGTGCCATTTTCTTTGGTAAGAGAAAGCAGGTCTTAATGTCTGCCAGAATACAATTTATATGCCTTATTGGCTCCATTAAACTTTTTAAAAACTTTAGCATTTGGTACGTTTTTCCATTGCATTGAATCTCAAATGCTACTTGTCACCTAACCCTAACCTCCTCTCCCTCCTCTGACCCATTGCTCTCTCCTGTGTCCTCCAGAGACAAAGGGAAGTGATTTCTAATCTTAGGAAAATGTAGTTTTCAACTTAGTTCAATCTTTTGGAAACTTTTCTGTGTGCCAGTTTAGATGTGAAACAAATCATAGAAGATTGCTTACCTGTATGGTACTTAAAAAATTACATTTTTCAGTCTCTTGAGGACAGTGTAAGCTGAACTTAAAAACCTAGCAGTTTAGTTCAGGGGAGCAGAACCTTTTAGTCTTAAGATGGAGTCTGACTCTTTCAGGCCACTCATCAGCTCTGTTCCTATTGCCCCCACCTTGGTACAAGCAGGTTGAATTGATCCATACACTGTTCTGAGCATGGCTGAAATATTAAAAACTCTATTATAATGTTTAATATTTTACAGACCAAAATTAATGGGGACAGTATTTGGCTAAATCTAAAGATACAAAGTCACGTTCTTCAATGTGGCTTACCCAGCTGAAGTAGTGATACACACCTTAAATCATAAAATGAATAAATCATTTTTAAAAAACCCAAAATATGATGGGGCTTGTCTGCAGTTTTGTTTTGGTCATTACATCTGAATAATTTTGTCTTTTTTTTTTTTTTGGTGCTAGGGATTGAATCCAGGTCCTCAGCTGAGCTAAGCAAGCACCTGTACTTTACCACTGAGCTACATCCTCTACCCCTGAATAACTTTTTGATAGAATTGTCAATGAAGTTTAGATTTTTGAAAAGCAGACTTTTAGTTTTTTCCCCCCAAGGGCTACTAGAACTCATTCAGTTTGCGTAATTGTGACCGAGGGCCTGAAGATTTTCGTTCAGCAGTGTTTATAGCAAGGGGATGGCTACCACCTGACCAAGGTGCAAGATACAGAGAGATGATTTTGAAATAGGCCCTTTAGCTGGGGATATGGGCCACACAATTTTAGGAAATTTTTATGAATGTGAATCATGTTTTTGGCATGACTGTATTGCCTGCAATTTTTGAGTTACATCGTAGTGACTGTTAGATTAATCTCATGGGATTTCATTTCATACCACCTGACTGTTCATCCATTAGATTGATTACTGAGGTATCTGGATATGGTGAGGTTGGGAATCTCCAGAGGTATATTTTGCTTGGAATGAAGTGCCCTGAAGCAGTCTGCCACAGGAAGCCCATGTTCAAAGTTAAACAAGATTATTTAACCAAAGGAGGTTCTAACCAGGTGTGTATAGCACCCATTTTCATCCCCCTTCTTGAAAGTGGTCCCAGCTTTGACCTTATCTCATAAAGCTGGCTTCCATACTCTATTCTGCAGCATTTGAAGTGTGTAAGAAGACTTGGGCCAGAGTCATACATACTATATGAAACACCAGATGTGGCGAGATTCTAGGTTTGACCTGTGAGGGACCTGGTTGTTCCTTGGGAAGTGCAGTAGATAGCAGTTTGTGACATGAGTGAGTTTTTAGGTTCTAAGGTTTTGAGGCTCTTAGCAAAAGTTTCTTTGGGAAGTTTCTTTGATGCTTTTCCAAGTTTCCAATGACCCCCGTTTTATTGGCATTGATTCAGTTCCTTAAAGATTTAAAACTGCAAAATTCTAACCACATATGTTTATACTGTGTGAAGTTCTGTCTGCATCAGAGTATGGTGAATTTGACTGAGTAGCATTCCTTTGAATATATGGGTCTTTATTTAAGTCCTTGTTTTCTATAATTAGTAGTAGTGCAGTGGTTACTATTTTTTTTTTTTCTTACGGTATAATTTTCTTTAGATGAAGTAGCTGGTGCAAAGGAGTTCATATTTATTTATTTTTTTTGGTACTGGGGATCAAACTTGGGACCTTCCACTTTCGAGGCAGGCGGAGGAACCACTGGCTAAATCCCCAGCCCAGGAGTTCATATTTAAAATACTGATAGGACCTACCAGACTACCTTCTACAAAAAACCAGTTAATACTTCCATGGTCATGCCAGGTGTGGTGGCACATGCCTGTAATCCCAGCACTTGGGAGGCCAAGGCAGGAGGATCACCACGAGTTTGAGGCCAGCCTGGGCTACACAGTGAGTTCAAGGCTATCCTGGGCTATTAGTGAGACCTGTCTCAAAAACAAAAAAACAAAAGAAAAAACCCCACAAAACTTCCATGGTCGTAAGAGCATGGGTCAGTCTGCAGCTTAGCCTGTGTTGGGTATAACACTTCCTCAGAAGTGATTAATTTGCTTTTTGCTTTTTTATAGGAAGAAAGCTATTTTTCTTATACGAGGGTCTGAATGCTAGCTCCATCATATAGGTATGAGAATCTGAGTAAGTTTGCCTATCTGGCCTCAGTTCCATCATCTGTAAAACAGGTACAGAGAAAAAGATGGGAGCTTTAGCGGCACGAATTAGTTGACAGTTGGATATGCCTTCCTATGAGTGGAGCAAGCCTGAGAGAATTCTGGAATGTGGCTGAGAATTGATTTCAATAATGTGCCATCGATTTCAGTGTGCCATTGAAAAATTAACACTCGGATTTTTGTGAAGAAAATGAAAATGTCAGACAGTGTAAAGGTCCTTTTAACTTGCCCCTCTTGCCTTCCCTTCCACAAGGGCAGAAACATATTTGGAGAGTAATCTTTCAAACAATGTTCTATACATTTACAAGTCTTTCATATATGTAGCTATTGAAATAGGATACTTGGTGGTTAGGTAGGAGTTAGTGTTCAATGAAGCACTTTAGTATGAAAAGTCATCATGGGAGACTGGAACTTAGGAGCTCTAGCCTTGAAAACTGCCTTCACTGTATCCTGGGGGCAGTTTGAAAGTGGCAGTGGGTGGACAACAAACGTGGAGAAGTTTGTGTGTGCTGCAGAGTAGCTAGATTTCAGAGCACAGGTTTGTGTACAGGTGAGTGAGATCTTTCAAATTGAGCTCAAGCTACCTTGGAGATGTCACAGGTGGGCAAGTCCAAGCTGCCCTGCCCCTCTTTGTTGTTCTTCATCTCGGGAGGGAAGCCATGCCTCTGACCCAAGTCGTGCCTGTTGGTGGGTTGGCTGTGTGCTGCCAGCCAAGCAGCAAACAGGTTTTCTTGTTACTTGAAAACCTGCACTTGTTTGTGAGGGCTGAGGCGTTCCTTTGCATCAGGTCTGGCAGGCAACAGCGTGTGGAGAACTCTCTGATCATTTATAGAACTGCCTTGGAGATTTTCAGGAGGCCTGGGGTTTATCTAGCTTTTGCTACCAGAAGAGCTCTGCAGGTTCAGAGTGGAATTTTGCAGCCTGACCCAGAAATAAGGGCTTGGAGTAATTGGGCTGCTTTTAGCACCTGCAGGACCCAGTGGAGTCCATACAGAAAGAGGTCCTCGTAAGTCCACCAAGGTGTGTGCCATTTGTAAGTTGGAGCTTTGAGGAAGGATTCTCAGACTGTTCCTATGTGTTTCTTAGGATTGATATCCAGGGTGGAATCCTGGAGGAGAGCGATCCCTTGTCAAATTGTCTGAGCTTGGAAGGAGGCTGATGGAGCTTTCCCAGTCTCTTCTCCCCATGCTGAATTTCAAGATCACACTGGTGGTGTCAAGTGAATGTGTATCTATCTAATGCTTGTAACCACCAAGGGGTTTTGATTTGCTGTTTAGGGCCACTCAGGCTAGTATAAATGCTGTGTAGAACTGTGTTTTCACACAAGGTCTTGTGGTTTATGAGGGCTGGCCTCTTGCCCAACTTGGGGTTTCTCAGACATTTTGGATGACGATCTATGAGGAGAAATAACTCCCATCGAGACCTGTTGTGAATGTATACATACACAGACACAAAACTGAATCAGGAAGTCCCCACAGTTCCTACCTTTTTGCCTATGATGCACTCCATTTTATGATTTCTTGGTGTTTTACTAAACATACTTTCTGTGACCATGTTCATCTCACAACTACCTTGAAAAGTTGGGCTCTGAACTTCAGCTTCAGTCACAGGATAGGTATCTATCTATCTGTGTCTCTTGAATGAGTATAAAAAGGCTGGAAAAAGTTTTCACAAAATCCCTTTTTTCCTCCTCCTTGGGGCTTAGCCTGAGGAGTAAGGGTGTGATGGGGTTGGGACATAACAGATGAGAATCCCAGTTCACCACTGTTGCCTGACTCCCCAGCCCTGACTCAGGTCTGGAGTGACGAAGATGACTGACTCATGGTTAGCACTCTGTTGTAGATTAAATGTGGTTTTTGTCACCTGGCTGGGTAACATTCCTGGGTTCTGTGCCAGCCTTCAGCCTCCATTTTTCCCTATCCCCTCCATCCTGCAAATTGCACCGTTTTTACCCTTCCCACATATGGAAAGCAGCCATAGCCAGGCTGTACCCCAGAAATATAGGTGGGACTCCTCGGGATAGAGGTACCATGATTGGGATCCAGGTACCATGATTTTTCAGGTTCTTGGTAGAGAACCACTGTCCAAAGGCCTGTGGTACAGTTTGTTGCTATAGTGTCACTGGCTTTGGGGGCCAGCCCTGAGGCAGAGGGCAGCTGGTGCTATCAGAAGACGTGGCTCCACCCTCAGGCCTCCAGGCCTTGAGGAAGTCAGCGTGACCAGCAAGTTCTCTGGGGCAGGATGTTTTACTGGGCTTGGCAGGAGGAACTTGGCACCCACAAGCTGTAGGGCATAGTGAGTCATGGCTGACCAGGAGTGACCTGGCCTGGTGGAGCTGTGTCACCCTGGGGTTGGCTTCAAACAGATTCCTAGACTCTCCACCTACACATGCACTGAGTCTAAAGGTCTGTGGTAGGACAGGCTATTTTCTTGTTTTGTTTCTTTTTTTTTTTTTGGTACCGTGGATCAAACTCAGGACCTTGCACTTGTGAGGCAGGCGGTGGAATCCCCGGCCTGGCAATTTTCTTATTTAAAAGGTAAAGTAAACAACAGGATTCTGAGTCCCACCATTCATGCACTGTTTACGTTTTTAGTTTCATTCTTTCTGGGGTTTTTTGTCTTCTTTGGTACCGGGTATCGAACTTGGGACCTTGTGCTTCACAAGGCAGGCAGCAGAACCACTGAGCTAAATCCCTGGCCCCTGCTTATGTTTCTAAATGACACTAGTAATCATGTACCAGAGTGTGGGGTTGTACAGAAAGGTACTGTTGCTGCCTTCCTCAACTGTCCTGCACCTGCGTGTCTGCTGTGCAGGTAAACGCGGAGCCACCCAAGCTGCGTGCAACGATGAGGGAAGCTGGAGCAAGGTGAATGCTGATGGATGCAGCAGAAATTGCAGAGACCCTCTGCAGCATGTCACCCATGGCATAACTGGAACCTGTTAGCTGGAGGAGTTTCCAGCCCATATCCCCCCAAATCTTCCTTTAATCATGACTTAGTAGTTGCACCTAAAGCGTGCATACAACATTTCCAGAAGAACAGTGTACAAAGGTCATATACACTGCACTCAAGCTAGCCTGCCTCAGTTTCCCCCTTCTGAACAGGAGGGGATAGACTTGTAGGAGGGAATGAGGTACTGTCTGAAAACTCAGGTACCGGTGAAACACTATTCAAGCTGCCAGGCCTGGTAACCTGACTGCTGTTGGCCCATGGTAGTGGCTGATGCCTTAGTGAGGGAAAGGAGTGGAGTGTGCTGAGGTCAGCAGGAAGCTTGATGGGTCACCCCAGGAACTAGCTACGAAATGCTCACTCATTTTGCATGCTCCTACCCCCAAGGAGTTGCTTGTCCCGAGCTTAACCCGCGCACAACCTGAGCGCAACAGATGGGCTCGAGAATCTCCCTGTGGCCTGAGATCTGACATGGAGACACGACACCAAAGCAGGCGGATCCGTCCTCGTTTAAGTCAGTTCCTGAGACTTGGTTTCCGTCCTTGCACCGGCCCACGGCGGGGGGGCGGATTTCCAGGGGCCAGTTCCAAGAAACTATCTCGCAGGACCTCAGGTATATAAAACGTTGAGCTCAGGTGAGCTGTGGTGTATGCTCACCTTTTGCGGCCCTGGTCTGGCCCTTGAAAGAAGCCAGAGGGACCTGGTGGACCTTGGTCAATTCAGACGCACCTGGATTGAGCCTGTGACCTTCCCACATTCACCCTTCTCCCCACCCACAAAGGGGTAATCCTCACGGGGGCTTCCGAGGTTGGCCTTGAGCCCCCTAAGGCTAGGAAGCTTACATTCTCTTAAGGTGACTCACTTCCTGTTTGGGCTGAGGAATGTGGCGCCTGGGTACTCCGAGCCGGCTCCTTGGAAACGGCTGGACCCGCCCACCAGAGCCTTAAAGCAACAGTGCTCCCACGACGGGCTTGTCCTAGTGGTCCTGAGGAACGGTCCCAGAATTCCTGAAGGCAGAGGTCGGCTGCCAAGTCCCACAGTCCACATGCTCCCTCTTCCTCACTCGACTTTAAGTTCCCTGGAGGAACGACAACTCCACTGCTTTTAGCCAGCGTGCAAGTGGTTCCCAGGACCATTTCAGAGAAAGGGATTGTGTGGTGAGACCTTACTAACCTGGCCTAATCCTCCCTGGGCCTGTCATGTTTTTGTCGAAAACTGGGAACAGTACTCTGGGCTTCTAAAGAATCCATGAGACCATCTATCAGTGTCCGAGGCAGGTAAGTGATAGCCGGCAGTCCCAGGAGCATAGTGGCTTGCACGGCGCGCTGCGTAGGGCACACACTGCTGTGCTTGTGTGTAAACCAGACAAGAGTGTCTTGGGCCCAGGTGCCCGGAAGGGAGTGTCTTCCAGTGCCTGCAGACAGCGGCTCACCCTTTGGGGCCTCGCCTGCTCCGCTCTAGAAAGGGCGGGGGGCCAGTTCTGGATGTGGGCTTCTGGGTTGGGGCGCTCAGGAGTCAGTGAACTGGACACACAGGTGATTACTCCCTGGGGTTAGGTCCTGCCTCCCCATCCTCCAACTTCCTCGTTCTTTGACTACCAGAAGAGGGCTGTAGTCCCCTGGCCTGCCTTCAGGACTTTGCCTCAGAAGTCTCCCGAGGTCCCAGTTGTGGCTTTGATCCTTGTGCCAGCCTCTGGCTGTGCGCAGGAGGGTGGGGCTGAAGCAAACAGGAAGCCGGCCAGACCTGCCGGAATCTCTGGTGCCCACGGTGACCTGGGAGGGGCCGGAGGGGCCGGTCGCAGCAGTCGTCCTGATAGCAGCCCAGTTCTCTACCGTCCCCTGGTGCTTTGCATGCATACCCTGCTTCACAGTTTCCACACAGGAGATGCTTAGACAGCCTGGTGTCTGAGGACAACAGCTGGAGTGCCGAATTTTATCTCTTAAATCCTGGCTCTCTCCTGTGGGTCATTTCCTTATCTGATTCCATGCAGGTTGAGATGGAGGGGGGCAGTGTGACATTTGGGATCATTTTATGTGTTTCATGGTCTACGTAGAGAATCATTCCTCAATTACGCCGTTTCCCACCAAATTATGATTTTAGTTTATGATAAAAAATGGAACTTTTTTTTGGTTGTTGTTTTGTTTTTTGAGACAGGGTCTCACTTTGTAGTTTAGGGTGACAATGAACTCACTATGTAGCTCAGGCTGGACTTGAACTCACAGTGGTCCTCCTGCCTATGCCCACTGAGTGCTGGGATTACAGGTGTGTGCCACCACACACGGCTTGGCACTTTTTTTTTAAAGATAGGATTTAGACTTGCCTTCCTCCTGCCTCAGCCTCTGAAGTGCTCGGATTACAGGTATGTACTACCATGTCCGGTTTAAAAATTGAAGTCTTGCCGAGGATGTAGCTCAGTGGCACCGTGCCTACCTGGCAAACGCAAGGTCCTGAGTTCGATCACTGGTACAGGGGTGGGGAAAGGAAGTCTTATTAAAACAGCAGACTTAAAATGTTAACACTACTGATTCGAGAACAGCATGGCAAGACAGGCCTAAGCAAAATGATTCTGAGGTTCAGGCTCCAGAGAGGCCATCTGAATTGAATCCTGGCTCCAACACTAAAGCAGTTGTGTGACCTTACATACTGTAAATCCAGTGAGCTTCCCTGTGCCTCAGTTTCCTCATCTATAAAATGTGGATAATGCTTTCTATTTCAATTGCTATTACAAGGCTTGCATAGGTTTGTAAGGGCCTTAGAATTGCACTTGCTGTACAGTTAGCGCCACTTAAGTGTTAAATACAACTTGGAGCGGTCCTCACAACCCAATTCCGGGTATCCTTGCAGACACTCTGCTAGCAGTTTGGCGTCTATCTCAGCCATGTTCCTTGGCCTTCCCCGGCTCTGTTTCTGGCTGGGCACTGCCATCTAGAGGCTCCTGGGCCGCAGGGCATCGGGCCCTTCCACCCCCTTTTTCGGTCACTGGGCTTCTCTTCCCCTAAGGAAGAGAGAGCCCTCTGGGTACTGCATGCAGGACCCCTTGGCAGGCTGCTTGTTTTCTGAAAGCCTCTTTGAGCACAGTGCAAGACCCTGCAGGAGGCCTTATGTCGATCTTCTTGGGGGATTGAGGAAGCTTTGGGAGCAGTGATTCTTAAAACATGGGCCATGCATGAAGACTCAGTGGATCAGAAGGCTCAGTGGTTCCCCGTGGAGGGGCGTCCCACAAGTTTGCACAAATCACTTAGAATGAGGCGGGATGGTTGGGTTATACATGAAAGGTATTCAAAACCACTGTTAGAAGCATGTGAGGGCTGAGCAGAAGGAAACGTTGCTGTGCCCTTCACTGTCACACTCTCAGGTTAGAAAATTTCTCCTAATCACCCTGGGGTCTTGTCTTGGGATGAGGGTGGTGATCCGACTGCTGTAGTTGAGTGTAAAGTAGGAATTCAGCTTTTAATCACTAAAGAGGGCTTTCAAGTCTGAAATAAGTTGGTTGCACTCAGAGCCCCTTTCATTACTTTTGGAATACACGTGTATATGTCTACCCTTCCCTCTCCAGGAGCCCACTGGCCCCATGGCTCTGGTCCTCCTACTTAATTCTCCTGCTCTAGCCTCCCAGAGTGCTGAGATTACAGGTGTATGCACCACTGAGCTATAGACCTAGCCCTTTCCTTGAAATTTATTTTTGGGCAGATCTGAGCTTCTTGTCCTGTACAGCCTGGATTTTTCTGATTTTATCCCAGGATGTCGTTGATCACATTCCTTTGTTTTTGCTTTATTCAGATTGACCTTTGGATATAGATGTTTGTTCAGATTCAGATTTGCTTTATTTGGCAAACAGCTTCCTAGACTGGGTGTGGTGAATGCCTGTAATCTCAGCACTTCGAAGGCTGAGGCAGGAAGATTGCCATGAGTTGAGGCCAGCCTGGGCTACAGAGTGAGTTCAAGGCCAGCCTGCACTACAAAGTGAGACCCTGTCTCAAAGAAACAACATACAAACAAACAAGCACACACTAGCTTCCTAGGAGGGATAGCGTCTGATCCTTGGGAGATGTTAGCCACTGTTGATGAGCACTGTCCGGGCCCACTGATTCTTTTGGGCTTGCAAAGGGATGGTGGTCTAATTGTATCATCCCTTCTGTGTTTATTAGATGGAATAGCTCTGCAGAGAGAAGCTTCCCTTGTCTCCATTTCATTACCCAGTGATGCAAGAAAAGGAAGGATAAAGACTCGGGCTCCATCCCATTTTAAATGAATTCATTCACTGGCGCACTCCAGAGGAGGCTGATGAGCATTTAGAGACTACTTTACCCCTTTTGGATAGAAACGTAGATAGTGTGGGATTATTTTCCTCACTGGTGCTCAGGTTATTTCATCGTTGGCTAGTAGGAACCTCTCAGTTGTTTTTGTGGCTTTAAAAATTATGACAAACTAACATAAGTGTTATCATTTTTACCACTTGAAAGTAGTCAAGGGCAGTAAGTACATTCAGAATGTTACACAGCCATCACCACCATCTAACTCTGGAGCTTTTCTTCACCCCAAAAGGAGTCCCTGTACCCATTGGCAGTCACTCCCCATTGTCCCTCCTGCCAGCCCCTAGGCATCATTAGTCTGCGTTCTTCCTGTTCCAATGGATTTCATATAAAGGGAATCACATAGTATGTGCCCTTTGTGCCTGTGCTTCATTCCTTTCTATGGCTGAGTAATATTCCATTGTATAGATAGATCATATGTTCCTCATCTGTTCATTGGTTGAGAGACATGGAGGTTGTCCCATGTCTTCTTTGTGATTGTGAACAGTGCTGCCATGCGTAACTTCTGTTTTGTTGGACATGACTCAGAAGTCTGTGGCAGCTCCTCAGTCTTGTAGGTGACAGACAGCCCAGTGGGCTCCTCTGGTCATTTCCCGCCACACACCTGGCAGCTCACACTCAGTCTCTCACACCCATTCCTGCCCTGCCCACCAGTCCTCCAGCTTCCAGGGCCGAGACTACCCTCAGACCCGCCTCCTCATGTAGCCTAAGCAGGGCAATGTTCCCTCTCCTGGAGATGTGTGATGACTTCCTGACCCGGAAATGAACACCCCACCCCATTTGTGAGAACCAGCCCCAAGGAGCCATGGCCCCAGAGAAGAGGCCGAAGATCCAGGCCTCCACAGGTTATATTTCACTGGAGACTTTCTGACAGAAGCATAGTTCCAGATGGCAGCAAGACCAATTGTGTGCCCTCAGTTTGGGTCAGGAGGAGGGGCTTATACATAGGATAAAACTTGACTTCAATCCAAGCCAGAATGATCCCGGTTTATCTCATGCTGATGTCAAAGAGCCAGGCAGAGTGCCTGGTGCCAGGGTCTGGTGGCAAAGCACTACCTACCATTCTCATGGTTCTGTTTACTTATACTTTGCTGGGGACCGTGCTCTGGGGCAGTCATGGTAGCTGCAACTCAGATTGGCTGCAGGCTGGTCCAGCTGGATCCACACATCTCCTGAACCTTCACTCTCCTCCTGCCCACTTCCAGTCTGAGTTCCACCCCAAAGTCACACACACCTAGATCTAAATCTGCCTGTATAAATCGGATTGGTCACTCCCTGCTCAGGACTCCTTATGCCTGTGCTGTGCCAGCTACCTGGGGCTCCTGCCCTGCGCACGCAAAGTTCAGCCCTTTCTCATGGCAGGGCCTTTCCACCTACTGCTCTCCGGCCCTGAGGGCTCCTCCTGCCCCATTACCTGCCCATGCTGGTCCTCTTCTTTCAGTCTCTGATCCAAACCAGGCCCATCCCATCTGCCCCGCTTCTTGCCACCATCATGCTACCCCTTACTGTTGTTCACTTATTTCTGGACAATTTTGTTTCTTGTCCACATACTTTTTTTTTTTCTCCAGTACTAGGGATTTCAACCCAGGGAACTCTCCTGAGCTACATCCCTGGCCCTTTTTATTTTGAAACAGGTTCTTGCTAAGATGCTAAATCGCCCTGCTTGGGCCCACACCTGCAGTCATCCTGCCCCCACTTCCCAGAGTGCTGGGGTTGCAGGCTTGCGCCACTACGCCTGGCTTCAGTTCCATTCTTGGAGGTGTCTTTTCCCTGCTTTGTCCTCCATTCCTGGCACGATGCTTGTTATGAGACGGGCTGACTGGAGTTGGGGGATATTAGTCCCACTGGGGCCTGGCTGGGCTGGGAACTGTGAGGGCTGTGCTCTGGCTCCCATGCCGAGTTCCAGATGAGCTGTGGAGGGCAATGATGTCACAGCTACAGCCACAGTGAGCGCTGGGCTGGAGAGGAGGGGCGGGAAGCTCCCAAGCCCTTGAGGACCTGAGCAGGGCTACCTCTTCCTCTTACTCTCTCCAGGGATGGAAGAAACCCCATCTCTTTGTTAGTCTGTATGTCCCCTGCCATGGGGACAACTGCTCTTTTTAAAAGTTTGTTTGAAAAAACCCTAGCAAAATTCTGAATGCACCACTCTTTCTAAATATATACATAAAATTTCTCTCTTCTGAGCAATGCAGAGGTTCTAACTCATACCTCACTAATGCAAAGTGCATGAGAACAGATGTCAGAGGATTTTGCAAATCCTAGCTCATCACCTGTTAGCTCTGTGACCTCAGTCATGTTGCTGCCTTCTAATCTTTTTCCGTCTGTGAAAAGGGGTTAACAATAGTATCTACTTATAACAGAGACTGCTCACTGTCCCTTAAGATCTATTCTGCCGTTTTGGGAGGTGTGTGGCAAATGGGTACACTTAATGACTGCATTTCCAGCCTCCCTTGCAGCTATGGATAGTCATGTGACCAGTGCTGGCCAATGCGCATAGGTAAAAGTGGTTGGGAAACTCCTTGAGGATGTTGCCCATTTCTCCCCTTTCATACTTCTGCTCAGCTGTATTGCAGGCATAATGGCCGGGAATGAAGCAGCCCACCTGGAACATGATGTTGTTTTGTGAATGGAGAATAGAAGACCTCTATAGTGGACCAAGGAGACAGAAGAAAGTCTTTTCCCTCCATCCAGGATTCACTGTGGCTGCAGATGGAACATCCAACCCTAAACAACCTAATGCCAGATTTTTGTGTCATGGAAAAAAGCAAACTTGATCTTATTTAGGCCACTCTTTTTTTTTTGGTACCAGGGAATGAATTCGAGACCTTTTGCTTCCAATGCAGGTGGTGGAACCACTGAGCTAAATCCCCGGCCCAAGGCCACTCTTATTCTGGGTCTCTGTTACTTGTAATTGAATTTAATCCTAATAAATGCACCACTTCATACATTTTTGGGGATAATTAAATGAGATGTTGCATAACTTGCCTATCAAAGTAATGACACATTGTAAACACTTAGTAAATGGCTTTTTATTATTAGCTTCTCTAGGATCTAATTATAATAACTGTCCCTCATCCCCATTAAGAACTCTAGAGATGAATTCTTCTGGAAAGAAAAATGATCAAGAACATGTTGTTAACTTCTTTTTTTGTCCCAAACAATTATAAAAAGGAAAATCATCTGATCATAAAGAACTAACTCAACTAGAAATGCTATCATTTAAGCTGTTCTGTTTTCTCCCATGTATGTACAAGTTTTAGCTGACAAAACTTGGTCTTACAAATTTGCATGGTATTTTAATTGGATGAAAAGCCTCACATTCCTTTAAATAGCTGTGTTTACAAACACATAGCTCAATTGTTCCACATTTGGAATCTGGCCTTTCGAAAATAATTTAGTCACATTCTTCTCTTGGGTTTCTGTTTTCAAAAACATGCCTGAACATTTTTCTTGGAGCCAGTGGTCCCAGGTCATCTTGGTGCCGTGTAACCTATGGGTGATGCATTTCTCAAATATTCAGTGACACCTGCTGCACACAACTAATGTTTGTGGACAAGACGGTTTCCAGGATCGGGTGTGGCTCTCAAGTTCTCTGATGCTGCAACATATCGCCAGTCTTTGGAACATAAAACTTGATTACTAAGGAATCCCAAGTGGGAAAGAGCAAGAGCAGCAAAAGGGAAGAAAGAAAATTGTTACAAAGTTCATTATCAAGGGATGAAGGAAAGAGAAGACAAAAATCAAAATGGTTACTCTTTTTTTTTTTTTGATACCGGGGATCAAACTTGGGTCCTTGTGCTTACGGTGCAGGCTGTGGAACCACTGAGCTAAATCCCCGGCCCAAAATGGTTACTCTTTAACATTAAAAAAAAGACAAAATTTACCAGTATTAAATATATGGGTAGAAGATAATTCCTATTATTAGGAATGGGAAAAGATAATTCCTACTATTATTTAACATTGCTATAATTAAACAAACAGTACAGATGTGGGTATGAGATAAAGCAGTATTTTATATGCCAAATGTTATGTTAGTTATGTAGCAAAGAAAATAATTTTCTTACAACTGTGGAGAAATTACTATATAGATAACTTCAATTTAAATGGGATACATTTTATTTATTTGTATGTAATTTTTTTGTGTGTGTGTGGTGCCAGGAACCAAACCTAGGGTCTCATGTGTGCTAAACACGTGCTCTTTTACTGAGCTGCATCCCCAGCAGTTGCCTTTTAAAGTTCATTAAGCTAGGGATGGTGGCCCATGCCTGTAAGCACAGGTACTTGGCAGGCTGAGGCACTGGGATCTCAAGTTTAAGTCCACCTGGCAACTTAGACCCTATCTCAGTATAAAGTTTAAAAAGGGCTTGGGATGTAGTTCAGTGGTAGAGCACTTACTAGTGTGCAGAAGGCCTTGGGTTCAATCTCCATTACTAAAAAATAAAAGGTTTTTTTTGGTACTGGGGATCAAACTCAGGACCTTGTGATTGCAAGGCAGGCGGTGGGAACCACTGAGCTAAATCGCAGGCCCTAAAAAATAAAAGTTGATTGAATTGTTTCATATATAAATTGGAAAATATATTCTGTATAGAAAATGGGAAAATGATAAACATTTCCCACACTAACCCAACAATCCTAGTCAAGCCAAATAGTAGGTAACTTATGCATTTATAAATATGGTCGAGTTCTGTGGTGTAGGAGAAACTTAGGTTTCATTTATTGAAATGGGTGTTTTTCTTTCAATTGTGTGAGGTGAAATTCCTACTGACTTTCCCATTTATTTGTGATTTGCATCGGATTACTTTTGCTTATGCTAATCCAGATCAAGGTCGTATTTATCCTTTCCTCAAGGGCAGAGCTGAATACTTTTTTGTTTTGTTTTCTGAGACAGACTCTTACTATGTCGTTCAGGCCAGCCTTGAACTCAGCAGTCCTCCAGCCTCAGTCTCCCAGGTGCTGGAGTTACAGGTGTGCACCGCCACATGTGGTGGGGATTGAATACTTTTAATTCGCTTGAGAAAGCACTTATCCTTTTGCAAACTGAAACATTTATGGTTTTTATTAAGTTTCCCAAGTGTTTGAGTGAAAGGCACATCTAATAAGTTATAATCCAGCTGGCACATGGGTTAGTGATCACATCATTGTGTCCTCTTTTCAGGGGAGACCATGAAGAATAGGGGGTATGTGACAGAACTGCCCAGTGGATCAAGCCAAGTGGATTCCTTTTCAGACAGGGTCTTGCTATGTAGTTGAGACTGGCCTTGAACTCACAGCTATTCTGCTGCCTCAACCTCCTGAGCACTGGGATTACAGACATGTGCCACCGCACCTGGCTTTGTTTTTTGATTTCTAGAGTCAAGGTCTTGTATTCCAGGCTGGCCTTGAACTTTCAGTCCTCCTGCCTCAGCCTCCTAGACTGCTGGGATGATGTGTGCCACCATGCCTGGCAAGCTAAGAGGATTTCTGAGGATAGAGTGCAAGAAACATCTAGTGAGGACTCAGATATGGAACAAATTCAAATACAAGAAGGACCTTGCCTCAGGATTCAAATTGGGTGTCTGAGTGGACAGGAATTCCGCATAGAGGTGGTCTGTGTTCTTGGTGACCATTTCTCTTCTTTGCTATCCACAGAACCCCAAATCTATTCAGTTTCCTAGGGCTACTATATTCATCAACTTACCCACTGCTGGGACAAAATACATAGCCAACTTAAAGGTGAAAATCATGGTTTGAGGGGTTCAGTTGTTGGTTGGCTTGTTCCAGGGCAGAAGGACATGGCGGAGCAGAGTGGCTGCGGGGAACACAGGGAAGAGCAGCAGGGAGAGATGTGCCCTCCAGGGTGACACCCACTGCCCTTATCCGCACATGCACCTGTGCTCTCATGAGGACAGCACCCTCCTCCTCCAAGCCCTGCAGGAGCCTCTGGATCAGTCAGTCGGAAGTTAGGATAAGCTGCATTCACCCCAAAGAAGTACAGCAGATGAGGAAGCTTACCCGGCTGGCATTTGTCCTGTTGAGTTTCTGGGAGCCAGACCTTTGAAATCCAGTGGTGAGCAAGGCAGGGTCCTTCTGAGGTAAGGAGACCCTGTATCAGACTCTGCTGGCTTCTGGTGGCCCCGGGCCTTGCTTTTGCTGATGTTCTTGGTGTGTTTACTCCACTTGGGCCGTGTAACAAACATTAAACCTCGGGTAGCTTATAAACAACAGAGATTTGCTTCTCTCCATTCTGGAGGCCGGAAGTCCGAGGTTAGGACACAGGCAGATTCAGGGCCTGGCAAAGAAGGCTCATGTCTGGGTCAGAGAGTTCATCTTCTTAGTGTTCACCCATGAGGAAGGGGCAAACAGGCTCCCCTGGGCCTCTGTTGTTTTGTGATACTGGCATTGAAGTCAGGGCCTTCACACTGAGCTACATTGCTAGCCCTTTATTTTTTCATTTTGAGGCAAGGTCTTGCTTAGGTACCCAGGCTGAGTTCGAACTTGTAATCCTCCTGCCTCAGCCTCCCAGAATGTTGAGATCACAGGCATGTGCCCCTATGCCTGGCACCCGGGACCTCTTTTATAAAGGTGCTAGTCCTATTCTTGAGGGCTCTGACCAATCACCTCCCCGAAAGCCCTACCTCCTAGTACTATCACAAGGGGCATTAGGATTTCAACACATGGATTTTGGGGGGACGCAGACATCCAAATCAAAAGCACGCCGTGTGTCCATCATCTCTCCTTTGAGCTTATCTTATGTCCAGATTTTCCCTTCCTGTAAGGATAGTGGTGCCAAACAAGTTGAGGTTGGCAGACCACACTGAATCATTTGGCAGAATCTAACAGTGATTAAGAGTTGTGAGGACTTCCGGGAAGATGGTGGAGTGGTGAACAGCAGAGAAAGAGCCTCTCTGAGATTTGGGGTTCTGACACTGGAATATAGCAGCTCGAGGAGGAGGAGGAGGAGGAGGAGGAGGAGGAGGGAAGTGTGTCCCTGGGACCCAGGAAAGATCAGAGGGGAGAATTGAAGCCTACAGAGAGAGAGAAGAGGAAGGTACCAAGCAAGGCTTTCTTCCAGGGCCCGGACTCTCTGCAAGGGAACAGCGGGCCGAACCTGCAGATCCACAATGACTGCTGATGACCCTAGAGGCCTCCACAGAAAAACCCACCAGTGGAACAGAGCAGCGGACACAGGACTGCAGCAGCTGGTGAGTCATCCAGGTTCAGACCTCACCCAGGAGAGGGTGCTTGGCTGGTAGCCATCTCGGAGAGGAGCCAACTGAGCTCAGAACTCAGAACAGCTGCGGGCAGACTCCAACTAGTGGCTCCCAGTGCCTCGGTGTTGGGGAACTGAGTTCAAGTCAGCAGGAGGTCAGGGAGCGGAGTTCAAGTCGGCAGGAGAGACACATAGACTGTTGTAGACTCAAGGAATCCATTTCCAGCCTTATAGCCAGAAACTGGCCTGACCTTCAGAGGAACTAAAGGGGCTGGCTGGCTGGGATTATCCACTACCCCACCACGAAGCTGCCGCTAGCTTGCTAGGATTAATCAGTTTGTCTCTGGACTCCATTTACCCATATTGCCTAACAGTGACAGCAGAGACACACCTCGAATTGGACGTTTTTGGATTTTTAAAAACTTTTTTTCTTTTCTTTTTTCTTTATTCCTCCTTCCTAGTCCTTGTTTTGTTTTTTCTTGATTGTTTGAACAGTTTCTAGTTTTTTGTTATTGTTGTTGTTCTGTTCTTATTTTTCCTGTTCTCTTTCCCACCTGTCTTCTTCGCCAATTTCCTAGTTTGTCCTCCAGCCTTTCTTCTGATCGCTTCCTCTTCTTCTATTTCTGTTTTTTTTACCCACTAACCCCTTTAAAGTCTTGTCCTCAAGGGTAAAAATGCCATATTAAGGGCTATAATTTGTCATTTTCTAGGCTGTATTTGATGCTGTTGTTAATGTTGATTGTACCACTTTAGCCAAGGTGACATAATTGTGCTAATCAGTTGTTCCTTCTGGTATACCAAGACTGAGATTGCCTAAGGGTCTTAAAAAAAAACCCCTGCAGGCCAGGGGCAAAGAACTGGCAGCTGGGCCAAGTAGGTAGGAACTTCTTATCCCTAATAAATTGAAGAGGCAGGCTCCTGCAACAGACTCAAAACCCCAAAGCTAATACAGCGGGGAGACGCTTCTGAGAAGTAGTCATCTCCTAAGGGCTCTGTAAGGATAGTGGTCATATGGATCAGGGCTCGCCTTAGTGCTTTCATTCGAACCCTCACCCGATTGCTTTTGTAAGGAGCTCAGCTCCCAGTCAGGCCACATTCGGAGGTCCTGGGAGTTAGAACTTCAATACCTTTATTTCAGTGGGACAATTCAACTCAAAACAGCCACATTCCTCAAGGAAGGCCCCACAGCAGCTACTCAGGGCTGGAACCTGGTTCTGTGAGTTTGTCTTATCCACACAGGTCACGGTCCCTTACAAGCCTGTGTTCAGTATTGCTGGATAGGACGGGGAGGGGACAGAATACACACGACCTTTCAGAGATGTCAGCGCCGGGAAGAATTCTTTTCTTTTTTTTTTCTCCTGCTGCTGCTGCTACTGCTCTCTGCCCCCCCCCCCCCCCCCCCCCCCCCCCCCCCCCCCCCCCCCCCCCCCCCCCCCCCCCCCTCTATCTCCTCCTCCCCCTCCTTTGCAGTATTGAGTAACCCCAGGGCCTTTGTACTGAGCTACATCTCTAGCCTCTTGATTTTTTGAGATTGGGGTCTCACTAAGTTGTCAAGTTGCCCAGGCAGGGTTCAAACTTGGTGTGCACCATCCCTGACCACTGCCTGGGGGAGTCTCTGCATCCAGATGCACCTCTCCAGTGAGCAGGCTGAAGACAGGAAGCTGTCCAAGGCTGCACCTGGTGTGCACAGGACAGGGCGAGATGGCACTGCCCGGGAGGCCGTGTGGCAGCTTGGAGGAGAGAAGGCCTCAGGTGCCCGCCTGGGCTGGAAACTGGGTCGGAACGCAGCGCCTGTGTGACCTGGAGCAAGTCACGTGGCCGCTGTGTGCCTGCCTCGGTGTCCATCAGGAGAGGATATGCATTTAGGGAGCTTGGTGCTGTGCTTGGCACTTGGGAGGCGTTTACTGAGGGTCACTGTGGTTGCTAATTTTTGTTTTGTTTTTGGTACTGGGGATCGAACTTGGGTACTTGCGCTTGCACATCAGGCAGCGAAACCACTGAGCTAAATCCCCAGCCCTGTCGCTAATTTTTGAAGTCCTCCAAATGGCATGCCGTGATCCTTGTCCTAAGCTACTGCCTTGGTCCTGACTGGGAGCTGAGGTTCTGTAGCCAGGCACACTGTGTTTATAGGCCTGGCCTCCTCACTTCCAGGATGTGTGATCTTGGGCAACTCTCTTCAGGTCTCTGTCTCAGTTTCCCCATCTTCAAATAGAGTACGTGATATTACCAATCATACAGGGTCCTTATGAGGTATAGACACTATTCATTCATTCAGCCTGTAATTGTTTCTGTCCTCCATGTGCCAGGAGTCTATCTAGAGATAAACATTAAACAGGTACATGAAGGAAGCCTGAAAGGAGAGGGTGAGTGAGTCATGAGAGTCTGAGGTGAAGGTGCAGGAAGTGCAAAGGCCCCGGGGGGCGGGGCATGTCTGATGGGTTTGAGGGACAGGATGGAAGCCAGTGTGGAGGCAGCAGAGTGAGCAACAGGAGAAGGGAGGAGGTGAAGACGGAGAGGGGCTGAGGCTGCTGGAAGGAGCTTGGAAACTCCACCTGGATTTGTTTTGTGCTGCCTTGGTCCTGCACTGCTGGGTGTTGGGAAAGCCAGGCTTTGAAGAGTGAAGTCCCATGCCAGGGGCAGTTGGGAGCCCACAGACAGGCTTTCTGGGTGGCCCTTGGGGCCAGAGCTGGGGCTATGTGTGCAAGGAGAAACAGGTGTTCCGAAGCCTGGCAAGCAGAGCAACACCTCCGCTGCTTACTGGCTGCATCGGGTTTATTGGAGCTTGTTTCCTGGGGGGAATAAAGCCCTCCTGCCTGTGTCTCTTTCTCGCCTGTCCCCACTGGCAGTTGACTGTTCATTTGCTTTCTCCTCTGGCACCCCAGGTAGAACCTGCCAGCCTTCAGGAGGGTTGCAGATAAAATATTCTTTTGAAGTGCAAGTGTTTTCATTATTATTCAAATCTCTAAACTGTTACTCTATTGAATTGGGAAGTTCAGTCTGGTGGGGCTGTGGGACCCTGTTCTTTCCCTTCCTCCTTTCCTCTCCTGGGGTTCTGTTGGCTGCAGATGGTGTTTGTGGTGTGTGTGTGTGTGTGTGTGTGTGTGTGTGTGTGTGTGAGAGAGAGAGAGAGAGAGAGAGAGAGAGAGAGA
>NW_004624824.1:6501688-6557268 GCF_000247695.1 Heterocephalus glaber
TGAATTCAAAGCTGTTAGGTTGTAGGGGGAGAAAAGAAAGTTAGTGTCTTTTTGTAAGACCAAGGGCCTTACCAAACGCTCCGAGGAGCTGACTATAGTGAAGCACACCCAGGGATCCCAGCGGTGCCTCCAGAATGTAAGACCAAGGGCCTTACCAAATGCTCCAAGGAGCTGAAGTGGGGCACACCCGGGGATCCCAGTGGTGCCTCCAGAATGTAAGACCAAGGGCCTTACCAAATGCTCCAAGGAGCTGACTACAGTGAGGACCACCCGGGAAGGAACACACCGGCCATGGTGGGAAAACAGACCTTTATTAGTCTGGCCAGATGGCACTCCCGAAGCAAAATAGCTCAGAGAGGCAACTGGCTCAGAGTCCGAGGCTGTTTTATAGGGGGTTGAGGGGGGCGTTTAACATGTAGATTCACAGAAAAAAAGAACAAAGGTTAGTGGCTCACTGTCACATGCTGATGGTCAGCAGACATCCTGACTAATAGTCACGACCACCCTGTGTGGATAGTCAGCACATTTACAGATTGTCCTATAGATACTGGGCCCCGGGACATTTGGTTTTAGGGCAAATAGATGGTGAGTAATCTCGCCCTATTACTGATTGTCCATTGTCCCGAGGCAAACACACTCCAACCATCAAATTTACAACAGAACCTAGGGGAGTAATTAACTTTTGAATCACACAGTCCCACATTTTTTTGTCTTTTTTCTTTTTGAGGTACTGGGGATGGAATTCAGAGTCCAGTCCTATTTACTTTTTATTTTGAAACAGAGTCTTGCTAAATTGCCCAGGCTGGTCTCAAACTTTTAATCCTCCCGCCTCAGCCTTCTTCGGTGTTGGGACAGCCAGTGTGTGCCACCACACTTGGCTGAAAATCCATTTCTTTTAGCCATCTTGGGCTCCCTGTTGGGGCCTTGTAAATGAGACAAACAAAAGCCAAGTTCACAAGAGAAAACCCAGCAAGTGAATGATCATGTAAGCACTCTGCCATGAGATGCATTTTTGGAACTTGGGCTGGTATAGCACCTTGACGAAAGAAGAGCTGGGCCTAGTGGTGCACACCTGTGATCCCAGCACTCAGGAGGCTGAGGCAGGAGGACTGCTGTGTGTTTGATGCCAGGCTGGGCTACATAGCGAGACCCTGTCCACCCCCCCCCCCAAGTGGGTTTGCAGAGAAGTGGCAGGGATGAAGGAGGACCAGGAACTCCTGGGGTGGCAGACGGCAGGAAGGTCGAGCTGGTAAGGCCTGCTGTGTGGAGGCCCCTGGGCCGAGCAGTGTCTAGTCTTGTCCTTGTGACCCCTGATGGACAGGGAAGGGGACATCTCTATACATTCACGTTCTGCTTTGGGGGAGCCCGGGTGGGGGAGCAGTGAGCTTACATCTCTTCTTCTTGGTCGTCTTGGGCTTAAAATAACCCTTGGGTCCCAGAGGCGTATTTTGGAGTGGCCTATTCTGTAGCCACTGGGTTACCTCTGAAGCCCTTGTTCCTCCTGTCCCGGTGCGTGTAGGCTTGATGTCCTCGATGTGGTCACATCGCTCTCACTGCAGCCGGACGCTTCCCCAGTAGATCACCCCACCCCACCCCAGATGGCCGCGTCCAGCCCTGTTGCCCTTCCCTGGGTGGGCTGGGACGTGACCCTCGGCTGTGACAGACTCAGGTATTGGCGTTGAAGGCGGCAGAATGGCAGGCTGGAAAGGGGCCTCCTGTTAGTGTGCATAGACAGACTTGGCTCTGAATCCAGATTCTGCCATTTAACAGCTGTGTGACCTTCATCAGGTTACTTTACTTCTCTGAGCCTCTGTTTCATCTACAAAATAAAGATAACACCGTCCAGAGGCATACCAGCTTCTATGATGCCCACAGTGGATCTTTAAAAAATATTCCTTACAAATATATATATAATTCACATACCGTCTAGAGTGCAATTCAGTTTTGGGGGTATGGTATATTATTCTTTGGAAAATTTGTAGTAAAACCCTTATGAGACCCTTTCCTTCCTCCCTCCCCCCTTTCTTTCCTTCCTTCTTGTCTCTTGCTCTCTCTTTCTCTTTCCCTCCCTCCTTTCTTTCTCTTTCTTTGTTTTATGAAAGATTGAACTCAGGGCCTTCACACTGAGCTATGTCCCCAGCCTCCCCCCTTCTTTTGCTACCGGGGATCCCTTGCGAGGTGGGTGAAACCACTGAGCTAAATCCCCAGCGCTTCTCCTTTTTGTTTTTTGAGACAGGGTCTCGCCATGTGGCTCAGGCTGGCCTTGAATTCACTATGTAGCCCAGGCTGGCCTACAACTTGCAATGATCCTCCTGCCTCTGCCTTCCAAGTGCTGGCATCACCACCACACCTGGCTTATTTGATCCTTTTTAAGTGTACAAATGAGAGGCATTGATTACATTAACACCTCTTCTATGACAAATGACATAATACTGGAAGTCATTTTCCTGTTCTTTAAAGCCCATGGCTAACAACAAGAAAGAGAATAACAGACGTCAATTAGAAATGTTATTTGAAGTCAGTAAAATATGTCCGGTGTGAACTGAAATCTATACCGGGCAGACAAAAGCGGCCCATCTCCCTGGTCGCACTGTTCTGCTGTGGGTGTGAACTCCAGACACAAATGGAACTGCCAAGTTTCTGTTTGGAGACAGGCGAGATGGAGCAGCTGCCTGTCCGGAGCTGTTCCTCCTCTCTGTGCTCTTCTCGCTTGTATTGAATCCTGCTGTTTGCTGGCAGGGCGAGAAGCTGCATGGGAGTCAGACCCTCACCCTGTACCCAGAGCCCTGTGCCCAGGAGAGCCCTGGCCAGCTTGGAGCTTTCCACAGACATCTTTGGTGCTTGTCAGGAGCCGATGTGCTTCAGGTTTCCAGGTGCCCCTCACTTAGCATTGACCATATGTCCCTTCTGAAATCCTTCTCCAGGAGGATGGGAATATGGGATTTTCCACAGTGATCTGCAGGTTCTTCTCTGTGTAGCTTGCTGGGAAAGAAAGAGTTGCCGAGAGCCTATTGCTCTGGGAATATCAGTTGGAACTCATATCAGATCCCCTTATTATTAAAATCCTTAAAGTAAATTCCACTGACAAAGTGTCACCATACAGGAACAGCCAGGCATTAAGGGTGGGCAGGGGGTGGTGCTGCGGGAGTGAACGTGTCCAGGCTTCGCCCAGCCTTGGAGTAACATGGGTGAGAAACTGACAGAGCCCCCAGCCTGTCCCTGCCCCCCTGTCCTCCCCTCCCCCAGAGCTGTACCCCACACCTTTGGTGTTAGTCTGTTTTCTGTGGCTATAACATTACACCCGAGGCTTTTTGCATAAGGAAAAGGGTATTATTTACTAGCTCACAGTTTTGCAGGCAGAACACCCATGGTTGGGTGGCCCCATCTGCTTGGCCTCCCATGGGGACGCCCTTGGCTGTGCTGCAGCACAGCTGGGCCACATGGGGGAGTCGGCTGGAGAGGCAGAGGTCATATGGTGAGACAGGAAGTCGGAGACTGAGGAACAGACAGTGTTGTACTTTTATGACAACCTCTTTGGAGCCAACTGGGTCCCACAAGAGCTTCATGAGTCTCTTCCAGGGGCAGCACCTGAATGACCACCACCTTCCCCTGGCCCGCTTTGCACTCCACAAATCACCATGCCATGAACAAAGTGGTTTGAGCAGCTTTTCCTCTGCCCCTTCATAATCCTGTTTCTGCCTTGGAGGCAGCTGACCACGGACTGAAACTATGAGCCAAAATAAACCTCCCTCTTTTAAACTGTGGGTGTTGGGTATCTTGCCCCAGCGAGGGGAAAGTTACCAAGGTTCACCCTTTCTCAGGGTGAGGATGCTGAGGCCATCAGGGGCCCCAGCAACCAATTCACTGCTCTGCCCTGGGACTCCTGGAGCCTGCACTGAGCCCCCCGGAACTGGTTTCCTTAAGTGTGTGTCCTCTTTTCCAAGTGAAACCTTACCCTACAACATGTGGGTGTGCCAATCAGAGAAGCCGGCGTTCTGATCGTTCAGGCTGCCCGGCTCTCACCTAACTTCTGCAGCCCTGGCGCTTTCCATGGAGCACAGTTTAAAACCCCCTGACCAGGGCTTTACGGCCACTTGGCAGAAGGAAGAAGTGATGCCTACAGCTGAGCAGGAAGCCTGAGGATACGCTTCCTTTCCTCCTGGAATCACTCTTGTTTCGGGTTTGGGTATTATAGAGAGACAGTTCGATGAACTGATTCTCGACTAATTAGCCTAGAACAGAATGGTGGGTTTGTAGTTGATGCAAGAGTTCAAGTCCTTCCTTCACCATTCACTAGCTGAGCAACTTGGGTAGGTCCCCTAACCTCCCCAAGCAGGGCTTTCTTATCTGAAGAGTGGAAGGCTGCTAAGATAGCAGGGGGGCAGTCTCTAGGAGTTGGATCAATGTGAATTTCGGAGTCAGGGGCTTGAACCCAGCTTGCTTGCCTCTTGAATGTGGGACCTTGGGCTTTAGTGTCTTAAACCGTGTCTTACAGGTAATAAAGACACTTTGGGCTGGTCCTGGGATTAGTGAGCTCATGTCTGTCAAGTGCCTCACAAACAGATCGCCTGTAGTAAGCAGTGGGTGTTCCGCCACAGCCAGTTCTTTTGTAAATCCTCCCTTTCCCCAGTAGACTATGGATCGATATACTCTGTCTGTAAAGGGACAGAGAGTAACTATCAGACTTTGTGTGCCATACAGTCTCTGCCGCGAGGACTTGGCTCTGCTTTCATGCCCCCAAAGCAGCTCTGGAGGATCTGTCAGCATGAAGGCGACTGTGTTCCAGTAAAACTTTGTGATATTGAAAGCTGAAGTTCATACAATTTTCACAAGTTAACAAAGTATTATTTTTCTTTTGATCGCTAATTTTTTTAGACAGGATCTCGGTATGTAGTTCAGGCTGGCCTTGAATGCACTGTGTAGCCCCGGCTGGCCTCAGGCTGGCCTCAAACTCTTGGTAATCTTCCTGCCTCAGCCTCCTGAGTGCTGGGATTGCAGGCATGTGCCACCACGCCCAGCTCTTGAGTTTTTAAATGTAAAAACCCTTTCATTCCTTCTCAGGGGCTATCCAGTAGTGCAGTGGGTGGAATTTGACTGGTGGCTGTTTGACAACTGCCTTAGACTGAGTGTCTCCAAAGTGTGCATAATTTTCTTTACCTGTCTCCTGCCCCTCACCACTTTGCTCAATTCCTGTTGTCTTCTCTGTCAACCCCAAACTCGGCCAGCAGGGGGCATCAGGGGACCGCATTACTTGGGTTGTTCTGGTACGGAAAAACCTGGCCACCCTGCCAGGAAACGGGAGTTTCTGGGAGAAGGCAGGGATAACCTTCGAGTGTCTTTTTTGCCTATTCAATCCTAGGTCACTTTGGAGAGGGAGACATGGGAACGAGCTGTCCGGAGCAGCACCTGGCAGTGCAGCGGGAGCAGCCCCCTCCCCTGGGAGACAGAAGGTGACGCTGCAGACAGTGTGGCAGGTGGCCGTCGTCCTGGGCTTCCAGTGTGTTGTGTAGCATGTGTGTTAGTACAGATCCATGGAGGGAAGAGGCCAGGGCTTTCTTTAGTAAAAGGCAGGCCCAGGAAGCACAGGAGAAACCAGGCAGAAGGGAATGGTCTTGCTGGCCTGGGCTTAGGCGAAGAGGGCCCAGTGACCTTCTCTTGGCTTTGTAAACCTCGAAGAAAGCCATTAAGTGAGACCATCTGTGCCCACTGGCTCCTCCTGCTTTCGTGGATGGTGAGGACTTGTTCTGCTTAATTCTTAGTGTTTCCATCTGTAAAAGGAGGATGGAAGAAACACCACAAATATGTCCATAGTGCTGCATACCTGGAGATTCATATTCTCTCTCTCTTTCTCTCTCTCCCTCTCTCTCTCTCTCTGTCTCTCTTTTGCTGTCAGTGGCACTAGGGGTTGAACCCAGGGCCTTCACACTGAGCTGCATCCCTAGTCCTTTTTACTTTTTATTTTGAGACAAGTTCTTGCTAAGTTGCCCAGGCTGGGTTTGAACTTGTGATCCTCTTGTCTCAGCCTTCCAGATGCCCTGGGTTTGGACTATAATTTCTTTTTTATTTGTAAGTTTCACGTGTCATGATGATTTTATCCAGCCAAGGTGAAGGTACGTAGTGCGGTAGAGAGGAGCCAGGTTGGAACGCCAGCTCTCTCTCTTACTGACTAGGGAATCGTAACATTTCTCCGACCCACAGTTTCTCCTCTGTAAAATCAGGGTCATCTCTCCTCCTTGCAGAAATGCTTAGAGGTGGAGTGAGGGGTGTATGCAGAGTTTTAGGTGTGGAAACACCCAGATCAATTTCTGGCACCCAGTGGGCATCATTTAGCACATGATATTTCCTGTTCCCTGGCCCCTTCTGTTGGGCTGGGGGGTGGTTCTGGGCCAGGAGATGCATCATGGTTTTCTCTGCATCCAAGAACAATCTCATCCCTTGTGTGTACCACACCACTGGGGAGAGCTGAGCCGAGCTGCTGCCTTCCTTCCCAGAGTCTCGCTGCAGTCGGCTAGGGAGGATCTCTCTCGGCCTTGTCCAACTCAGGTCAGCCTTGAAGCATCTTTGAGCCTAAAGACACCTCAAGGCTCTTGGCTCTGAAGAGTCTGTTCTTATACAAACAGAATCAGCAAGGTACATATGTCGAGATGTGTGCAAAAAGATTTTTTTTTGTGCTGTGGTGTTTGCTTTGAAAAAAATGAAGCAAAAATTTATCAGGCAAATAATAGAATAAATTTTGACATTCAGTAGTATGGGACATCATGAGCAATTAAATAGAATCAGGTAGAGCTATATGTATTGATCTAGAAAGAGATGTGCTATATATTGTGAAGTGAAGAAGCAAATTGCTGAATCATGCCCAGGACACATGACTCTTCTTTTCTCTTCCCTTCTCTTCTTTTCTTCCCTCTTTCTCTTTCTTTCTTGGATGAAAAAAGCTTCTATATTATGTGTATGCTCATTCTGTGTGTGTGTCTGTGTGTTTGTGGACATAAAGAAGAGCTTGGAAAAATATCCTCCAGGCTGTTTGAATTGGTTAACTCGTGGGACTGGAGAAAGGGGGAGACTCATTCACTCATTTCCACTCACGTAATGCTCTTAATAGGAGTGGTAGTGGTAGCTGTAGCAGTAGTACACAGGGTCTCACTATGTTGCCCAGGCTGGCCCCACACGCCTGGGCTCAAGTGGTCCTCTTGCTTCAGACTTCTGGATAACTGGACCTACAGTCATGTCCAGCTTCATTCAGAGAATATCATTGAAGGTCACTATGCCCCTGTGGTAGGCCTGGGGATGCACTCACAGATACATCCGAATAGGTTCCTGCTGTCTGGGAGCCACAGGTCTAGCTGCCCTGGTCTTTCAGTGACTCTTTCAGAGTTTTAGCCCTGAAGGCCCAGGATCCCAGGGGACCCCTCAGTTATGGGCAAGCAGGAGTGACTTCCACCTTGCATGTTAGCAGGGGAGAGGGACAAACGTCAGAGTGTGGCAGCCATCTTGGAGCTCTTCATTCTAGATGGTGAGGTGTCCTCGTGCTTTGATTCACCTGATGGCCTTCCCAGCATGACTGGGCTTCAGCTGGAGACATGGCTGGAGATGATCTGAAGGGCCATTAGGAGCCACTTCCTGTCACAAGGCAGCTCATCTGTACTCATGACTGCTTGGCAGGTGGGTGGCTGGGGCCAGGCCCTGGATGAACACTTGGCTTTTGCTTTTAAGCCATGACTCTTAATTGTTTAGTTGTGCTTGAGGGGTTGCTGGCCTTTTTGGCTTTAACTCAATTTGTGCTGTGTGGGAGGCAGCCTGAAGAACAGGATTCATGAGCTTAGAGGTTACAACTGGAGCCACTGGTGTCTGGCCTGCTTTCCCTGGTCCCAAGGTCTTCCACCTGGGAGCACCCTTGGGCACCTGCAGCTGGGGCTGGACTTGCCTTGCTGGAATGGGTGTAACCGGAACAGCAGGGAGTACTGGGGGTGGTGGTAGTGGTAGATTGAAGTCCTAACCCTGGACCTCTCAATGTGACCTTAGGAAACAGAGTCATCGCAGATACTCATGTTAAGATGAGGCCATGAGGGTCAGCTCAAATCCAAGATGTCTGATGTCCGTATAAAGGGGAAATTTGGACACAGAGACAGACACACACGCACAGGACAAAGGCCTCGAAGACCAGGAAGAGGTAGGGATGAAGCACCTACAAGCCAAGGGGTCCTGGTGGCCAGAAACTCGGCAAGAGCAATGAGACAGACTCATAGCCTGGACTCATAGCCTTGGACTTTCAGCCTTTGGGATGGTGACAATAAATTCCAGTTGTTTACCCTATTTGATTTGTAATCATCGGTTGTGCTGGCCCTAGAAAATGAATGGGTGTTACCCAGCTCTCCCATCCCCGGAAGCACCCTTCCATTAGTGACCGGTGGAGGAAGCCGGCTCGGCCCCAGCTTCTGGCCTCCCAGGTGGGTCCCCCAGGAGACCCTGTGGACAAGCACACCCTGCATGGACCGCCTTCCTCCTTTCATTTCTCTCCCTCTACTTGTGATTCCTGGGATGGTGTCCCAAGTGGGCAGCTCAAGCTTGGCTTTCCTTCTTGCTGTCTGCTTCTGGAATGGAGGCACTGGCAAAGCTTGGCCGCGGTGTGCATGTGTGAACACATGTGCGTGTGTGTGCAAGCTCACACCCTCTGGTGTGCAGGACAGGAAACGTCATGCATCTGTCCTGGGCTGAGCCCTCAGCCTGTGTGTGTGTGTGTGTGTGTGTGTGTGTGTGTGTATGTGGTGTGGCTGTTTCTCTTTATGGATCTCCCTCTTGCTCCTTTTCTGTCTGAATCCTAGCAGAAGGGGCTCCTGTGCTCTAAGTCTGACAGGGTCACAGATGTGTTTGTCACCTTCCCAGGATGAGACGTCCCCGTTTCTTTCTTGCTGTGGGTTTTGGAAGGGCAGTAGTGGTGAACCTTTTACACACATGTCCAGAAGGCTGTTTGTATCATTGAAAGCTCTAAAAGGTTTGCCATCTTTGGTTTAGGGCAGTGTTGCATCATCTTTCTGTCCCAGCTCTAACTCAGCTGCTGCTGTCTTTTCTGAGCTGTTTGATCACCACACTTGGGGCCTGAGAGGTACCTGGAGTGCTTGGAAGCTGGGTCCCACTTCTGGGTTCCCTGAAGGAGCAGATGGAAAGCACTACGCACTCTGTGCACCTGGTGGGGGTTTCCTTCAAGGGGAGAGCTCAGAGCTCAGGGGCAGCATGCAGGGCAGGCCCCCCCAGAAGGAGGCCCTATTTCTGTCTCTCCTGTGATGTGGCCAGCATGACCGCAATGGCCCAGGGACACTGCTGTGGTTTGAATTTGTCCTCCGGAAGCCCGTGCATTCGAAACTTAACCCTCAAATTCAGATATTGATGATATTTGGAGTTGGAAGGTGATTAGGGTTAGATGAAGTCCTGAGGGTGAGGCCTCCATGATGGAGTTAGATGAGGAGGAGAGACCTGAGCTGGCCCGCTCACCTGCTGTCACCAGGTGATGTCACCTGCCATGCTGTGGTGTAGCAAGGAGACCCTTACCAGACACTGGAACCTTGACACTGGACTTCCTAGCCTCTACAGCTGTGAGAAATAAACTTTCTTTTTTTCTTTTTGTTTTTTGAGACAAGGTCTTGCTATGCATTTGGGCTGGCCTTGAACTCACTGCGTAGCCCAGACTGGCCTTGAACTTGGGGCGATCATCCTGCTTCAGCCTCCATAGTGTTGGGAGGCATACTGCCATCACACCTGGCTGCAACTTCTTTTCTTTATAAATTATTTTGTCTGTGGTATTTTGCTGTAGCCACAGAAAATGGAGTGAGACGCTGGGGCAGCAGAAAGACTTCCTCCCAATGAGGGATGACAGGCCTCAGGGCCACTTGGTTTGGGGAACTTACATCTGTAATATATGAACATATGAAAAAACTCAAACAACAGAAACACCTGGAGTAAAAAATGAAAGTTTCCAGCTGGATATAGTGGCACACACCTGTAATCCTAGCACTCTGGGAGGTTGAGGCAGGAGGATGGAAAGTCTGAGCTCAACCTGGGCAACTTAGGGAGATTCTGTCTCAAAATGAAAAGTAAAAAAGGGATAGGCACATAATTTAGTGAGAAGGACCTGGGTTCAATTCCTAGTACTGAAAGAAAAAAAGTGAAAGTTTTCCTTCACTTTGTCTCTTGGTGACATTTTCTTTTGCAGAATATTACATAAATATGCATATACTTAAAGACACAGAGAAATATAAGTAGATGTAGGTAATATGCTATAGATACAGATCAGATATGGATTTCTATATCTACCTGATAAAATAAGTAGATATGGAAATTATACATATGTAGATTTGGATACAGATATATCCATAAGTGTAAATGGATATAGCATATTATATTTAAATTTATATTTAAAAAGATACTGTTATTGTATGGTTTGGTGGTTTTCTGTTACCACTGCACCATTGGGTTAGAGAGCTTCTGAAACAAGTATGTTTCTCCTCACTCATTTATTATTTATTTACTTACTATTTGCTTGAGACAAGGTCTTGCTGTAGAGTCCAGGATTGCCTTGAACTCACTGTGTAGCCCAGACTGGCCTAGAACTCATGATCCTCCTGCCTCAGCCTCCAGAGTATAGGATTACAGGCCTGCACCACACACTGGCTTTGTTCTGTGTAACTATTCCCTATTGACTGCCAACCAAGTTGTTCCTCTTTTGTTTTCAGCTTTCCCCCAGAGCACTGGGACCGACGCATTTTACACTTACATTTTTATATATTTGCGGAAGCATTTCTGTAGGACATATTCCTAGAAGCAGAGTTTCTGGAGTGAAAAAGGAAGCATTTTTTAGATTTGGGGAGGGACTATCCAGTTGCCCTCCAAAAAGGTTGAACCAATTTGTGCTCCCAGAGTAACTTAATTTGAATATTAAAAAGGACTGTGACCTCATTCACCCTTGGGGCTGGTGAAGTGGGACAGATCAGTTACATGTAAATAGGTTACTGCTGAGCAAACAGGTCTGAACCTGCTCCTACCAGGCAGTGGTTTGTTGCTTCTTTTACTTGAAAGGGAAAGCAAAGTGCAAACTTTAAAAAATTTATTGGTATATGTTTGCCATGCATAATAATTACATTCACCCTGGGCCATTAGAACATACACACTTCACATCTTGTTCCTTTTTACTTCCTTTTCCTCTCCCCTTCCACTTGTCTCCCCCTCCCCAGATCCCCTTCTATCTCCCTGTTTCTGTCATCTCTTTTATTTTGCTCTTTAAATTATTTATAATTGGGGTTTCTCATATAAGATAAACTATTCAGTATTTGATTTTCTGTGTTTGATTTATTTCACATAGCATTGTGGTCTCAAGGTACATCCATGTTTTTTTACAAATGGCTCAAATTTATCCTTCTCTATGGCTGAATAGTACTCCATTGTGAATAAATACCACAGTTTCTTTGTCCATTCGTCTGTTGATAGATGTACAGGCTGTTTCCAAGATTTAGCTATTATGAGCTGTGCTGTGTAAACATGGATCACTGTAATATGATGCCTTTAACTCTTTTGGGAAGATATCTAAAAGAGGAATAGCTGGGTCAAGTGAAATTCTATTTTTAACAAACTGCATTTCTTTAACTCATTTTAGAATTTAGAATTTCTGGGATATATGGGTTTTCCTTCTTCTCAAGCAACTGCAGAACTAGTGAGCTTTTCCTGATTATGATGGTGGATTGGCCAGTGCTCACAGCCTTCAGTTTAGAGATGAGGAATTTGGGCTTTTGATCCTGTTTGATCTGTACCCCCCACCCCCATGACCTACTCTTTAGACTTCTCCCTGGAGTTATGAAAACGCAAGGCCATCTTACACTTTAAGGTTGGATGACTCTGCAGTTGTTGTTCCTTATTTCAGTTCTTCTCAAGTTTTTCCTAGTTGAGGGAAAATGGTGCCAGCGATTGGGGTCGCTTTGATCTAGGGTGGGGCCTTGGATTCAGAAGTTTTAGGAAGCATCCAGATGATGCTAGTGCAGATTGGAGAGAAAGACCTGGCTTGGGCTAAGACAGAGGCCAGAAAGCTGGAAGCAGACCCTCTAGTCTGGGTGGCTTCACAGAGGTGCTGGCACAAACTGGGGGTGGTCTGGCTCGAGGAGGTGGGGCTGTGGCCAGAACAGAGAAGAGCTGCATTTCTGGTGTAAAGTGGATTGCAGAAGCCAGGCGTGGTGGTGCATGCCCATAATCCTAGCACTTGAGAGGCTGAGGCAGGAGAATCCGTGCATGCTCAAGGCCAGCCTGAACTACATAGCAAGACTCTGTCTCAACTCCCCAAACCTCAAAAAGTAGATAAAGAATGAGAACAAAGAGGTGATGTCACCTGCAAGCATCACTGTCTGGTCCTGATGGTCCCAAAGCCCCTGGCTGCACTGCACCCCCATCCCCATGCAGCCTCCCACACCGCCTCACATGTTCTTCCTTCTGCAGGGATGCCCCCGTCATCCTTCTTCGTCTGCCTAACTCCCACCCCTGGGGCCTGTGCTGTGATGGTGTGGATCGTTCCTCCTCCAGCCTTTGTTCCCCTCTCCCTCTTGTGGGGAGAATATATTCCCTGCACTATGGATGCTGCACTTGCTTCTGGGACTGGCCCTGACCAAGGGGCTGTTCTCTGATGTGGTCTGAGGGGAGGCTTCCAACAGACTTGCTCTCTTGCTGCCACCGAGGCCCTGAGAACAGGACTGGATAGCTGCTGGTCCCCAAGGAATGAGAGACTTGTGAGCAGTCACCTTAGCCCTTATAGTCCTGCAACCCAGAAGCCAAGGGTGGTAATAGCCACCTACCCTTTGCCAATTTAAAAAATTGGGTGAGGGCCAGGGATTTACCTCAGTGGCATTGCACCTGCCTCACAAGTGCAAGGACCTGAATTCGATCCCTCATACAAAAAAAAAATTGGGATAGTTTGTGACACAGCAGGAGCTGACCGATGCAGTGCTTTCCCTAGGCTCTCGCTACCTGTCTGTGTGTGCTCCACTCGCACACCTGCTAAGAAAAATGAAATGGTCTGTTTATGCCTCTAAGATCTTTCCTAGACTTTGCATTCAGAGTGGGCAGAAGTTCCAAGCATTCACTACTTCACCATGAGGCTGCATTTGGAGAAAGCACTGCTAGGTGATTTTGTCTGTGTGTAAAATCATGGAACGCACTCAGGAAGACCTAGATCATAGAGGGCAGTCACCTGACAGTGCCTTCTGGTACAGTTAGGAGCGCTGGTAAGACAGATGGAGGAGCTGTAATACAGTTTGCTGTCTTAGAGGGTTTCTGTTTTATAAGTTGAAGGAGTACGCTCTAAAATAGTGATAAAGGGCCAGGGATTTAGCTCAGTGGTTTTGCTGCCTGCTGCGTAAGCACAAGGACCTGAGTTAAATAAATAAATTAAATAAATAAATAAAATAGTGATAAAAACTCATGGTATACAGGGTGGACACCTGTAATTTGGGCACTTGAGGCTGAGGCAGGCTGCACAAGTTCAAGCCCAGCCCGAGCAACTTAGCAAGATGCTGTCTCAAAATAAAAAATAAAAAAGGAATGGTGATGTAGCCCAGTGCAAAGGCCTGGGTTCAATCCCCAGTACTGCAAACAACAAGAACAACAACCAAACAACCTCTTCCCCCACAACATGGTAAATACACAAACTAGCAACATAGTCATTTATTATTGCTACCACTATCAAGAATTATGAATTGTCTGTGATTGTGTATCCTGTATTTTTTGCAAGTGCAATAGGTCTGTTTTCAGCAGCATCACCACAAATGCATTGTGCTGTGATGTAATTGTGGCCCTGTTGTCGGAGGTGAGAGGGACTTTTCAGCTCTGTGATAATCTTCTCAGGCTCACTGCTGTGTGTGTTCTGTTATGCGGTGACCACCTGTGTGTTCATCTTCTTCGCTTCTCCTAAAATTCCACCTGACACAGGTAGGAGCTCATAAAGTACTTATTAGATGGGTGAAAGAATGAATGAACGAATAAATGAACTGAGGTTGTCCCAATTCCTCTACTGCTCTTGGATTCCCTAATGACATTTCCTTTCTTTTTGAAAAGTTTCTCTAATTTTAGCTAGAGTCTTTCTTTAATCCTATACTGGGGATAGAGTCTAGGGCCTCACACATGCTAGGCAAGTGCTTTACCACTGAGCTACATCTCAACCTTTTTTATTCTATGTTGAGATACTGTCTTACTAAATTGTCTAGGCTGGCCTCCAATTTGAGATCCTGCTGCCTCAGCCTCCTGTGTAGCTGGGATTACAGGTGTGTACCACTATCCCTGGCTCAGAGTCAGTTTTTATTATCTGCCCAAATCAAACACACAGAGACACAAATCTTTTTATTTTTTTTTTGGTACTGGGGATCGAACTCAGGACCTTTTGCTTTCGAGGCAGGCTTCGGCACCACTGAGCTAAATCCCTGGCCCTTAGAGACACAAATCTTAATGAATGTGTATGAGGTCAGCACTTTTTATTAAGTGGGCCCCTCCTCTTTGGTTTATTTTACATTTACAGCAGTCCTGTGATGGTCCAGGGAGGACTGAGGACCAGAGAGACCAGTGACTTGCTCTTGGCTCTGTGATCACCTACAGGTGGTCTGATGGGGAATTTTGTCTAAACCTCAAGTTCCTGGTCCAGGTCCTTTCTTCCCTTCAGCCACCGCCTTCTTAATGGTCTCCCTTTCCCTGGAATGGTCCTTGAAAAGGGACATGTCATAGTGTTTGAGTCTGGCCCTCTCTCTGAGAATGTGTCTTTGTCCCCAAGGTGCAGGGGAGTAGAGTATTTTTTTTTTTATGGCTAGGAAGACATTAATGAAAAATGAACCATCAGTGAAATTAATTTTAAAGATTTATGCATTCAGGGTGACTAACAAGCCTGTACCTGCTTGTTTGACACCCTCTAGCAGCTCCCCCTTCCCCCTTTCCGTTTTCTTCAAATTTTCCTCCTTCCCTGAAGGCACCTGGTTGGCACACTGAGCAGTTAAAATCAATGTACAGTGGGATAGAGACACGATTTGTTAATTAAAAACACTGCGGTGCCACTTCAAAGTTACAAAGAGGCGAGCTAGTCCGAACAGAAAGTCTCTGTTGGGGAGATGCTGTTTGGGTTTCTACGTGCTGTGTAAAAGGGCTCCAGTTAATGGAATGAGACAGACATTTGTCAGCTTCCCGGTGAGCACCCTGTCTTGCCAGCAGGGCCACCTTCCCTCCTGTCCTTCCCTTCTCTCTCCTGCAGGACAGGTGCCTCTGTTTGATAAATAAGTGCAGCAGATGCTCATCCATCCATCCCTCCCTCCCTCCTTCCCTCCCTCCCTCCCTCCACTCACTCACACTGGCTCCAAGTGTTTTTCTTTTCAAGCCACAGACCCCAAATCTTGCCATTATTTCCATGTGTACTTTGATAGATGAAGTCTCTAGAGAGTGTCTCCATGAACCTGTGCTGGCCAGCAGCTCTCAGAACTTCTTAGAAGTTCAGCAGTTGGAATTTCCTAGTAATAGGTTACAGGGAAACCTCAGATTTGGATCTGAGACAACAGGGCTTTCTCTGGACCCGGCCACCCACTCACTTCCAGCGTCATTCTTGCTTACCCCACCTTCATTCGCCTCCAGAGCGCCAGGTGAGGAGGTGTATAGACTCCAGAATGGGCCTCACTCTTTCTCAACTTCTAGTTTTTGCATGACCTTTCTTAAAAAAGCTCTTTTCAAAAAAAGTCTTTTTTCAGTAGGTATGGGGATATAAATACAGAGGTGGAATTGTCAGGTGAGGGTCTCACCTTGTGTGAAATTCGTAAACCAGCATCTGAAATACCAATCGAGACTCCCACCGGCATGGGATGAGAGTCCAAGGTTCTTCATATTTCCCCCGGCACTTGGCATGGTTCACCTCGAATTCTACCATTCTGCTGTGAGTGCAATAGTCCTCACTCTCTCTTTTGACTGGCTTAGGGTTATTCACCTTTCAGATGGTGGCTCAGAGGTTATTTTCAGGTTATTTGGAAAAGAGAGAGAGAAAGAGAAACATGAGTATCCACTGATGAGCATGGCATCCCCATGATCCAAGCACCTTCCAAAAGCCTCTGCAACTTCTGGAAAAATGGCGGTAGGCAAGAACAACTTAATCTCTCCAAGATTCAGAATGCAGACACTGGGAAATAACAACCTGGGGAAGGACAAAAAGAAAAAAAAAAAAGAGAAAAAGAAGAAGTTGGTAGTAGATCCCTGGTGGAAACTAGGAAGAATCTGATAGGAAAATTACAACTACAGAGAAATGAAAGGGCAGAACACAACACGGATAAGGCAAGGGACAACTTGTACTCTTCCCAGTCTCCTGACTCATGGCTCACAAGAAAGGAAGACTTAATCTACAGAGACAAAGTGAAAGCAGAGGACTGCGGAGGGTTTCAGGGAGAAACACAGTGGTGGGATGGACCTATAGATGCTGTGACCTACAGCAGCTGGTGAGCACCTCCAGTCCAAGTACCCACCGTACTCCCGGGAGAGGGTGTTTGGTCCAATGCCTTGCCAGGGAGGGGTTGAGTGTTTCAGCTCAGGACTCAGAGCAGCCATTAGTTGGCTTCAATTCAGGGTGCCCAATGTTATGTTCCTCAGAAAGAGCTATGGGAAAGAGCTGTCTGGAAGCCTTAGGCTGGCAAGAGACGCCCTGAGGGGTTTAAGCTAAAGGACACAGGTCCACCCCATGGCCAGAGGCCGGGCTCTGCCTGAATTGCTCTGGATTTGAGAGTTGCTCAATTGGCATCCTCACCCTAATCCTACTGCCTGCTGATGCCTACATCCAGCATGGATTGGTCCTGACTGCCTTTTTTATCTGTCAGCCGGATGAGCAGGGACAGGTCTTCTTCGGGACCTTGCGCTTGCAAGGCAGGTAGCGGAACCGCTGAGCTAAATCCCTCGCTGCAGGGACAGGTCTTGACTTGGAAACCGCCTTAAAATTGGAGATCCTGGGAGAAAAACCACATGTTCAAAATCACAGAGAAGTTTCTTTGTTTTTTCTTTTTTGTGTGTATGGATGGTTTTTAGTTTTTTTCCCTCTTCTTTCCTCTTTTTTCTTCACTGTTTATTGGGGCTTGAGGAATTTTCCTTTGTTCATCTTCCTTGCTTCTTATCTCTTTTTCTTCTTTTCCTTTTTTCTTTATTTTTTCCTTTTCTCCCTTTTAATCTTTCTTTCTTTCTTTTTTTTTTTTTGAGGCAGGGTCTTGTTATGCAGCTCAGGGTGGCCTTGAACTCACTTGTAGTATAGGCTGGCCTCAAACTTGTGGTAATCTTCCTAACTCAGTTTCCTGAGTGCTGGGATTACAGGCATGCGCCACCATGCCTGGCCCCTTTTAATTTTTCTCCATTTAATTTTTTCTCTCTTATTTTTACCGACTATATAATTTCTTTCTTTTTCTCCTTTTGTTTTTATCTTATATTTTCCATCAGTTTTTCTCTTACTTTAACCTAATGCTAAAACCATCCTTCTATACCCCAATAGAATCTTTTGTACCTTTGCTCTCTCCTCACAGAATTTAAGGTTTCAAAGTTTTCCTCTTGCATTCTTGAAATAAGCAACAGGAAATTAGTGAAATGACAGGAATGTCTACCTCTTCTTACTAAATCTCAATGTGAATAGGCTCAATTTCCCAATCAAAAGACAGACTGGCAGAATGGATAAAGAAACAAAACCTAATGGAGCCAGACATGGTGGTATATGCCTGTAATGCCAACACTCAGGAAGCTGAGGCAGAAGGTTCACCATAAGTTCAAGGCCAGCCTGGGCTACATAGTGAGTTTAAGGCCAGTCTGAACTACACAGTGAGACCCTGTCTTAAAACCAACCGACTAACCAGCCAACAAACCCCAATGCAGTATACAAGAAACACATTTAATTAAAAAAGAAACTCGCAGATTAAAAATCAAAGGATGGAAAACAATATCCCATGCAATAGAAACCCAGAAAAAAGCAGGAGAAACTATCCTAATTTCAGACAAAGTTGGATTTCTAGCCAAAAATAATCAGAAGAGATAAAGAAGGTCACTACATATTGGTTAAGAGAACAATTCAACAAAAGAGATAACAGATATAAATGTATATGCACCAAATACTAGCAAACCCAACTTCATAAAACAGACACTAATGGACATAAAAAAATCAGATAAACACCAATACAACTGTAATGGGGGACCTCAAAATCTGACTGTCACAAATGGACAGATCAACTAGACAAAAAATCAACAAAGAAATATCAGAGTTGAACCAAATCTTCAAACAAACGGACCTAGTAGATTCTACAGAGTGTTCCATCCAAAAACAACAGGATACACATTCTTCTCAGCAGCATGTGAGAGTTCATCCAAAATAGACCACATACTAGCCCATAAAGCATGCTTAAATAAATGCAGAAGAATCAAAATTATCCCATGCACATTATCAGATCATAGTGCAATGAAACTAGAAATCAATGGCAAAGGACATCACAGAAACTACACAAACACATGGAAATTAAATAATCAATTTAAAAAACAAAAACAACCTTCCCCTCTAAAGTCCTACCTCTGAGTACATCGGACTTTGGGGAGGGCATTTTAAATCTAAACCTTAACAAAGTCTTTGCTTAAAACTCTGACTTCTGGGGCCAGGGATTTAGCTCAGTGGTTCCACCGCCAGCCTTGCAAGCACCAGGTCTCAAGTTTGATCACTGGTACCAAAAAAAAAAAAACCAAAACCCAAAAAAACCTCTGACTTCCTGGGGCCAACCTTCTGGTGCCTCCATATCACATTCAGCTCAGCACCAAGGTTAGCGAACAGCTTGTCATACTGTATTGTTTACTTCCAATTAGCTGAGAGGGTGGATCGTAAATGTTCTCACAGACTCAGATGTAACAATGTGAGGCGATGGATATGTTAACTACCTTAGTCCTGGTGATCATTTCATATACTTGTATCCAAACATCAAGTTGTCCGCCTTGACTAGAGACAATTCCTATTTAATAGTTACTGTACACCCCCAGCAGAGCTGAGAAGGGAAGTTAATAATCATCATAGCAACAACAACAATAAATCACCTGTCATGCTGTTCCCCAGTTGGTGGACCTGCCCTGATCTGACCCCATCTCAAGTCCCTCTGCTGTGTCCTCAGGGCCTCCATCTTTTATCAGTAACTCACCTTTCATCGTCAACCTGTCCTTTGATTGTCCCCTTCACTTACTTCCTCTTCCTGAAAGTAGCTCATCCACCAGTGACGCAGCTTCCTGCTTTCCCCTCAGGTGGACCCAACTTTTCTCCCACTTCTGCATCTGGGCCTTGGGAGAGGGCCCCGAGGCCCACACGTAGCCCACTTGTGTGCTCAGTGCTGCTCCCGTCTCCTTCCTCGCACTGCAGTTCTCCTACACTCTTGTCACCCAGTGTTACATCTCAGCCCACTCTGCTGTGGAGCCTGCAGACTTCCAGGTCACTCTTCTTTCACCTGGGACTCTGCCTATCTCCCCGTCAAGCTCACTGCTATTCTTGGTGACGTTCACACCCACTCAAGTCAGTATCTTTCTATCCTGGTTAGTGTTAGAGTCCCTTAAAGCCTATACGAAACCCAGTAAGTCAGAATCTGTAGAGTGGAACTCAGGAATTAAAATACAACATCTGCAGAAGATCTTTCTGTGTGGGGAGTGCTGAGAACTGCTGAAACAGAGGACCTGCTCAATGTCTCAGCCTCTCAATTCTTCGGGCCTTTAAGTACAAAGTGTGATCAAAATATACGTTGAATGTTAGAATAAAAACATTACTACACTAAAAGATGCATTGCCATTAATCCCTCTGAAAAATATTTTCCCTCTCTCTGACTGCATTCATCCCATTGCTCTTGCCACTTTCTGAAGCAGTTCTGGAAGTTTGCTTTCATGAGTGTCTTCATGAGATGTGATCAAAAATATGGTGAATAAAAAACATATGGTGAATGCTGCTGCCAAGTGCCATCCAACACAAAGGCAGACTTGTAAAAACACTAGGGTAGTAATAAAAGATAAAAATTGAAAAAAAATTAGGGGGTGTCCTCATCCATTTTACTCACTGGGTCTGGCACTGTGTGACTTCTGGTTCTTTCCTGAAACCAAAATGGCTATGAAAGGTCAATGTTTTGAATTGATTCAAGGCATCCAGGCAATCATGACAGCACAACTAAAGATGCAAAAGAGGACCCCCAGACCTATTTCAGAAAGTGTAAGAATGATGGGGTAAGTGTTTGAAGGCAGGGAGAATATTTTGAGGGAGATTAATGGCAATCTGTCTTTTAGTGTAATAAATTTAAAAAAACGGAATCATTCATTTTATTTTTGAATCACCCTTGTGTTTTGCTACAGCCCACTTAAGCCATGAACTGCTATGGTTGAACCATGGCATTCACTGTCGTCCCTCGCTTATCTTAGCTCATTTGCCTTCAGCCTCCCCGAGCTGCTGGTCCTCAGATTTTCTACTTTTCATCACCACCCTCGTGTCCTCTCCTTCCTCCACGGTCCAGCAAACTGGGGTCCCACAAACCCGAAGTGAGCCCTCTAAATTGCTCACAGTCCTACATGTGCCTTGCTGCTTTCTTGGAGTGATTATTGCAGGGTTTTTTTTCTCCCCTCAACTCCTCAACATTACCATGCTTTCCCTCCTCCCCACAGCAAAAGGCATCACCAAGTATCGTACAGAGAGAACAGATCACAGACACACTCAGTAGGACTCCCTCCTTTCCCACCAGCCAGCCCACGCCTGCACCCTGCTCTCTGCTGTCTCCTCTAAGAAGGAGAGATGTGTCCACACTCCTGTTGGATGCCAGCCACGTTGTTTCAGTGCAGCACACATTGTGTCATTTTCAAGTCAGGGTAAACATATTTATCCCCTCAATGATCATTTCTTTATGGCGAAAATATTCATAATCCTTTCGTGTATCTATAGTCACCCTGCTCTGAAGCAGAACACCAGAACTTCTTTCTCCTATCTAACTCTAACAGTGTCTGTTAGTCTTTTCTCTGCAGACTGGAAGAACCTGAATGCTTACAGTCTGTGAGTCAGAAGTGAGAGCTTCAGCCCTCTCGTGACTGTCACTTGTCCTGTGTCAGGTGGATTGGAGTAAGAAATGCTTAGCATATTAGTAAAACACAGTTCTGGGGGCATCTGTGGGGTGTTTCCGAAGATGACTGGTAGCTAGGCCAGCAAACTCAGTCGGGGGAGACCCACCTTGACTGGCTCAAAACAATTTTGGACGTAAAGCGTAACCACTTTCCTGGGTGAGAGCCCTCCCTGGGCTTCTAAGCCCTCTTCCTCCCTGCTCCTCCACATGCCCACCAGCCCAGAATCTTCCAGAAGCCCTTCCTCCTGGGTTTTTATGCAGGCTTAATTGTGTAGGCCACTCAGTTCATGGCTGGGAAGCAGAACACCAGGGAAGAGTGCAGCAAGGGATCTGCCCTCCAGAGATGCCCCAGGGACCCACCCCCCACTGGCCTCATCTCCTCACCGGCACTCAGCTGTAAACATCAGTGGGTCCTTGAGCAGTGTCCTGCCCTGGAGGAGCCGCCTCTCCAGCAATCCCTTCATTCAGTGAAGTTGACAATTAAGATGAGCTGGCACAAGGGGTTAGCAGGATGCCCTAGACTCATTCTCTAGACCAATGGAAGAAAGCAGAGTCTGGAGGGCAGATGTCTGTGTGTTCAAACATTCTGCCCAAGGTCCTAGCTGTGAATGGAGTATAGCTGCCAATTGTAAAATATGGTTGTTGACCTGCAGGGATAATTTTTAAAGTTTGAAAATTAAGCTTTTGTAATTTTAATAGAGGTTTTAGCCTTGAGGCATGGTAGGAAGTGAGACCCAGGACGAGATATGAAAAAAGAAGAAAGGATGGAAGGCAGGAGGAAGGTGGGAAAGAGCCAAGGACAGGAGCAGATTTCTTCTCTTGGCTTCCAGGGAATCAGTTTACATAGGGATGGCCAAGCAGAGGGGAAGGGCGACAGGGCTATGGCATGGTTTCCCTTGGTGACTGTTTACTTGTATCTTAAACTATTGGGCTGCTATAACAAAATAGAGACGAATGGGCACATTCAGGGTGGTATGGCCATAGACTGCTGTAACAAAATGCATTGAGCTGGGTGGTTTATCAACAACAGAAATTTATTGCTCACAGTTGAGGCTGGAAGGCCAAGATCAAGGTGCTATTTGGCTGTCTAGTGGGGACTGCTCTCTGGTTCATACATGGTGCCATCTAGCTGTGTCCGCACAGGGTGGAAGGGGGCAACAGGTTCTTTGGGGTCCCATTTATATGTACACTGACTCGATTCACGAATGCGTCACTTTCATGACCTAATCTCCCCACAAAGGGCCCCACCTGGTAATAGTGTCATCTTCGGGGCTAGGATTTGGGCAAATTAATATGAAGGGATGGAGGACAGGACACAGACACTCAGACCAGGCACCTTGCATAGAATCACTGCTTTCTCACATTCCTCTCCTCAGTGTGGGTGACTGAGGCCACCTTCTTATGGCTTTGGAGGCAGAGCCATGGACATGGAAACCTCCCTAGACCCTGGTTCTGAGGAGCATCTTGCTCTGTGTGTGGGAGGGACCTCAGGAGGAGGAGGAGAAGGAGGAGTGTGCCACATGGCCAGGAATACTGGCTCTGGAGCCAGAGTGCACAAGTTAAAGTACCAGCTTCTCCACAGACTTGCTGCACCTTGCTACTCAACCCTTCTGTGCCTCATACTCTTCATTCATAAATTGGGATGGTGATAATAATAGCAGGATCTATCTCAGGGCTGTTGTGAAGCTGAAATAAGCTAATGTGTGCCAGGCCCATAAGCTTCTATTTCCGTTATTAAGCTCTGGAAGAAGAGAAGAAGATAGACTCGATTTCAGTTCCAGATCACAATTTATGAGACAGATTAAGCAAGTCGCAGAGCCTCAGTTTCCTCTTCTGAAAAGAGGAAATAATCATATGATCTCATAGGATTGTAGTCAACAATGTAAACCAAAATAACATAATAAATGAGTGCATTTTGGGTACTTAAGAAGTATTACCAAACACACCAGTGGGCTGAGTTCTAGGAATGTTCCTGGCATGTGTTTTGAACTAGAAATGCCTTTTCCAATAGAAATCATGCTTCTGTCTATTGGTAGTGTCCCAAGATTGCCCATTACATTGTTTTTTTTTTTTGGTACCAGGGATCGAACTCAGGACCTTGCATTTATGAGGCAGGTGCCAGAACCACTGAGCTAAATCCCTGGCCCTTACATTCTGTTTTTAAGGTTGAGAACATTTTTGTCATGAAATATTTCAAACCTTCAGAAAAGCACAGGAAATTATATGACACCCATGTTTCTACCTATGGAGTGAGCAGATGTTAACATTTTGTCGTATTTACCTCAGAGCCCTCCTTACTGGAGGAAGACAGTTTTACAGACACACTACGGCAAAGCTATTAATTAAAAATGTAGGGTCCGGGGATTTAGCTCAGTGGTTCCAGCGCCTGCCTTGCAAGCGCAAGGTACTGAGTTCATTCCCCGGTACCAAAAAAAAAAAAATGTAGCTGAATTCTGGTTCTGATGAATAATTCTGCCCTGGTCCTTTGTGGATAGTGGGGATAGTACTATGAGTGAATTTTCTGGCTTTTGTGAGCTCATAGTCCAGCAGAAGAGGCAGACTCATGAGCAGATAATTGTCTTTCTTTGGACAAGTGTTGTAGCAATGAGATATACAAGAGCACTCATGGTAGTAGGGAGCATGGGAGGTCGGAGAGGGCTTCCTGGAGGAAGTGATATCTGAGTTGTATTTTGAAAATGAGGTCAAATTTTGTTGCCTAGAGTAAGAGAGACACAGGGTTTGTAGGTTGAAGAAAATGAATATGCAAAAGGCCAGGAGGCAGGAAAGGGTGTATGAGCTGGGATTGTGATGGATTATGATTTACACAGAGTGGTGCAACTTGTGCTGAACTTTTTGTTTTTTGTTTTTTGAGACAAGGTCTTGCTTTGTAGTGTGGGCTGGCCTTGAACTCACTATGTAGTCCAGGGTGACCTTGAATTCACAGCGATCCTCCTGCCTCAACCTCCTGAGTGCTGATGGACTTTTTGAGCTGTGAGATGTGGTACCCATTTCCAGTGGCTACCACGTAAATGACCACCAGCTGAGTAGCTTAAAACGACATCATCGCACCTGGAGGCTGAAAGTCTGAGATCAAGATGTTGGCAGGACTATCCTCTCTCTGCAGCCTTAGGGGAGAATCCTTTGCTGCTTGCTAGCTCCAGGTGTTACCAGCAGTCCTTGGCACTCCCTGGCTTGTGGATGCACCATTCCAGTCTCTGCTCCTGGATCTCAAGGCCTTCTTCCCTGAGAGTCTCTGTATCTCTTCCTTTCTTCTTCTGATGCTGTCATATTAGATTCAGGGTCCATCCTTCTCCGGTAGCAACTAATCTTAACTCAACTAATTATATATGCAGAGACCCCATTTTCTTATAAATAGTGTCACATCCTGAGGTACTGCAAATAGAGCTTCAACATACTGTTGTGCGTGGATGCCATGCGATCTGTAGCAGATGTTTTATATTTCCACTCAAAACTCTCCTGCACCACAGACTTCAATGAAGATGTGGCCTCCTCACCTCAGGCCTGCTTTGTTGGAAGAAATTTCTAGAAAGGAGCTGGGCTTTGGGTTCTGGAGCCATTTTGGGGAAGGCTGGTTGTTTCTAATAAGCTCTTCAGTGAGCCCTGACATTGGGTTCACTAAGGTGAGAAGCAGGAGACAGTGGAGGATGTGGATAGGAGTGTCAGAGAGAGAGGATGTCACAGGGGCTATATTGACATCAGAGTGAAGAGACAGGATGGTTTCCTTGGTGGTTTCTGGCTCTGCATCTCTCTCGGAGACAAGGATTCTCTGTGCATGAAGCAGAAAAAGGGATGGAAAGTGGAGTCAGGATTTGGGCTGTGTCCAGAGGGTTGAGCCCGTGGGGTCTCCAGCACCATCAGCACCAGAAGCCAGAGGGAGATGGCCTGGAATTTTTGCATGGCAAAGATGGTGGACTGGGGAGGCACAGCTCCCCACTAGAGGGCCGGTAAGAAGAGCAAGGCCAGAACTTTACATTCACTTGTGGCATTTACAAAGGGTGATTGAAATACACATGAAGGTTTAAGTTTAAACAATGATTACAATAAATGACACATTGCCATTAATAGCCCTCAACTCCTCCTTGCTTAGAACACACATTCTTGCCACTTTCTGAAGCTGTTCTGGAAGTCTGTTTTTGTGAGTGTCTTTATGAGGTGTGATTGAAAATACAGTGAATGTTGCTGCTATGTGCCATTCATCAGAAAGGCAGACTCATAAAAACACTAGGGTGTATCCTATCCACCTTATTTAACAGACCTGATACTGTGCAACTTCTAGCTCTTCCCCAGAGTCAAAATGACCATGAAAGGCAAATGATTCAGAATATTGAGGCAGCCAGGACAGTGCAACTAAGGAAACTCACTAAAGAGGACTTTGAGCACTGCTTCAAAAAGTGGCAAGAATGATGGGATAAGTGTGTATAGAAGAGAGGGGCAGTATTTTGAGAGCAATTAATGGCAACATATCTTTTACTGTAATAAATTAAAAAAAATTAAACACAATGATGTTCAGTCTTAATGAATGATCCCTGCAAGGGAGAGTGAAAGTAGTCAGGCCAGAGCTGAGCTGTATGTAGCATTAATACACTGGTTGGAAGGGGCTAGGGCGCGCACATGGGCTCTGGCCTTGGTTCTGGAATATATTTTCAAGCCTGGAGACATCGTGGTTCCTCCTGACTTCTTGCTTCTGGTTATTCCCATCCAACTGCTCCTAGAAACTCAGAATCAGGTTGAAGAAGAGGTCATGACTGAAGGGACTACAGGGTGACAAGGTGAGGAAATAGGGGAGAGAGAAAAACAAAAGCCATAGACAGCAGCCAAAGGAGGTGAATAGACAGCAGAGTTATAAAATAATCAGACTTTCCAAGAACAAAAACCACTGACCACAAAGTATCAAGCGAAACTGACAGCAAATCTGAAAATATGCATTTCAACGAATGAAAATGAACGTGGTCCCAAAGCTTGACCTAAGCATGTCAGTTAGGAGAGTCGACTCACCATAGGCTGACCAGGACCAAAATGCTCAGAGCTTCCTTTAAAAAATTTTATCTTTCTTGTTGAGGGAAAAATGTATATTTTATAATTAGTATGACTTGTTGCACAGTATACAAGATATGACTGAAAAATACAATAAATATTCAGAAAATTTACAGCAAAAGACACATTGCCATTAAACCTCTCCCCAATAATTCCTGTCACTTTGGACACACTTATCCCATTGTTCTTGCCACTTCTGAAGCAGTTCGGGAAATCTTTCATAAGTGTCTTTAGTTGTGGTGTCATGGTTACCTCAGTATCCTGAATTGATTCAAAATGTTTAACTTTCATGGTCATTTTGAATATGAGGAAGATCTAGAAGTTGCCCAGTGCCAGATCTGGTGAATGTTTTGATGAGTTGGCCTTTCTGTTGGGTGACACTTGGCAGTAGCATTCACTGTATTTTTGATCACATCTTGTAAAAACACCCATGAAAGAGGACTTTCAGAACTGCCTCATAAAGTGGCAAGAACGATGGGATAAGTGTGTTCAAAGCAAGGGGTAGTACTTAGGAGGGGGCTAATGGGGTCTTGTACTGTAATACAATTTTTAAATTTAAACACTATATTTTTAATCACGCCTGTATACAGCTCTTGCTACCCTTTTGATAGTTCTGTCACATTGTCAACAGTTACAATGTTCATCTTCTTTGTGAAAGTGTGAGGGTATCATTTCCTCCTTGCTGAATGGAGAATCAGAAAGGTCAGCCATAATTTGCATTTCTCTAATGGCCAGTGATGTTGAGAATTTCTTCATGCATTTATTGGCCGTTTGTACTTCTTCTGTTAAGTGTCTATTCATTCCACTTGCCCATTTTTTATTTGACTTTTTATTTTGGGGGGAGTCTATTTTTTGAGTTCTTTATATATTTATAGATATTAGTCTTTTGAGGAATAGCTGGCAAAATTTTTTTTCCCATTCTATAGGTGATCTTTTCACTTTTTGGTTGTTTCTTTTGCTTTGCAGAAGCTTTTTAATTTGAAATGATCCCATTTGTTAATTATTGGTACTATTTCCTGTGTGAGATTTCATCTTACTCCAGAAAGAATGGCCATCATCGAGAAATCAAATAACAGATGCTGTTGAGGCTTCAGGAAAAGAGGGAACTCTCTCATATTGTTGGTGTACATTAACTCTTCCATATTGTTGGTGGGAGTGTAGACTAGTGCAAGTATTGTGGAAATCAGTATGGAGGTTCCTCAAAAATCTAAAAGTAAAAATTCCATTTGACCCAGCTGTTCCCCTTTTAGGTATCTTCCTGAAAAAGTTAAAAACATCATATTACAGTGATACATGCGTACCCATGTGTATAGCAGCACAATTCATAGTAGCTAAATCTTGGAAGCAGCCTATATGTCCACTAACAGATGAGTGGATAGGGAAAATGTGGTATTTACACATAGTGGAGTACTGCTCTGCCATAAAGAAAGATGAAGTGGAGTCATTTGTAGGAAAATGGATGGACCTTGAAACCATAATATTAAATGAAATAAATCAGACACAAAAGCTGAAATGTTGCATGGTTTCTCTTATTTGAGAAACGCAAATTATAAATAAGGAGCAAAACAAAAAGTAGACAATAGGAAGTAGAGAGATCTTTCTCAGAGGGGAAGAAGGTTAGGAGATGCAGGGAGGGGGAGGGAGGGGAGGAAAAGGGATGAAAAAGTGAGGAATAAAGATGTGTACACGTTCCAACTGCACACAAGGAGTGTAAGCATTATGTACTGCGAACATGTGCTAAATAAATAGTCATGTCCTAAAAGCCATTCGGCTGCTCAGTGGTGGAGCTGAGCTTGGCACTTAGAGTGCCTCAAAGAGCAGAGGGTTTTCCCCCAGGATCTCCCTCTCTATGCATCGGGTATGTATGTACATCTGCATGTACATGTGCACATGTGTGGATGTATGTATGTAAATATATATTTTAGGAATTTTGCTTTGGTCTCCATTAAATTTCACTGTTTTGGTTGTAGGCACAAGGAGACATTTGCTGTCCTTCTAAATCTCTTGTTTGAGACAGCACATTGCCCAGGCTGGCCTCAAACTTCTGGGTTCAAGCAGTCCTTTCCTCTCAGCTTCTGAGGACCTGGGATTATAGGCACACGTTATCGCACCCAGACCCTAAGTTTCAAGGACATAAAGTCTTATTTTGGTTCTCGTAATTTATTTTTTTAGAAAAGAAATTCCCTCTGTAGATCTTGGCAGCCAAGCCAAAGCATCTAATGGATCACTTGAGAGTTGGCCCTGTTATTGTGCTATTTCCTGGCATCTGCTGGGTGCCCCATGATTACACGGTGGCTGATTTCTTGTGCCATTGCTAAGTGCCTGTTGATGAATATTCCAGGTGTTAGAAAGACCTAATTCCTAAAAATGGGCTCAGGATATGGCCTGGAGAGAAACAGGTGCCAAGCCTGGGCAGATGGTTTCTGGAACATTTATGGGTCTGAGCCAGTGCACATGAAAGACAGTTGAATTTTAGGGTGCTGAATTAAGTTTACAGAACTGCTAAAACCTGAGGATGAGCTAGGGAGAGCCGATGACAGGGACTGTTGTGCCCTTTCTTTTATATGGCATTGTGCAGTTAGCAGAGACATCCATGCCACACCTCTTACCCCGAGCCCTGAGGCAGCTCTGTGACATAAGCAGTTACACATTGTGCATCCCACTCGAGGGTGAGAAAGCCAAGGCTCAGAGAGGCGCTGTGGGACTTAGAATCTCTCTTACATGGGAAGGGAAAAGTCAAGGGCAGGAAAGAGGTTTTATGGGCGTTTGTTCCAGCCACAGTGTGAGTCAGGGGCTCCTGTTTCTGCAGCCAGGGCTCCTTTTCAGGTCCTAGTCAGATGGGCCTGGGCCCCTTCTCCCAGCCTGGGAGCTGATCTGGGCTGGGCTCACCAGAAGGACCCTTCCTTTGATACAGATTCAGAGCATCCCAGGGCTCCACTGGCAGGCAGAGGAGGCCTGGGGGTGGGGAGGTCCCTGCCTGCTGTGCCTGGCATCTCAGGAGCCCCTCACCCATCGGCGGGAGAGCCTGTCCCCCTTTACTATTCTTCCTTTCTTATGTCCTCATCCCGCAGTCATCCCTAGTAGGGCCCTGGGGAACTGCCCCCCCCACCTCTCCCGACATGGTGCCGGGCACTGCATATGCATTTTAGACCTTGCAGTGCTACCAAGAGGAAGAGGCTGTTGCTTCTACTTTGCAAGAGAGGAGACTGGGTTGGCCAAAGCCACTTCATTAGAATCCAGTTCTTGCTACATTCAAAGGCACTTTGTCCACACTTGTCAGTGGCCTAGAGATAGTCCCCTGGCAACTAGCAGTAAGAAGCACCTTTTTTTTTTTTAAATTTTGATTTTTTTTTGGTGTTTATTTATTTATTTATTTATTTGGTACCGGGGATCAAACTCGGGTCCTTGTGCTTGTGAGGCAGGTAACGGAACCACTGAGCTAAATCCCTGGCCCCAGAAGCAACTTTTTTAAGGTCTATGAATAATTATTTTCTCTTTCCACCTCTCACTCCCTCCCCTCTACTCTCTTCCTCCCTCCCTCCATCTGTCCTTGCTTCCCTCCCTTCACCTCTCCCTCTCTGAACTCCTCCTTCCCTTCCTCCCTTCCTCTGTCTTTGTCTTTTTCTGACTTATCAAGGTATCATTGATATACAAAACCTACACATATTTAATGTATATAATTGGCCGCTTAGGCACATGCTCATGAAACCCCTCCCTGTCTTGTGATATCCACGGGGACAGCTCTCGGTGCTGGGCTCAGCCTCAGTAACTGGAGGTCTCTGATTAAAAAACATAATATGCTGGCTGAATGCACCATAACAATAATAATGAATGGACAAAGAATATGAAAACCCTTGAATTCTTTGTGACATCTCTTTTTCCAGGGCTTAGAGCCAAAGATTGAAAATACTGTCAGGCAGCAGGACTGTAAATCACACTAGGGACTTTGTATGCCAGAAGATCAAGGGCGAGTCCCGGAGAATTTGTCCTGCCGTGGTTCCTTGAGAGCTTGGTCATTCTAGCAAGGATTGGCTGAGCAGCAGAGAAAGAGCAAAAGGCTGAGTGGGGAATGAGAGCCTGCAGTAGAACAATCAGCGCATTTGCCTCACTTCTTACCCTATGTCTCTGAGTTGGGTGGTGATAATGACAATAAGAGTTGACATTTATAGACCTCTGGTTATGTGCCAGGGTCTGTGCTAGGTACTTTCTGTGTATTGTGTGTGTAATTCTTAGAGTGACAATGCAGTAGGCATGATTGTCATCCCCATGGTACAGAGGAGGAAACCAAGGTGCAGAGAGACAAAGACATGCAAGCAGCAATTGGTAGAGATGGGATTCAAACCCAGGCAGGCTTATTTTGGAACCTGAGCATTTAACAGATGAAAACCGAAGGCTAAAAATTTAAGTGATTCATTTTCTTAAGGCTGTGGTTCTTAGCCAGGGTTGATTATGCCACCCGGGAGAATGTAGGTCATGATAGGGAAAGTCTGGTTGTCACAACGAGGCGGGAGGGGTGCTCCTGACATCAGGTAGGTAGGGGCCAGGGATGTGGCTAAGCATCCTGAAGCGTACTGGAGGCCCCACTGCAAAGAATGATCCAGAATGAAATGTCAGAAGTGCCAAGGTGGAGAAATCCTGCCTCCAGTTCACACTCTTGGAGCCAGCCCAGGACCTGAGTTCTAGACTCCAGACTCCTGGTACAGTGCTCGTCCCATTAGCAAATGAAAGTGGTCATTCGTTTGAGCCAATGCAGGTCATGGCTCTTCACCTAAGGATGTTCCCTGTTCCTCTTTCAGGTTAGCTTTCCCTCCTGGGTTTCTAGCTTCTTGCTGGAGGTCATAGTGCTCACAACTCTGCCTGTGCTCTGTTTGCCTCACTGTCTTCTGAGCTGGACAGCGACCCCTTGAAGGGAGAGGTCAGCATGATGTTGATGTGCTGATAATTCTGATGGTGATGAGGAGGATGGAGAGGGAGACGCAGGTGATGGAGATGATGACAGTAGTAATAAAATGATAATTCGTCCTGGATGGCGGAGAGAATAGTGCCAAGGTGAGGAGCGGTTGGACAAATTCTCCCAAGAAGTCAAAGCCTGTGGGTTGTGGCCCAGGGCATTCCCCAAATGTGATCTGGTCCTTCCTCTCGTGGTCCTCCTTGCCCACCTTCAGGCAAGGCCGATGCTCCCTTTCCCCCTGGCCTGAACCCCGTAATAAGTTCTAAGCCAGTGGCACCTGGTGGTAAAGGAGGCCCTGGCTCAGAAGAGGTTCTGGGCTAGAAAGTGGCATTGTGAGCTGGTTCATTTTCCACTGCATGAATATTAATAGGAGACAGTTGGCTCTGCGTTCAGATGCGGGGGAAGTACAGTACGTGGGAACAAAGGTTGCTGGAAGTTCAGAAGGCTGGGGGGGCAGGGATCTGGAAGGGCCTCTGCTTCCTCACTCTGGGTCTCAGTTTACCTTTCTTTGAAGAAAGAGGCTGAAATTAGTGATTCAGAAGATACTTTCTTCCCCTGCATTCTGCTCTGACATTTTATACCAGCCTGGACCTTCTCCATTCAAAGTGTGAAATCCTGAGATGAGCAATCTTCAGAATGTAACTTGGTCCCTTCTAATGACAGGGAGCTCACTACCTTGGGGGACAGCTGATTCCATTGCTGACAGTGGTGAGCTTTGGTGCTGACAGTAATAGTAGCAGGGCCATGTATGGGACGCTGAGCATGGTGCGTGTACTTTCACCTTCTGGCTTTACCCCGAGGCAGGTGTGATTAGCTCCATCGACAGATGATGAAGGCAAGGGCAAAAGAGGCCAAGAAACTTTCCCATGGTTCCCTGGTGAGGACACGCAGAACTGGACCTGAGCCCTGGCTGGTTTTACTTCAAAGCGCATGGGTATTAAGTGAATAACTGCAGGATAGATGACCGACGGGCCAGACCCCATCCTGGAATCCTCGTGGGAGGCACGGAAAGGCAGAGAACACCTGGCCTTGGCGTGAGATGGCTAACTCAGGGGGGGCCAAGCACTCACTGAGTGGCAGCCCTGTGTGAGCATGAGTTCATTTCATTTCTCCAACAACCCCATGACTGAGGTGCTATTACTTCTTGTATCGATTTCCTGGTTACCACAAAACTTAGAGACTTAAAACAGCATACATTTGTCATCTTACAGTTCTGAAGGTCAGAAGTCTGGAACGGTCTTGTTGGGCTGATGTTAAAGTGCTGGTAGGGCTGACTCCTTCTGGACACGTCAGGTGAGAGAGTCCATTTTCTTGCTTTTCCCAGTCTGTAGAGACCCTGCATTCCTTGGTGTGTGCCCTTCCCTCCATCATCAAAGCCAGCAAAGCAGCATCTTCAAATTTCTACCTCCATCCTGATTCTCCAGCCCCCCTTCCCCTTGTAAGGACTTTTATGACTTGATGGGTCACCTGGATACTATAAGATAACACCCCATGGTAAGATTCTTCACCCAATCACATTGGTGAATTCTCCTTTACCATATAAATTAACCTGGTCACAGGTTCTGGGGATCAGAATATGGACATGTCCAGGGGGCATGATTTTTGTCTACCACATCTATTTTACAGGCATGGAAACCCAGGCTCAGAGAGGGCACATGACATTCTCAGAGATGCAGCACTTGTGGGTATTAGGGCTGGGGTTAGAACACAGGCAGTCTCAAACCATGAGTGTGTCACCTCCCTGGCATCTCACTGCTCCTCCTATGGGGACAGTTGTATTTGTGGAGTGATAGCCCCAGTTAACCTGCCTTCTGGGTGGGAGCAAGGCGGAAATTTCTGGATGTATACTGCCCAACCCTGGTGTGCTAGTGGAAATGTAATTCAACCAGAATATATTCAGGAGATGTTGTCAGATAGGCATGTCAATGAACAAGGAAGAAGCCCCTGCTGCGGTGGAACTGACGGTCTAGGGATGGACACCAGACCCCACCAGGTAAACAGGAAAACTCACCAGCCAGTGGGAGGTGATGTGTGGTGGGCGAATGCTGTGGAGCCAAGGGCTCAGCTAGGGGCAGGAGAGGGACTGTACCTCCAGAAGTCAGAAGTCTCAGGAGTCAGGTGCTTTGGGAAGCAGCAGGGCTCTCTGACAGTGCCTGAGACCGATGTGGCCATGTGCGGTGAGGATGGACGCAGCTGTGGCTTCTACTTGTCAACAGCTGCCACTGAAGGAAGCTGGGCCAGGCAGAGGCCGCTTTCCTGGGAAAGGGAGAAAGTGATGACATTCTCTAGAGCTGCCTCCTGCAAGCACTGAAGCTACCCTGCAGGGCTGGCACTTACTTTTCATTTTGCAAGTGACAAGAGAGACATACAAAGTGGATGTGCTTTCTTGCTGAACATGTGTTGGGTCTGACTGAAAATAGAAAGGGCTTGTCCTTTCTGAAAGGGACTTTAGGGAAAGGTTTGTGCTTGGGGACAAAGAGACCTGAGTTTGAATCCTGGCTCGACTGTGGGTGCTTAGTAATTTTCTTACCCATTCCTTTTCTTGCCTTCCTTCCCTCCCTCCCTCCCTCCCTCCCTTCCTTCATTGCTTTATTCCTTCTTTCCTTCCTTTTGTTTCACAGTTCTGGGGGCCTTCCTACTGAGCTACATCCTCAGTCCTTTTTATATTTTTGTTTTGAGACGGCTTCCTGCTAAGGTACCCAGGCTAGGCTTGAATTTACAATCGTCTTGCCCCAGCCTTGAAGTGGGCTGGGATCACAGGCATGCTCCACTACACCCTGCTTCCATAACCTCTCTGAGCCTCAGTCTTCCCGTGTGTACTGCAGGAGGAGACTTACCCATTTCACAGGTGTGGGAAGGGCTTGGCAAGGCCCTGTGTGTGACATGGCCAGCGATGTGACAGGTGCTGGGGAATATGGTGCGGTGACAAAGCCCTGCATGAAGCAGCTAGTGCTCTAGTGTGGAGGACAGATAATAACAAGAGAATGAGCTAGGTGTGGTGGCCTACACTTACTATCTCAGCAGCCTGGTGGGCTGATACAGCAGGTGGACAAATTTGAGCCCAGCCTGGGTAACTCAGCAACTTAGCAACACCCTGTCTCAAAAAAGGGGGCGAGGTCTGGGGATGTAGGTTGATGGGAAGACCCTAGATTCAATCCTCAGTACTGCAAAAAACAAACAAAACAAAACAAAACAAACACGCCCCGCCCACAGAAAAACAGTAAGTTGTGACAAGTGCTTTTTTGGATGTAGCACACACTGGTAGAGCCGGGGGTAGGGACTTGCTTCTGTTAGGGGGTCGGGGGCTCTCTTCATGAGGAAGATTCACAGTGAACCCTGAGGGTGAGGTGTTGTCAGTCTCAGGCATTTTGCAGAAGGGGGAGCAGTGTGTGCAGAGGTCCTGGGACTGGGAAGAGATGATCTTGTTCTGGGCAGGCATGGAAAGCAGTGAGTAAGGAAGAGCAGGATGTGAGATAAGACAGCACAGGAAGTAGAGTGTCGCTCGTGGTTTGAGTCACGCCTTTAAACGACCCAACTGGCTGCTGGGTGTTGTGTAGATGCGGGTGAGGCCGGAGGTGGCAGAGAAGACGTCCTGCAGCACAGGTGAGGGGAGACCGAGGCCGGGCCTGAGTTGGAGGTAGTGGGAATGTCCTGGACACCCCTTGTAGCCCAGTTTACTAGCAGGCTACAAGTGGCGCAAGCTTCTTGCTTCCCCATAATCCGGCTGGATTATACTGGGAGTCTGACGGAAGCCTTTGAGACTCGCGCGCATGTCAGATGGCAGAGCTGGGCGAGCACAGCTCCTCCGCCAGGGGTTGCCACGGTGACCTAAGTCCTGGCCTGTGAAGCGGCAGGGCCCTGAGGAGCTAATGTCCACCTGAGGTCAGTGTGACCCCAACTAAATTCCTTTCCTGGAATTATGGCCCCTCTTACTGTCCTGATGGGTTACTGGTTAATTACGACCCAGTCCCTGTCTCCGTTTGTTTCCTGCAAGAAAGCATTGCCTCCCTTTTACAGCCTTGCCTGTGATAACTCCCATCAGCAGATGTCTCATGCATACCCTGCCCTACTTCCCACACTTGTAATCATAAATACTGGCAGTCTTGGGTGCCCTTTGTCTTTGTTGCCCAGAGCTGCTTAGACTATCCCAGCTCCCCACTTTCTCTTTAAGACTCATTTCTTTTTTTTTTTTTTTTTTTGGTACCTGGGATTGAACTCGGGACCTTGTGCTTGCAAGGCAGGTGGCGGAACCACTGAGCTAAATCCCTGGCCCCTTCAAGTCTCATTTCTGTGTCTTTTGTTCTTTCTTTCACCTTACGTTGTCGTATTGCCTGCAGGAGATCCAGTCCACAGCTGGGGTCCCCGATATTTAAGTAGACAGGGATATGCAAGCTCAGGGTGCAGGCTGTGAGCGAGGCATGGTGGTGCACACCTATGATCCCAGCACTCTGGAAGGCCAAGAGGCAGATCACAAGTTCAAGCCAAGCCTGGACAATTCAGTGACTTAGTGAGACGGTGTCTCAAAATAAAAAAATAAAAAAGGGCAGAGGATATAGCTCATTGGAAAAGTCCTGGGTTCAATCCTCAATAACAACAACAACAACAAAAAGATACCAGCCACGTTCTAGATGTAGAACCAGTTGGATCTGTGTGCCTTTCTTTCAATAACAATTTGGTATTTATTTTATAGTATAAAAAAGTAAGACTTGTGGAGCTTATAATTTAACAGAAGGAAGAAAACACACAAAGCAAAACAGCAACAAAACAATCACACAAACAAGTAAACAGAGGTGACCAGAAATCAGTAAAAATGAGATACAGCAAGAGGCTGGGACTTCTCTGGGGTGGTAGATTTTAAACCAAGCTTGCAGGAGGAGGAAGATTGAGGGAGGCATTTCACATCAGAAAAAAAATCTTCTCTGTAAAGAACAACTTGGAAAGTTCTGGAAGGAACAGGAAGCCAATGTGGGGGTGAGCGGCATAGGGCCAAGGAATTTAATTTGCAAAGTGTAAGGAGAAACCATTTGGAAAGTTGTGCTGTTCTCTCACCACTCCAGCTTTTGGCCCTGGGAATTGAACCCTGGGCTTTCCCACGGAGCTACATCCTCAGTCCTTTCGATATTTTCTGGTTTAGAGACAGTCTCCTCACTAAGTTGCCCAAGCTCAAACATGCAATCCTCCTGCCTCGGCCTCTCAGAGTGCTGGGATTACAGGTGTGAGCCGCCACACCCAGCCCTTTGGAGGCTGTAAGCAGGAGAGTGTTGCTATTTTTGGAGTTAGAAGGGGGGTCTCCTGATGCTATGTGAGAATGGTGCCATCCCCATTAGCAGCTCAGGGCCAGGGGGATGTGTTCTGCAATACAGGGAGGAGGAGGGAGTTCGGTGTAGGCGGGAGTGCCAGGCTCCCTGCAGCTTTGTCAAGTAAGCAGATTCGGCCTCAGACTCCAGGGCTACCTAGAACAGCAAACCCTTCCCACCTACAGGATCCCCAGGCTGGGGCTGCAGGCAGCTGGGGCACCTGGAAAGGTCTCCAGCTGCGAGGTCACCTGGCCTCTTCCGCCAGGCACATCTGCTTGGTGCAACCCTCCTCGCCAGTGCTATTTTTGCTCCCCTTGGCTGCTCTGCGGAAATTAAGAGGCTATTTGCTATGACTAATCTTGCTAATTCTGATCAGACAATTTAAAATTCATCGTTTGCCACATCAGAAACCCGCTAGGAAGCAGAATGAAGACATCATTTGTGGTGATTTCTATCATGGTTGGTGGGAAACAAACAAGACATTGGGATTGGTCTCCATTCAAACCACTGCTCATTCCACTGTCTTGGTTAAAATGTCCCATCTCAAGCTGCACAGTAGCTCTCCTCGGTTCCTGGCTTATGAACGGAAAGGAAGGACTTCGGTGAGCTGGGCCGGCTCCGAGGGGCTGGGGACCTTGCTCTGTGGCCCTGCGACGCCTCCCTGCACCCTCCTTGGCTCTTTGCCACCTCTGGCCCAGCCGCCTCTGAGCTTCCCATTTTGAGAGAGGATGTGGCTCACATCTTCACGAATTAAAATTCAGGAAGCCAAATATTAAAAAAAGAATCAAACTTCTAACATTGCCTAACCAAACTTGAGTCATTCACAATACCACCTGTGTGATTTTTTTTTGCTATATCTATATCCATGTTCTATTTTTACTTAATATACAGCCAACTCATTCTGAAATTAAATCAATGTATTTTAAACAGGAAACTTTATATCACTACTATAAATAGAAAGCAACATCACAGAGATGAAATAAATGCTAAGTGTAAAAATAAATACAATGTTTTTAAAAAACATTAGGTAGGTTATTTTTCACTCTGGGTTTTGTTCCATACAGGTTTGCTTACATAGTTTTATATTATCTTGGTAAAATATACATAAAAATAGTAAGCAATTAAAATGCAGTTATATACAGATTTGCAAGACTTTTAACCATTACATAAATATTAAAGAGTTAAAATGTGTTGTGCACATGTACAAGGAATGTAAATATTATATACTACATATATGTACTAAATACACTAAAATAAAAATAATAATTTGGAGAAAAAAGTGAATTGCCAATTGGAAAACAGAAGCTTATATGTAACTACAACAAGAACAAAATAAATAGAGTGGAACAGAAGCAATTCGGCTGTGACCCAAGAAAGGGTTCTCTGAGTTAAGAGAGAGTAGGAGCCAGAGAGGTCCAAAGATGTCTTCAACCAGGGGAGATTTGCCCTGCGCATTAACTGGATGGGTGGAAAAGGGGGCAGAAAGGAGTGATCTTTTCACCATGTGACTGGATGGTTGTCCCCCTGCTGCCTCAGTATTGGGGATTGAACCCAGGACCTTTGCACTGAGCTTGCTAAATTGCCAAATTGTCCAGGCTGGAATTAAAATTTCAGTTCCCCTGCCTCAGACTTCCATAGTACTGGGATTACAGGTGTCCACTACCACATGCAGCATGATTGGATATTTTGTGTTGCTATGTTGATCTCAATAATTTTGTGTGCCACCACTTTGAGAACTACCAATGTGATGTGGGGCAACAAACCCTTACAAATTCTCTCCCTTTCCTCCAGGGATTTGACAGTTATATTAAAGCCATATTGGTTTGAATGACTGGCCATCTGCACGTAGAATTTGAAATTGTCTCTGTAACTGTAGATGCTCCTCAAATTAAGATGGGGTTCTGTCCTATAAGCCCATTGTAAGTTGAGAATATGGTTAAATTGAATTTCATTTAATTCACCTAACCTACTGAACATCCCAGTTGTGATGGTTAAGCTTGAGTGTGTCAGTTTGATTTGCTTTGGGAGCCACCTAGGGGATTGGTGAGCACACTTCTGAGTGTGCCTGGGTGAGTCACAGAGGGATGACATTGGGTACTATATCTGGTCTCTTGCCCCTTCCTCTCTAGCACCATTCCCCTGCTCTGCTTCCTGGCTGCCATAAATTAGGCAACTTTGCTTCACCATGCCCTTCTGCCATGATATTTCTGCCTGGAGTCAGCTGACCATGGACTGAACCCCCGTAAAACATGAGCTAAATTAAAGCTCTTCTCCTTTAAGTAATGGGTGTCAGGTAATGTGTCCAACAACAGGAAAGCTGACTAATGTACTAGCTTAGCAACATAGTGCACTACAGAGTGTTAGCTGTTTCGTCCCCTGATTGTGGAGCTATGGTTCACTATTGCTGTCCAGCATCTTGAGAGCGCATCATACTGCATATTGCTAGCCTGGGAAAAGATCCTGATCCAAAATTTGAAGTACAGTTTGTTCTGAGTGTGTGTCACTTTTGCACCACCATAAAATGGAAAAATCTTACATTGTTATAAACTGTGGACTATGTTTAGAAAGTTTGTCTTAGCGATGCTATGCCTTGCTCTTCTTTTATTACACATTTTAATTGACAAATAATACAGTAATTGGTTAGATTTTTGGGGTGCAATCTGATGTTTTGATACATGTGTACAATTCTAGGATGAATAAATCAAGCTAATTAACACATTCATCTCCCCACATCCTTACATTTTGTGCCCTAGATTTTAAAAACTTATCCTTCCTGTCAAGTTGAGATTTGTACTCTCTTAATTTTCATAGTTGTGCTACGACCTCAGCTGTCTCCAGGGCATGGAAGTTAGACCTCTGGAATCTTCAGAATTGTCACATCTGGGTCCCTGAAGATGACCAAGAAGGTGTACAAGTGCTATTTGTCAGGGATGCCATCGAGGAGATATATGAATTAGATTAATGATTAGACTAACGAGAGAGAATATTTTTAATGATAGCCTTCACCATCTATAACTGTTAATCATGAAATGTCAACTTGAATGGATTAAGAAACAATTAGCAGATTAGTAAAGTTCTGGGTGTGTCTGTGGATGATTGACATTTAGGCCAGCAAACTGAGACTTACCCTAGATGTGAGTGACACCAACAAATAGGCTTGCATCCTGGAGAGTAAAAAGGGAAAGAGATCCAGTCTTCACCACTCTTTTTGAACACCAATCTCCAATTTCTTCCGCCTTTCAATGCAGACTTGCATGAATGACTACAGTGAGCTTCTGGGCCTTTGACCTCGGACTGGGGCTGGATCCTCGATCCCTCTTGTTTTGCAGCTTCTGTCTTCTTGGGCTGAGCATCTACTGAGTTCTTTGCTCTCCTGCATGCAGATGGCTATGGTGGAGCTTGAGTTTTCTCAACTGTAAAATGGGGGAGGAAACCATGGGGGGTTCTGAATCCCTCTGTTGGTCTATAACCCTGCTCTTTGCTCACGTGACCTCCTCTGCCTAGAATGTCCTTCCTGCTCCTTGCTATTCCTACACACTGGGGATCAGGCTTATTAACTTCTTCTGTAACCTTTCCTGAACTCCTCTTTCCTCTGCGGGTTTTGTCTCCTCTCTGTGCTCCTAGTACCTTCTGCATCTGCACTGAGGTTGCTTGTGAACTCAGTGTTCGTCAGGATATGTTGAAATTCGTCAGGGAAGGACCTGCCGTGGATTGATGTTCATTCCCTTGAGGCCCAGAAAGATTTAATAGATGGGGAATGTGGGCTGGGACAGGGCCTTGGGGAAGCAATGGGCCCTTCCCTCCTCCCCACCCCTCTGTGGAGTTGCTTCTGGAGGCCACCTTGCAAACACGCTCCTTAAGAACCCCTTCTTTCCTCCCCACAGTGAAACGAGCCACAGAAGAGACATTATAGCATCCACTTACTTTGTTTCTCTTTCCCTGGAGTTTCCCAGCCCCACTCTTGTGCTGACCTTATCAGCTCTGAGCCAGGAGAGGGACCCCAGCAGGGAAGTCAATATGCCTGCCATGTATGGAAGGAGAGGTAGGATGGACATGTGGGAGGCCTGAGCTCAGGGTGTTGGTTCATGCCCTTGCCCAGGAGTGGGCAGCCCTGCTGTGTAGGACATTCTATTGGTGCCTGCCCAGCTCCCCTTCATCAGCTGGTGCATCCCTCTCCATGGTGTTGTGCATGGGGGCCGTTAACAGCTCTCAGCTGCTCAGGGAATTGTCTTCATGAAATTATTCTTGGTGGCAGGAGCCATCTCCCCTAGGAGGTCATGCTATCCCTATGTGGGACAGCACAGCTAATGACTGACGTCCCAGGTGTGTCAGATGGAGAAGATCCTTGTGGTTTAGTGAATGCTCCTAGAGCCTGCACCATGGATCAGGCCTTGGGCTCACATGACCTGAGGCCACACCCTTGCTTGGTCTTCCATTGGCCCAGTTGTTTCCTTCCTGCTTCTCTTATGGGCCCTCCCTCAGTAAGCCATGGTCTGCAATTCCTATCCTAACTCTGCTTCTAGGGGGCCGAGCTTTAGCCTCAGGACTAGTGCCACTGGGGAGATCCATGCAGCAGTGTGGAAACTGGAGGTCACTGAAGGGCCTCATGTGGATTATTATTTTAGTCAGTTTCTTGTTGCTAGGACAGAATACCTAACACTACAATTTAAAGGAGGAGAAGTTTATTCTGGTCCATGGTTTAAATTCGTGGTCTACTGACTCCAAGGCAGATATGAGTGTAGAAAGACCTTGGGAATAAATCTGTTCCATTTGTGGCAGTCAGAAAGCAGAGAGAGAAGGGAAAAACTGGGAACAAGAACACACACTTCCAGGCCATGCCCCCAGTGACGCACCTCCGACCAGGCCCCACCTCCTCATGGCACATTCAGCTATGAACTCATCACTGGACTCATCCACTCATGAATATCGCACCTCCATGATCCAGTCACCTTCCAAACACTTGAGACTTTTTGGGGCACATTTTAGATATATACCCTAGCTGTTGTTGAAAAGAAGAGACCTGCATTCTCTATGGGTAACACGGAGAAGGAAGGAGATGACATTTGTAGGCTGCTGTGTTATGTCCAAGTTTGAATCCTGGCCAACTATCTTTTGGCTATGTGTGTTTGGGTAAGAACAATTTCTCTCAGTTTCCCTGTCTGCAAATAGAGATAATAAAGTGCTTTATTTATAGGATAGTTAAAAGGATGAACTAAGATAATTCATGTCAAGCGCTTAAGAGGATACATGGGGAGTGTTATATTATGTTACTATTATTATTACAGATGTTTTTACTATTAGTACCATAGCCATTTAAAATGCGGCTACAGAGAGAAAATTGCCTCCTTTTTGGAGAACCATTTTCTGTTTTGAATCAAGAGCCTTCAGTATGTTCATATTCTTCTATTCAGTAGTTTCCAAAGTTGAAATTTAGCTCCAGGGAATAATCTGAAGTGTAGATTAGGTTTTATTCATCTGTGTTTCATGACAACATCATTTACAATAGGAAAAAAAGGAAATAACTGTCCAACTACAGGGCAAAGTTAAATTTGTGTGTGTACTACAACCTTCATCCTCTTCTGATGTTCCTGAAGGCTTGAAGACATGGCAGGCCAAGCTTGTAGTCCTAGCACTCTGGGAGGCAGGAGGATCACAAGTTTGAGCCCAGTCTGGGTAATTTAGGGACTTAGGAAGAACTTGCCTCAAAATTAAAAAAAGAAAAAAGAAGGGCTGGTGATAATGCCCAAAGCAAAGGCCCTGGGTTCAATTCTTACTATGGAAAAAAAGAAGGGGGGTGTGATAAATTGACAAAAACACTGTAGGTAGAAAGAGGTGGAGATAGCTCACTTTTACAATTTAGAATGAGCACCTCCCATGTGACTAGGCATTGTCCCCTGTGCTGGACTTCTCACTTGGAAGACCATGAAAGACTTCCCAGAGGAGGCTGCTGTCCCAGGAACTGTGTCTCTTTGGGTGCCTGGGTCATCTAAAAGAAAACAGAGGACTTCTGGCCAGAAGAACCTTAGGAAATGTAATTCAGTTGTTTTGATTTCCAGTCCTGAGCTCCAGCATTTACTGCACACCTGAGTAGGTGTGTGTGGGTGACCTTTGACATACCTTATAAGCTCCAATATTATGATAATTTCTCCAAGTGCTTCTCAAGTCTAGCCTTTCTGTCATCATGGTAACCCACAAGTCAAAAAGGGCAGGAGGACAGGTTTTTTTATCTTGGTAATAACTTTTTCTTTTGGTACCAGGGGTCAAACTCAGGACCTTGCGCTTGCGAGGCAGGCGGCGGAACCACTGAGCTAAATCCCCGGCCCAAGGTTTTTTATCTTATCTTGCCTGGGGCTTGGAGGGATCCTTTGATGTTTCCCAAGACCCAACATCATCATGAAGTCCACCATGGTGCCCTCAGTATCCCAGCTTACCAGGTTCTATGCCTCTGTGGTATTTGTACCTATCTCAGAGGTGTAAGAAACAGCTGGAAATTCTAAATCAATCAGCAGGGGATCACAGGAGACCCATTATGTGAATAGTGGCAGATTATAGTTTTCAAAGATGGCTGCAACAGTATCCCTGGCCTGTGTGCCAGAACCTTACTGCCTCATGGACACTTGTATCTCTTCCTTCTCCTTGTGAACCTGGATGGCCTTGGTGACCAATGGCTTTGGCCAACTGAACAAAGCAGAAGTGATGATATATGCCTTTCAAAGCCAGGTCATGAAAATGTCACACACATCTGCCTTGTATTGACTCTTGAAAACAGCCACCATGCTGTGAGGAAGCCTGAGGGTCCCACTAGAGGAGGGATAATATCCCCAGCCCAAAGCCCTGGCCAAGCTTCCAGCTGAGAGACTGCTTGGACTCGCCAGCATGGGAGTTATGTTCTTGCCCTTGATCTAGCTACTCCAGCAAGAGCTGCATGGAATCTAGATGAGCTGCTTCTGCTGAGCCCTAACTACATGTGTGTCTGTGAGTAAAATAAATCATTGTGGTTTTAAGCCATTAAGTTTTGGAATGGTTTATTACTTGGCAAGAGATTATCAAAACAAATGTATACCCCTAGAAGGCTATTTTGCTTTGTGGATGGAGAATATTCACCAAATTTCTGCCCTTCTGCATGCATTTCTTTTTTTTTTTTTTTTGGTACTGGGCATTGAACTCCGGTCCTTGCACTTGTGCAGCAGGCGGCAAAACCAGTGAGCCAAATCCCTGGCTCTGCGTGCATTTCTAATTGTTTTAAAATTAGACCTCTTTATGATTCTAGATACCATTCAGCCTAGAGACTTAAAGACTGTGTTGAAGTGAAAAATGATGAGAAAGGTGGTGGCGGCACTAGGAACTATGTTGGCAAGGGAATTTTGGGGACACAGAGAGTAGAAAGAGATGGATATTTCTGGAATGTTAGAGGAAAACATGCAGAGAAGCAGAGGGTGAACAGGACAGGTCAGTTGGAAACATGTCCTGGAGACCCTCGTGCGGATATAGAATTTCACAGGAGCTGGTGACTTGTCCTAACCATATAATCAACTCAAGCAGGACTAGTTTCTGATTCTGGGCTCACTGATCCCAGCATAGAACTTCAGTTACCATTTGTGGCTCCAACATAAACTGCATTAGCTGGCACCTTCCTGTAAGGCCCTGAGGCAATGAGTGAAAAAAGTAACCCTGGATTTCTAGGTTAAAATGCTGCCTTCCCACTGTGTTGACCAAATAACATATTTGTCCAGGTCTCAGTTTTCTCATTTCATGAATAGGGGTGATGGTAACACCGTATGCCTTATGGGGCTCTTATGGGACAGTTTAGCAGATTCCAAAAACAATGAACATAAAACATTATCATGTAGTAAATGCACAATAAATGTAGCTATTCTAACACTTGGAAGTAAGGGTCAGAGAAGAAAGGTGCTGTGGCTGAAAGTGAGAATGATTAGCTTTATAGGGGACCCTGTGAAACAGGAAGCAATATTATTTTGATTCTTTGGGGAAGAAGCTTTTCTAGGTTTTAGATATATTTCAGAGTTGAGAATAAAAGAACTGTGGCCTTTCATATAGGAAATGAACCATATTCCCGAACCCTAAACCTAACCCTAGCCCTAAATTTAACCCTAACCCAAAACATAATCCTAGGCCTAGTCCTAAACCTCAAGCTAAACCTAACACTAACCCCTAAAACTAACCCTAATGCCTAAAACTAACCCCATGCCTAAAACTAACCCTAATGCAACCTTAAACCTAACCTTAGCCCTAGCCAAAACTTAACCATAACCCTAGCCCATGAACTAAATCTAATCCTCTACCTAACCCTAGACCAGGCCATAGCTCTAAACCTAACACTAATCCTAAACCATAACCCTAAAGTTGTACCTAATTCAACCCTAACACGAACCCTAATTTTAACCCTCTTGCTAACCCTAACCCTAACATTAACCTAAACTTAACCCTAACCATAGTCCTAAACTAAACCCTAGTCTTGCTAACGTTAATCCTAACCCTTAAATCTAACCCTAACAGTGGCCCAAAGCCAAGCCCTAGCCCTAGATCTAGATTTAGCCTTAACGAAAACCCTAAACATAATCCTAACCCTAACCAAGCCCAACCCTAAAACTAACCTTATTCCTAGCCCAAACCCTAATGATAAACCTGAACCTAAGCACTAACCCTAACCCTAACCCAACCCTACCCCTAGCCCTCACTCTCATACAACCCTAACCTTAAGACTAACCCTAACCCTAACCTAGACATAACATTAATGCTGTCTAAACGTAGCCCCTAACCCTAACCTAAATATAACTCTTTCCCTAAGACTAAAACTAGGTCTGGTCTGAGTCTTAGTCCAAACTCCAAACCTAACTCTACCCTAGTCTTCATGCTAACTCTACCCATAATTGTAATCCTAACCCTAACCCTATCCTAATGCTAACCCTAGTGCTAGCCTTAGTCCCAGCCATAGTCAGAATCCTAAAATGAGTTCTATCCCAAAACATAACTCTAACCCTAAACACAACCCTATCCCTAACCCTAATTCTAATCATGAAACTAGCCATGGTCTTCACACAAACTCTCCCTAACCCTAGCCCTAGCCCTAGTCCTAGCCCTAGCTCTAGGTGGAACCCTAACCATAACCTTAAACCTAACTCAACTCTAACCATAGCCATAGCTTTAATGCCAGGTCTATTTTGTACCCCTAACCCTAAGCCGAAATCTAACTCTAGCCCTAACCCTAGCCCTAGCCCAAATAATAAACCTACCCCTATCTCGACCCTAAATATAACCTAACCCTAACCCTAACCCTAACCCTAAGTCTAACCCTAACCCTAACCCTAAGTCTAACCCTAACCCTAGCCCTACTCTTCATGCTAAATCTAACCTTAACCCTAAACTTAGTGCTAGCCCTAGCCCTAAACCTAGCCATAGCTCTAACACAGACCTAACCCTAACCTTAAAACTAACCCTATTCTGAACCCTAAAACTAACCATAACACTTGCCTTTGAGCTAACTCTAGCTCTGACCCCTAACCATAACTCTAACCCTATCACTAAGCATAGTCCTAACCTTAGCCCAAATCCTAAAACTACTCCTGAACCAAACCCTGGTCCTATCTCGAACCCTAACCCTAAGTCTAACTGTAATGCAACTCTAAACCTATCCTTATCAGTAACCCTAACCCTAACACTATCCCTATCCTTGGCCCTAGCCAAACCATACCTCACCTAATGCTAACCCTAGCCTAAGCAGTAAACAAACCCTCTATGTAACCCTAACCCTAGCAGTAGCCCAAACCCTGAACCCTAACCTTAAACCTAAACCTAACTCAATTCTACCCCAACCCTATGCTTAACCTTAAATTCAACCAAAGCCCTAGTCCAAACCCTATCCCTAAGCCTAACCCTAAAATCTTAACTCTAGCCCAAGCCCTAAACCTAACCTTCAGCTAAACCATAGCCCTGCCCTAGCCCTACGCCTAATGCTAACCCTTAAACCCTAACCCTAAAGCTAATCATTACTCAACCCCAACCTGAGCCTATCCTTAACCCTATCCCTAGCCTAACACAAGTCCTAACCCCAAACCTAAACAAACCTAGCACTAGTCCTAACCCAAACCTAAATTTAATCTTAACCCTAATTCTTTTTTTTTTTTGGTACCGGAGATCAAACTCGGGTCCTTGCACTTGTGCAGCAGGTGGGGAAACCACTGGGCTAAATCCCCAGCCCTGACCCTAATTCTAAAAATAACCCAAACCCTGATCTAAGCCTTAGTGTTAAATCTAACTCTAACCCCAACCCTAACCAAAACCCAAACTCTAGCCCTAGTCCTAGCCCTAGCCCAAACCCTGACCCTAACCCTAACCCTAACCCAAGTCTTAATGTAACCCTCAAATTAGCCCAAGCCTCAAACCTAGCCCTAACACTAACGCTGACCCTTAACCCTAAATCTAACCATAACTCAACCCTAAGCATAACCCAATCCTTAACACTAATTCTAACCTAACCTAACCCTAACCCTAACTTTAACCCAAACTCTAAACTTAACCCTGAACCTAATCCTAGCCCTAACTCCAGCACTTGCCCTAACCCTAAATCCTAACTCCTAATCCTAACTGTAACAAAACCCTAACCCTAACCTGAATCCTAGCCCTAGCCCTAGCTCTAACCCTAACCCTAACTCTATCCCTAACCTTAACCTTAACCCTAATTCTAGCCCTAGCCCTAGCCCTAGACTTGGCCCTATCTCTATCCCTAACCCTACCCTACCCCGACCCCTAGCCCAAGTCCTGCTAGGGGGCTGTGGGAGGATGGCAGTGCTTGATTATTTAATGGAAGTTAGACATGCCATTTGGGGCTAAGCGGCTCCTCCAGGTATCTGGCTCTCTCCGGGTGGGTGACCCCTGGGGAAGTGTACTTTTGGGTCACTCTATTGAGACGCCTTAATGGACTCCTTACTGGATGTCCATTGTCTTGGAAGTACAATGGAATTCTTCCTGCACAAAAGTAGAGGCATGGTGCTGAGCTCAGGGGGAGTGTGTCCTCCAGTGACAGCCCATTCTTAGAAGTTGGGGGACACTGACTGCTCGGGGGTCGCATAACTAGTTAGCATCTCGGGTGGCTGAATGCCACTTGGCCCTCTATACAGCTCATTCTTAAGAGAATAGAAAACAGGACAGGATAGTCTCTTTTCACCCTTCCTGGACCCGTCGCTATGGAGGAATGGAGAGAAGGATGAATGTGAGGGAATGAATGAGTGAGCAGTCAGGTGAGCCCAGGCATGGTGGAGTATGTGTGAGCGAGTGGGTAAACAATTTTGGTGGTGCCCTACTGTTGCTTTCCTGTCTCAATAGTCTACCTCCCCCTCATCCGTCTTGAGGCAGAGAGTCAGGCACTGGTGGGTTTTGGGAAGTGACTCCGGTAAGCAGCAGTGAGGGGCTTGGAGAGGGAAGGAGACAAATCCCCAAAGTGGGGGTGTCCTCTGAACTGGTTACTGCTGCTGTAGTGGAGCTTGGTCTTGCTGGGTGGGGGACTGTATAGAAAATCCAAAGAACACCGGTTGGGAGCATCTATCCATCCATCTCCTTCTCCCATTGATGGAGGCATTGTCCCAGATGCATGAACTCCACACTTCTTTGACGTGCAGCTCTTTAGGGGCTAAGAGAACAAATCATCTCCTGGGACAGGAACAATGGGAGTGCATGGTGGGAGAAGCTGACTGAGTCTGGGATCACCTGTGGGAACTTTTGCTGCCCCTTCCTGGGCCCACCTGATTCTGCCAGGCTGCAAGGGGAAGACATGACCCCTCAAGATTGCACCTGGCTTCATCAGGGCCTTCTTTCTCCTACAGGTCTTCATCCCCTCCCTGTTGGCCACAGAATTCTCTTGTAGCTGTTGTTTCTTAGGGACAGCCTCATTTGTAAGGTGTGTTATAGGTCAGCTTTCCTGTTACAGGGACTGCAATTTAAAGGCGGAAAAGTTTATTTTGACTCATAGTTTCAGGGGTGCAGTTCATGGGTGGCTAGTTCTAAGGCAGAGACATCATGGTAGAAGGGTGTGGCAGAGGAAAGCTGTTCAATTTATGGCAACCAGGAAGTAGACAGCAGGGAAAGAGTGAGAGTTAGGGGGAGAGAAAAAGGGAAAGGGGTGGGGGTGGGGGGAGAGAGAGAGAGAGAGAGAGAGAGAGAGAGAGAGAGAGAGAGAGAGAGAGAGAGAGAGAGAGAAAGAGAGAGAAACTCTGCTGCTCCGGGACTGTTGCAAAGGCACACAGCACACAGCACACACCTACCCTTCCTCTGTATTTCTTCCCTTTTTCCTCTTGGTCTCTTCTGGTGCCCGGAAGGAAAGAAGAGGCCTCCAGGGATTGAGACGATGTGGTTGATGATCATGAGGGGCTGGGTTTTCACCCTGCTTTCTTTTCTTTCCCTCCTTTGCTATCGATTGCAGCAATACTTGCAAATTTTGCTTCTCAAAAAAAAAAATCAATACTCCATTAGCTAACACCTTTCGTAGCTTCCTAACACAGGTGGCTGGTGGGAGCTCAGTGGGCTGCAGGACCAGAATGCAGCTGGGCCCTAGCAGAAGCCACCTGTCTCTGAGACATGAGTTGCCAATGTGAGTTGATGAGCTCTGGGCTGCTGCTGGCGCTTCCTCCCTTTGCCCCTCTGCTGGAACTCTTGCCAGCACAAAAAAACAGCTGCAGAATCAAAACCCCCAGAGAATTCATTCATTCAACAAGTATTGATCCAGTTCTTCCTCTGAAGGAGAATGGATTTGGTGTGAAGCAGTTTGGCTCCTAGACCATCCTTGCCCAATTGAATGTCTATTGCGTATGTGCCTGGCATGCAGTAGGCCCTGTGATGGGATGTACTCTTATGGCTGGCCAGGTGCATTGTGTCTGTGAAGCTCAGCTTTTAAATCTCTGAAATGGGCATACGAAGTCTCTGTGCCATGGTCTTTCTGTTAGAGATGCTTAAAATGCTGTGCAGAACTGCACATCAACTGGTTCATCCAGCTCTCTACAAGGAATGGCCATGATGGGGATTTGAAATCTGCCCTGATTGGCAGCAGAGAGCTATTTCCATCTGGAATTGTACTATACCTTCGTCTTACCACTTCTGTGTCCAGTAATCCAAATTGTTCTTTCTCCCGCCCAATTACATCCATTTACTTTCTCTTCCCTTTGTTACATAAGCTGAGAATTCAGTGAAGGCTGAATTCTCTTCTAATTATAAGAAAAATAGCTTTTTCTTTCTTCCACTAGTCCTAATGGAAATTAGCTGCATAAATCTTGCAGTGTTGGGGCGAATGTCTAGGCCTCCCAGCAGCACTGGAGCACACAGGCTTTGCCAGGAAGCCCATGTTCCTCCTTCCACCACGTGGAGGTTGCAGTGTGGCTTTGGAGCAGGGTGGATCTGAATTTGAACCCAGTAATGAGGGCTGACCTGGGGCAGGCCACCACTCCACTTTCCTGGGGCTGGTTTCCGCATCTGCAAAGTGGCCTGATGACTCTCCCTGCATGGTGTCACAGTGAGGTTTCCTGCTCTTTTGGGATTACAGGGCTTGGAGGGGGATTCTTGATGTGAGAGCTGCTGCTTTTCTTTCCCAGCTGTCACAAGCTGCATTCCTGTGATGCCGCCTATCTGGGAGAAGGGGCCATTCAGATGTATTCCCAGGAGGCTGCTATTAGGACTGCCAGAAGGGGACACAGCCCTTGGTCACTACTCAGCTGTCCCCTTCCCCCCATGGTGTTTGGGTGGATAAGTATGGGCACTGATTTCTGGATCTGATTCATTCTCTGTCGTTTTCCGTAATCCACAGTGTCATTCCTTGTGCCTCCTTTTCTTCATGGCAAAGCGATCCTCTCAGAAGAGAAACCAGACCTCCAAGGACACGTTGAAGGTAGGGCCCTTAGAACCAAGAGCTCATTGCTCACCTTAGACTCCTGACTAAACACCAAGGAGAGAAGTTTCAGTTCCAGCGTGGGTGGAGGGGAGAGAGGGGGTGCGCACGGTAGATAAGAATAGTCAAATTTCTGCCCACCCCCTTTGAACTGTCAGACTACGGGATGCCACATAAGTCCTCCATGTGTAATAAGTTTTGTCTCTGGGGTCCTATGGAGCATCCCAGCCCCTGTTTCCATCCTCTGGACTTTGAAACAGAGGCAGTGGTGCAGAGGGGACCTCAGGAGGCATCAGGAAGAGTCCTGGGGAGTTGTGATGTCATGGGTCTGCAGCCCTCATCTCCAGCACCACACTATAGTCTCTGCCATGGGAAGGTTTGATGTCACAGGGCCCTAACCATGGCCTTCAGCCAGGTCCTGCAGCATAGCTGGAGGCAGAATGAGCAGTTGGGTGGGTGAGGCCTAGACTCCCAAGCGTTTCCTCCGGTGCCGTTGGGGAGGGAAGGGCTGGGGCCTCTGAGCTCCATGGCAGCCCTTCTTGGGCTCCAGCATCTCCTGGGCCTCCATCTCTGTCTGCAGCCGGGCTGCCTGGCCTCAGTTATAGAGACTGTGTGTGCGTATAAAGGAGGGGGAGAGTGATACACACAATGTACAACAAAGGAGAGAAGAAAGAAAGAAATGAGGGGAGAGAGTGCTAAGAAGAGGAGGGTGAGGGGAAGGAGAAATGGGGAAGAGCATCCTTTACTTTGCTGTGGTTTCACAGAGGGATCTGCCTTGTGCCCCACCGCTAGGTGTACGGAGACTCTGGACTCCCTGGCAGCTGTGCATCTGGTCTTGTAGGTGCTGGTGATAGGACCTGGTCATTGCTGTTCTGCTTAGGATGCAGGATGCTGCAGACTCTGTGGAAAGGCCTTTAGGTCGAGGAACTGCCCACTGGGCTCAAAGCCAACAACTAGGCACTCTGCATCCCTGGCCCTGGAGCTTCTGAGGGACAGAAGCGGCTTTGTGTGCACATCAGGGACAGTGGGAGGCAGGGCTGAGGAGTGAGCGCCATCTTTGCTAGCTGCTCCATCCATGCCCTCTCGACCTTTCCCACAGGCCTCCGGGAAGAGGAAATGAGATTCTAATGATAGGATGGTCTTGGTGGGGAGGTTTGTGAACCTCCTGTAGGAAGTCTGAGCTAGAGGCAGGCAGAGCTACTGTGGGGGAAATGCAACTTCCTTTGATTCCAGCAGGCTTCTGGTGGGAGAGGCTGGTCTGGGCCATGGGAAGAGCAGAGTTTAGAGTCAAGGAAACCTAGGACTGGGATCTTGGCTGTGCCACTTTCCAGCTCTGTGGGACCCTCTCTGAATCTCAATTGCTTCACTTGTCAAATGGGAGCATAGCAAAAGTATATCTGCTGACATGAATGGAATAATCACTGTTCCTGTTGCTTAAGGGCATTAATTCTAATTTAATTCTCATAACAGCCTGTTCTGGTGCTGTGAAACTTGGTGGCTTAAAATATCAGCTGTCTTAGTTACTTTCTTGTCACTGAGACACAATACCCGACATCCACAACTCTAAAGAGGAGAAGTTTATTTTGCCTCACAGCTTTTAGAGATTCCAGTCCATAGTCTGTTGGCAGCATAGCAGAGGGGGATGGCAGAGGAGAAACAGCTCATGGCATGGTGGTGGGAAGCAGAGAGAGGAAGAGAGAGAGAGAGAGTGTTGAAGGGAATATGGAAGGAAATATACCCTTCCAGGTCATCCCCCAGTGACCCATCTCTTCCAATCAGGCTTCACCTCCCAATCACATTTGGCTATAAACTCATTGGTGGACTGATCCACTGATGAGTATCCTGTCCTCATGATCCAATCACCTCCCCAAAGCTCCACCTATGGACTCATGAAGCTTTGGTGGGACATCTAGATATAAACCATAACACTCTGCCCCTGACCTGCAAAAGATTCATGCTCATCCTTTTATGCAAAATGCATTTAGTTCATCTCTAAGAGTTGCCAAATTCCTAATAGTTTCACATTATTCATAAGTCCAAGTCCAGAGTATCTTCTGAGATTTAAGACAAAGTCTTAGCTGTGAGTCCCTGTAAAAATCAAAAAAGAAAGTTAAACATTTCCAAGATGCAAAGGCGAAAGGTAAACATTTGCATTCCAAAAGGGAGAAATAGGGGGATATAAAGGGATGGGATTAGAGCAAGACCAAAATCCAGCAGGGCAAACATTCTATCCCATAATTCCTGGGAAATTGTGAGATGTGAACCCCAAAGGGTTTGAGTGGCCCTGCCCCTGTGGCATTGCCAGTAGTGGCAGCCTTTGGGGCCTCTGTCTTGGGCTGGCTTTGCTCACTCCTTGCAGCATTCCTCAGATGTTCCACATTTCTGGACTAACAGGGCCTTCTTCTGAAATCTGAGTGGAATCCTCCCTTACTCCACAACTCTTGCATTCTACATGCACCTAAAATCAGCACTGTGTAGGTGAGACCAAGTCTACAACCAGAGTTTGAGCAGTAGCTGAGCCCTTTTGCATTTTGCTGGTGGTTGCAGAGGCCTCTGAGTGCCCGGATGGCTGAGCATGGTGAACTGAATCCTGGGAAATCAATTATTGTTCCATAGGTTGCTGCCATTCTGGCACATGGTGTCCTGGGGTTCTCTTCTCAGATAAAAGTCTTTCACCTTTGTAATTTTGAGCCTGCAAAGGTTGAGGCCTTGCTGGTTCCTCACATTCCCTCAAACTATTTTTCTTGTTGACTTGTTCCAAAGTACTTGGCTGTATTTAATGTGAATCTTTTTATCAACCAACTTCTCCTCTGTTCCATCTTTGTAGGCCCCAACTTTATGGAACTTCCTTTTTGGCCAAACTGAAAACTTTTAAAATCATTCTCCTGGTCCATTTGCTCCTGGATCTTAGCCAGGTAGAGATGGCTAAAAGCCCCCAGCAGTACCCAAGCCACAGTCTGAATGTTTGGCTGCTTTGAAATCTTCTCTGCCAGATTAATTAGTCTGCTGCCTTTAATCTCAGTCTCCTGCAGAGTGTCAAGACAAGAGCAAAATATAGACAAGATTTTTTCTTGGAGCATAACACAAATAGCCTGGAGTCCAACTGCCGATGGAGTCCTCGTTCCCACTGGAAACCTACTGAACTTGGTTTTTACTGGCCTCACCTGCTCCTTTCTTCTTGCACTGGCAGGCACACTTATGGTGTATGCCATAAGTGATTAATGCAGCTCTCAGTAGCTGGTGTCATTTAGCGTCAGCCTTACAGCTGTTTCATTGGTCTCACCTGTCACCATAGTGTGGTTCTCCTACGTGGGGGAATGGGTGGAATTGCAGGTAGCTTGGATCATGGGCTGTGGCGATCTCCCACCTGACCTTCTATGGCAAGTGTGACATTTGGGGCTCACCCTTTCTTTAGGTTTGGGTCTTTTCCAGGGTCAATCTCTTCATTTTCCGCAATGGAGAGATTTTTATTAAAAAGTATATGTTAGGTTCCCATGGCTGCCACAGCAAATGACCACAAACTTGGTGGCTTAAACAAAAGTTTACTTTCTTCCACTTCTCTAGGGCAGGAGTGGGACATCAGGCATCAGAAGGGCTGAGCTCCCTTCAGAGACCACAGGGGAGGACCCCTCTTTGCATCTTCCAGCTGCTGGTGGCTCCTGGTGTCTTGCATCTGCTGGGAGTGGTTGTGTGTGTCCTGAAGGTACAATTCTGATCCAACCAGGTCCTGCCAAGAACTATTTACCTGGTGCAACACCCATGCTCTGTGTCTAATTGCCATAACTACCTGATCTAAGCTCATGTTGCCTCCACTATAGATGGTCCAGTGAGTGCTGAGGCTGACACCAGCTCTCCCCACCATGTGCCCATCAGTGTCTTGGTCAAGTGCACCATGGGGCTGATCTAGTGTGACAGTCCAATGGGGGCTGTGACCAGGATTCTGGATTCTCCTAAGTAATTCTTGATCCCCCCCCCCCCCCCCGGCCAATGAATGAACCCAAGGCTTTTGCACTGAATCACATCCCAGGCCTTTTTTGAATTATCTTGCTAAGTTGCTGGGTTGCCCAGGTTGGGTTTGAACTTGTGATCCTCCTGCCTCAGCCTCCTGGTGTGCTGGAATTAGGGATCTCAGTGGAGATGGAGGTGTCCTCAGGCTGAGGATAGTCTGAGCTGGTGGCAGAGAATGCCTGGCTCCTGCAGGATTGCAGTGTTGCAGGTCAGCTGACCTCAGGTCACCACCTGGAGAGCTGACAGCCTCAGGGCATTGGCTGGAGTTTGGCATCCAATAGCTGAACTCCAGCCATACCAGCCTCCTAACCCCAGCCCTGCAGGGATGTGATGAATGAGGCAGGCTGCAGCATCTGAGGCCGTCCGTGAGAGCTCTCAGCAAAGACCTCTGAAAACCCACTTCCTGTGGGCTTGTCTTTCTCTCTGACCATTCACCCTTTCATTCACTTTTCTGCTTTTGTTGAGCTAAAAAAAACGCCCCCCAAAACCCCAAAGCGCTGCACTTTGGCATATAGAGTGCTCGGTACTGAGGGAGCTTGAGTTCTCTCTTACCTCCCCCTGCCCTTCCGCTCTGCCCTTCTGTCTCCCCGTAAGCAGAGATGGTTTCCCTGACTTTCACTTATCTGCCTAAAGGCAGTTCCTCTAGTGGAGGATGGTTGTCCTGAGCCTCCTGTCTGCAGTTCTGTTAAGCAGAGCAGATGAGCTTGCATTCTAGGAAAGGAGACTGAAGGGTGAAGTCCAAAGCCCAGAGAGTCTGTGGCATAGTCTGCCAGTTGCCCTTCTGAGGGCAACTAGGAGAGACTGTGTCATGAATTTGCATGACCTTTTTCTTGTTATTCCATTTATTGTCAGTTTATTCTAGAAGCTCAACTGATTCAAACTTCAGAGTAAAGGCAAAGTTTATTTATTATTTAATTTTATACCGGTACATTTTTGATATACATAATGATAATATGCATTGTAGAGAATTTGTACCTATACATGGTATATCTTGATTCTTCTTTTTTTTTCTCATTCCCCTCCCCTCTTTTCAACCCTTCTTCTCCTCCCATTTATAAAAGCTTTGTTTCCTTTTTCCCTTCTCTTCTTTTTCTCCTTTTCTCTTCCTTCCCTTCCCTCGCCCCTCCCTTTCTTTTTTTCCACTGTAAACATATTTTATTACTGTACATATGTAGATATTTTATGTATTTTCTTTTTTTTTCTATTTCCCCATTAAGTTTATTGGTACATTTTAGGTATAAAATACA
>NW_004624824.1:6560069-6616477 GCF_000247695.1 Heterocephalus glaber
TTTTTTATCTTTGTCCTCTCTAGATTTATTAATCATGTCTTGCACTATGAGCACAATCTTTGCTGTTATCTGAGAAATTATTTCTGATTTCATTTTTCCCAGATCCTCTTTAGTTGTCAGTTCAGGGAGTCCAGGCAGTTGAGTATTAGATTGTTCCATCTCGTTTCCCTTTGGGGTTGCTGTAGGTGATGTGGAAGTCTGTTTTTGAGGGTTGTTTACGTGTCTTCTCATTTCCATGGGGTGGGATGCTTTTGGCGCCTGTGCGGCTCACCTTCTCTGCCCTAGGAGGGTGGAATGGCGGCAGGGGAGCTTCCTTGCAGGTGCTGGGACTGGCTCAGCTTCTCTACCCCCTCCCTTTCTTGAATGACCAATGATATTGAACATTTTTTCATCCATTTATTTGCTTCTTCATCTGAGAAGTGTCTGTTCACTTCTGATGTCTACTCTTGGTTTGGATCTTTAAATTTAGGGGGTCTGATTTTTTTTCAGTTCTTTATATATTCTAGATATTAGTCTTTTGTCTGAAGAATAGCCATTAAAATTTTTTTTCTGTTCTGTGGGCTATTGCTTCACTCTGTTGGTTTCTTTTGCTGTGCAAAAGCTTTTTAATATGAAGTGATCCCAGTTACTGATTCTTTGTAATATTTCCCATGCAATTGGGGTTTTGTTCATAAAGTTTTTGCCTGTACCTATGTCTTCAAGTGCCTTACCTACTCTATATTCAAGCAGATTAAGTGTCTGTTTTAATATTTCAATCTTTGATCCATTTTGATTTTAGTTTAGTGCATGGTGAGCGATATGGATCTAGGTTGAATCTTCAGCATGTGGAAAGCCAGTTTTGCCAGCACCATTTATTAAAGAGGCTATCATTCTTCCAGTGAAAGTGTTTGGCCCCTATGTCAAAGATAACGTGGCTGAGTGTGTTTGCAATCATTCTCGCATCTTCTATTCTGTTCCACTGATCCTTGAGTCTATTTTTTTTTTTGGTACCAGGGATCAAACTTGTGACTTTGCACTTGCGAGGCAGGTGCCGGAACCACTGAGCTAACCCCCCAGCCTAGTCTGTATTTTTTTTTTCTTTTCCTAATACCATGTTGTTTTTATCATGGTAGCTTTGTAGTATAATTTCAAGTCTGGGATTGTGATGCCCCTTGCCTTGCCTTTGTTGCCCAGAATTGCTTTTGCTATTTTTAAGTCTCTTCTGGTTCCAAATACATTTTAAGATTGTTTTCTTTTTCTCTAGTTCTGTGAAGTATGCTACTGGTAGTTTGATCAGGGTTGTATTAAAATCTGCATAACAGTTTTGGAAGTATAGTCATTTTCACTATATTGCTTTTTACTACCCTGAAACAGGAGATATCTTTCTATTTTCTGATACCCTCTTTGATCTTCATTTCCAGAGTAGTGTAGTTTTCAATGTAAAGGTCTTTTAGTCCCTTTGTTGGATTGATTCCTAAGTATTTCATTTTTCTTGATGCTATTTTGAAAGGTATTTCCCCCCTAATTTCTCTCTCAGTGAGTATGTTATTTGTGTATAGGAATGCTATTCATTTGGGAGTAATGACTTTATATCCTGTTATGCTACTGAATTTGATTATTAAATCTAGGAGTCTTTTGATGGAGTTTTTGGGATCTTCTATCTGGAGCATCTTGTCGTCTGCAAATAATAATAATTTAACTTCTTCCTTTCCTATCCTTATTCCCTTTATTTCTTTCTCTTGTCTAATTGCTGTGGTTAATGTTTCCAGAACTATATTGAATAGAAGTGGTGACAGTAGGCATCTTTGTCTTGTTTCTGGTTTTAGAGTAAAAGCTTTTATTTTTTAACCAGTTAGTATTATGTTGGCTGTTGGTTTGTCATAGATAGGTCTTATCAGATTGAGATAAAGACCTTCTATTCTAATTTTCTGTAAGTTTTAAAAAAAATTATGAATGGCAGTTGAACTTTGTCAAAGGCTTTTTCTGCATCTATTGAGATGAACATGTAGTTTTTGTCTTTGGCTCTGTTAATATGGTGTACTACATTTATTGATTTGTGTATGTTGAACCATCCCTGAATCTCTGGGATGAATCCTACTTGGTCATGGTATATAATCATCTTCATTTGATGCATTCCAATTGCCAGAATCTTACTGAGAATTTTTGCTTTTATGTTCATTAAGGAAATTGGCCTGTAGTTCTCTTTTTTGGTTCGATCCTTTTCTGGTTTTGGTATCAGGTTAATGCTTGCTTCCAGGAATGAGTTTGGGAGTATTGATTCCCTTTCAATTTCATTAAAGAGTTTGAGGAGTAGTGGCATTAGATCTTCTCTAAAGCTCTTGTAGAATCCATCAGGACCTGGGTTTTGTTGGTAGTTTTTAAATTATTTCTTCAATTTCATTTACTGATGCTGGGTTATTTATAATTTTTATATCTTCTTGATTCAGCTTTGGTAATTCATATATATCTAGGAATCTGTCCATTTCTTCTGTATTTTCCATCTAATTAGAGTACAGATTCTTGAAGTAGGTATTGATGATCTTCTGCATTTCTGCAGGATCCATTGTGATTTTGCCCTTTTCATTTCTAATTGCATGGATTTGGGTCACTACTTTTTTGGATAAGGTTTGCTAAGGGTTTGTCTATTTTATTTAATCTTTCAAAGGAGCAACTCCAATTCATTGATTCTTTGTATTGCTTTTTAAAGTCTCAATTGCATTAATTTCTGCACTGATCTTTATAATTTTCCCTCTCATGTGCACTTTGGGTTTAACTTGCTTTTCTTTTTCTAGAAGCTTGAGGTTCAACCTTAGGTTATTGATTTGAGCTCAATCTGTTTTTCTGATGTGGCAATTCACTGCTATAAATTTCCCTCATAGGACTCTTTCATTGTATCTCATAAGTTCTGGTATGTCATATTGGAATTATCATTTAATTGTAGAAACTGTCTAATTTCTTCTTTAATTTTATCTGTGTCTCATTGGTTGTTCAGGAGGGTGTAATTTAATTTCCACGTGTTTATGCAGTTTTTGTGATTTCTTTTGTTATTGATTTTGAATTTCATTGCACTATGATCTGATAATAAGCATGGGATAATTTCAATTCCTTTGCATTTACTTAAGCATATTCTGTAAGGTAGTATGTGGTCTAGTTTGGAGAAAGTGCAGCTGAGAAGAATGTGTATTCTGTTGTTGTGCAGTGGAACACTCTGTAGATATCTACTGTTTGTCCAAAGGTTTGGTACAATTCTGATATTTCTTTGTTGATTTTTTGTTCAGTTGATCTATTTGTGACAGTGGGATATTGAAGTTCCCCATTACAATTGTATTAGAGCTTATCTGATTTTTAATATCCATTAATGTTTGTCTTATATAGCTGGGTGCATATATGTTTATGGTTGTTATTGTTCTTATATTGTTCCCTTAACAAGTATGTAGTGATCTTCTTTGTCTCTTCTGATCAGTCTTGGGTTGAAATTCACTTTGTCTGCAAACAGAATAGCTACCCTTGCTTTTTTTCTGGGTTCCTGTGTCATGGAGTATTGTTTTCCATTCTTTAACTTTCAGTCTATGCATTTCTTTTTGAGTTAAATATGTTTCTTGTATGCAGCATATTGTTGGATCTTGTTTCTTGTTGATTCTTTTTTTTTTTTTTTTGGTACTGGGGATTGAACTCGAGTCCTTTTGCTTGCGCAGCAGGTGACAAAACCACTGAGCTAAATCCCCGGCCCAGGATCTTGTTTCTTGATCCATTCTGCCCATCTATTTCTTTTGATTGGTGAATTGAGACCATTTATACTGATGGTTATAACTGATATGTATTGACTTATCCTTGTCATATTATTTTCCTGTTGTTGGTTCCCTTTCTTTCCCCTCTGTTTAATTGCTTGCCTTACCTGGTAGATTTTTTTCCTATAATATCCTCAGAACATTTTGGAGTACTGGATTGGCGGTCATGAATTTCTTCAGTTGTTGTTTATCATGGAAGTATGTCATTTTTTCATCAATTTTGAAAGATAATTTTGTTGGGTACATCAATCTGAGTTGGAGGTTGTTTTCTTTTAGGGCTTGAAATGGTTTGTTCCAGGCTGTCCTTGACTTAAGGGTTTGCATAGAGAAGTCTGCTGTGATTCTGTTGGGTTTTTCTTTATAGGTGATTAGTTTCCTTTCTCTAAGAGCTTTTAATATTCTGTTCTTGTGTTGAATTTCTGGAATCTTGATGATCATATGCCTTGATGTAGTTTTTTTCTTTCTTTCTTCTTTTTTTTTTTTTTTGGTACCAGGGATCATACTCTGGTCCTTGCGCTTACACAGCAGGCGGTAAAACCACTGAGCTAAATCCCCGGCCCAGGTTTTTTTTTTCTGATCATGGCTAATTGGAGTTCTATATGTCTCACTTACCTGTATGTCAAATTCTTTTTCCATGCTTGGGAAGTTTTCTGCCATTACTTCTGTGAATAGGGTTTTTTTTTCTTAATGTCCTTTGTGCTATCTTCTGATTTTTCATTGATTCCAGTCAATCTATGCTATTCTTTCTTGAATTATCTAGCAACTGTTGGATGATTTTTCATGGTTCCTTGATATTGTTAACAAGTCTATCCTTTGGGTTTGGGGATTTAGCTCAGTGGTTCCGCCGCCTGCCAGGTCCTGAGTTTGATCCCTGGTACAAAAAAAAAAAAAAGAAGTCTATCCTTTAATGATTGCTAACTGCAAACCTGTTTTCTAAATCTGATATTCTATCTTCACATTGGTTGTTTGTGCTGTGTATACTTTCAGTAGGATTTTTAATATTCTGGATATCTGTTTGAATTTGTTTCACGGAATTCAGTTTTTTCCTACTTTGGGCATTCATGGTTTTCATAACTTTCTTATGCTCCTCTATTTAAAAAAATCTATATCTACTCTAGATTCACTAACCATGTCCTTCATTATGGTCATCGTCTCTTTAGTTATTTGTGTAATTATTTCTGATTTGTTTTTTCTAGAGACTAATTCCTTCTGCTTTGTTACTTCCACTGCTACCATTTCAGAAAGTTCAGTTGGGTAACTATTGATTTCTTCCACCGCAATGCCCCTGGGATTTGCTGTTGGTGAACTGGAGGTCGGGGGTTGCATCTTGCTTCTGGCTCTTATTTTCTTTTTATTTGTTTTCTGCATTGATGCTTGTAAGTTGCTTTTGGTAGGTAGCTTTATTAGTAGCATTGTGACCTCTTTAAAAATGACTACTTTTCAGAGATGTCTTCTAGGTGTGGCTGGCTTTTGGGTTTTGAGTCTGTCCCATGATCCTGCCTCTTCAGTTTATTGGGGATTAGAGAGTTTGTTTCCTTTTTTGCCTAGCACCTAGTTCTTTGGTACTTAACTATGGTATTATTTATGACCCTCAGACAATCTCAGTATTGGCATACAAGGAAGAACAACTGATCACAATAACTATGTCACCCTGGCTAATGTAGTACAACACATAATTATAATAGCATCAAGTACAGTCCAGAAAATGACAAACTCTGGTAATTGTTAATTTTCCATCTTTAGCCATAGGTACATGATTTATAGTTATATAACAAAATCTAAAACACATCAGAAAATTATATACAGTGAATATTCCCTCAACAGAGTGATTTTACCTGCAGGGGAGAAAATTTAAAAGGGATAAGAGGAAAAAAATAGAGAAATAAAAAAAGAGAAAGAGATTAGAAGCAAGGCTGAAGGACAAAGGAAGATTACCCAGGCTTTGGGAAACTGGTGAAGAAGACAGGAGGGAAGGAAAGAAGGAAAAAGAAAAAGAAGATCTAAACAAAACAAAAAACCTGAAATCGATGTTTATACTCATGAAAAAATAAAGACAAGAAAAAAAAAACAAAAGTAAGGAAATAAACAAAAGATTTCTCTGTTATTTTAAGCTTGTGGTTACCTCCTGGGGTTTATAGTTTTATGGTAGTATCTGTGCTATCATTGGTAGACAAAGGAGGCAGACAGAGCCCAGATCTGTGCTGAATAATCCCAGCAAGTCTGCAGTAGGAATAGGGCAGGCTGCCAATTCTGGTGCTTTCAACTCCATAAAAGTTCAGGCTGATTCTGGCCTCTGGTTGTTAGAGCCTGAGTCATTTAGCCTACATTACTCTGGTGTCTCTTGCCAGCCTGATCTTGGCTCCCTGACCCTTGTCTTCTGAGGCTGTCCCTTACCCAGTCACTGGAAGCCCTGAGATGAAGTCAGCCTATAGCTGCTCCAAGTCCTGGTTTGGTTGGGTCCTCCATAAAATGGCATCTGGCCAAGCTCCCTCTCCAGGAGTCTTGGCAGATGCTTGGGCTGGAGTCACTCAACAGCTGTTGTAGCTCACAGCATCCACTGCTGCATTCCACTGGCGCATCTCTTCCTGGAGGCTTCTGGAGTTACCTGCCCTTGCTTTGTCTCTGTAGATTCGAGCCTCCTCTCTCATGCCACAACCTAGGAGTCATGGAGAAAGTACAGTTTGCCACCTCCTTTTTCTGCATTGAGGTCTGTCTCTTCACTTTCCCTGCGGGCTCCATTTCTCCCTTCAGACCCTTCCTGGGTCCTTGGGATCCACCTCCCTCCTTCTTTTCTTCACTAAGTTGTTATATTCCAGTGTCTGGATTCCAAACCTCAGAGAGGCTGATTTACTGCCCCACCATCTTCCTGGAAGTCTAAAGGGAAAGTTAAAAACTCCTCTATTGCTGGGTATGGTGGGCACACGTCCGAAATCCCAGCATTCTGGGAAGCCGAGGCAGGAGAACCACAAATTTGAGTACAGCTTTGGCAACTTAGTGAGATTCTCAAAATAAAAAATAAAAAAGGGCTAGGATTGTGGCTTGAGGCCCTGTGTCCAATGCTTAGCATTGAGGCAAGAGGTAGCTAAGGAAATGGCTGTGGAAAGAAGGGAGGTTCTGTTTGGGAGCCCGTTTTCAAGACTAGATTAGTCTTCTGAGTTAAACATTAGCCCAGGACCAGGATATCCAGGTCTAAATACAATGGGGGAAAGTAACCAAGTAATTTGGCTTATATACAGTAAGTTTTCCTGGGATGGGCCCAGTGATCTTCTGTAATCCTTGGCCAGCCCCACCCCTCACTACCATTTTTGTAATTGACTAGGCACATCCAACAACCCCCATCCCCAACCCACACTCCCTGGGCTCTGATGCCATGACAGTTCCTGCAGGGCTAATCCAAGTTGAGAAACTTCACTGCCCAATGCAGAGGCCGAGCCAAGCCACTGTTTGGCAGGAGGTAAACCTCACCCCAAGCCCTAATGCTTAAAAGGCTCAGCACTGAGCCCTCTCGGGGCCTAAGCTCTTCTCACTGGTTCATTCCCACCCTGTGGAGTATACTTTTAAGTTTCAAATAAATCTTTGCTCTCTCTCCTCTTATTGGGTATCCTGCTCAGTTCTTTGTTCAGGCCATCAAGAACCTGGACAAAACCCCGATTTGGTAACAGTGCCACACACCACCATTACCAAACAACAACATCGACAACGACAACACTGGCACCAGAGTCTCCTATACTTTAAAAATCCTTAAAGCAAACCTCCACAAGATGTGACAGTTTAACGTGTCATCTTGGCCGGTTGTAGCACCTGGCTATTCCATCTAACACAAATCTAGGCATTGCTGCAAAGGCGTCTGTGTGTGGTGAGCATGACAATCAATTCACTTTAAATCATGTGTGTGATTATTTTCTTCTCTTCACTCCAGAGGCTCCTCCAGCTGATTACACATTCCAACAGTGGTTCTGCCTCAGGTCCTATGGATAGTAGAATTTGGCATCTGCATTTTTCTAGGAAGAGGGTTCATACATATCCTCCCTCCCCCATTCTCAAACCATAAAAAAGGTTAAGCCCACTTGTCCCAGGATCATCTAATTTTACAGATGGTGTTTGCATGGCTAAAGCAATGAATATTGAAGGGTGGAATTAGTATCCAGGACAGCACAGATGCTATGCTGGGGCAGATGGGAGCCTCCTCAGTTGGCTCTATGCAGACTGTGACTCCCTGACAGCTGTGTTAATGCAGCTTAATGTATAACTACTGACTTTATTATCCTAGAGGGGGAAACAAAGTCTGAGAGATTCATGTAGGATTATAAAGAGGCTAGATTTACTGTTCTCTAAAACTTGTCCAGAGTGCAGAAGAAAGAAAAACACTAATAACAAATGATGTGCAAAATTAAATGGACCAAGGCCAGGTGTGTAGCTCAGCGGCACCATGCTTGCCTGGCAAGCGCAAGGTCCCGAGTTCGATTCCTGGTATACTGGAAAAAAAAATTAAATGGAGCAGTGAATAGAATTTTAAAAATCTTGTAACCTAGGAGGGTTGGCAGGCTAATGTTGGCTGGAGAATACGTAAGAGGTCAAAGATGGATAAAGAAAAGGAAAAGGAAAGTTTCCTCGTCTTTTCTTGGGGTAATCCAGTCTCTGTCTTTAGGAACTGGAAAGTATCTGTTTCTTAGCAACAGCAGGTGGTCCAACATCAGGGGTGTAGATCTTGTGGGGATGGAATTCTTCTACCCACCCCCTTCTCTCCCTCTCCCTTCTCTGTCTCTGCTCTTTGTGTTCATTAAGTCCCAACAAGATGGTGGGGATGGTGGTAGGCAATTATCTCAGATCTGTGACTCATCAGCAATGCGACTTTGGGTATATCACAATCTTGCTGAGATTTAGTTTCTTTTGTTTGAGGAGCAATTGTGGGGATTGCATGAAATGCTACATCGAAAGCTATTAGTGCAGTGTCTGGCAGTAGCAGCCCATTAATAAATGTTAGCTCTTCTTTCTCCTTGCAACAAAATTAGCCAGCCCCTGATGTATCTAATTAATAAACGAATGTGCATTTTAATGATAGAGACATAATGAGCAAGGAACTGTGGCTCCCTTTGTTGCTTTAAGTACTTGGGTATCTGGATATTGAAGTTGACTGTTTTTAAATATTAGGATGGGAATCCTGATTTTCTTTCAAGGTGTAGAGTAAGCAGGGGTAGTTTTTGAAATGCAAATGTGCATTGTGTTGCCATGACGAAGATGCTGCAAAGAAATAGAATATTACAGAACTTCAGAGCCAGAACAAATTTTCAAACAAAATAACTCTACTTTCTAAGCCCAAATTGGGACAGAAGGTCAGAAGGGTACAAACATTCTTATAGGGACACCAGGACAAAACCATATCATTTAAAAAATTCTAAACATACCTGAAATTAGAGTGCTTTTTGGAGACATGTAATGGAGTTTTTCTTTTTTAAAGTCTGGAGAAGATGTTATTATATCCAAGGTGCATCTTACAGACAATGATGTTATAAAATCAAGTAAAATCAGGCTTTGAAATGAGAGCTGACACTGGCCTGGATCTCAAACAGGCCCCCCCCCCCGTATGCTCTTCTGTCCCGTGACCAAGTGGACCAGCTGGCCACTCTGCATTTTGATCACTGATGTGCCTGTTCACCCGACAGCATCTTCCTTTCCATCTTTCCGTGCCTCTGTCCCCAGGCCTTTCAGGAAGCAGCCTCGGCCCCCAGGCCCGGGACGTGCTGGCTGACACTGCTCATCCCTACCTCCTTAGTGGGAAAGGGAGCTGTGTTTTGCGCAGTCTGCAAAGTCCCCCGGGGGACTGAGCTCCTGTCGGCACACAGAGTCTCTTGCTCGCTCTCCTCATTGGTTGCTGCCCCTCCTTCCCTGTTTCCTTCTCCTACCCCCTCACCAATGCCTCCTGGGTTCCTCTCTCACATAAACAAGCACTACAATTCTTGTCTGAGGAGCTGCTCCTGGGCCCCACCCTGAGACAGCTGGCTACCTGTGACTTCTTGAAGGCATCTCCACCTTAGGGACAGGTGTGGTGAGGCCTTTCTCTAGGGGATCCTGTCGTATTGAATAGGTGGCAGCTCTGGAGTGGTGAAGGAGAGCCACCTTTAGGCCCAGACAATGCTGCGTTCAAACCCCAGCATCATCTCCTACCCCCTATATAAGCCTAGACCTTCTGAGCCTCAATGTCCTTATGTGTAAAAGGTGAGGAATGATCTCACCCTCACAGGACCCGAGCAAGGCTCAAAAAGACAATGTCCTTGTACATGAAAGGGCTTTGTAAATTGTTATGCCACATGCAGTTTTATTCTTGTAAGTGGGAGGCAACATGATTAGGAGGAGGAAAACAGACTCTGGGGTCAGATGTAGCTCGGTTTGGACCCCTGACGCACTGTTTCATCTGAGTGTGCTTGGCCAATAATTTCACCACTTTGAGACTCAGTTTCTCCTCTGCCAAGTGGACCCATATCCATTCAGGTCCTGAGGATGTGTTATTGGTTAGGACACTAAGCTATAATGAAGATGCCCCGAGGCATGAGGCTTTTAATTTTATGGAAGTCTTCATATAGCTTTTTTCATGAGAAAGCTCACTGAGAGTCGAGGCTGGCATCTTTATTCTGTGAAATCACCCGGGGATCTGGACTCCACTGCTTTGTTGCATCAGGGCACAGTAGAATATCCAAGGAACGAAGGCCTTAGCCACTATTGTTTGGTCCCGGGGGTTAGATTTAGTTCCTGGGTCCCACTCAGCTGCAAGGGAGGCTGGGGAACAGAATCTTCACCTGGGCAGCCATGTGTCCTGCTGAGATCTGGAGAGAGTCCGCCAGTCACCTGCAGGGGAAGGAGGACTGAGCAGTGACTAGCAGTCTCTGCAGCAGCAGGAGTAATTTCCACCTTGCCAGGTTGCTGTGGAGCTTAAATAAGATCTGCTAAGAGCTGGCACTCACCACACCCTGAGTAATGTAATTGCTATTTGTCTTTATCGTCATGGCAGCAGACAGGAGGCTCTGAAGCCTGAGGAGCCCTTGTGATGGAGCATCTAGGATCCTTCAGAGGTGCTTTGCTAAGCCTGGGCCTCCTCGGTTCTCTGGTTCTCAGTTTGGCGGACCTGTCCCTGGGGCGGCTGACTATGAGTACCCCAGCCCAGGCTCCCCAGTGACCCCTGAGTCAGGGAATCTACTTTCAAGCCCAGTTTGGCAGCACAGTGGGAAGTCAGCATTGGTTGGGCCTCACCAGGAGAAGAGACAGGCAAGACTCGCTAAATTCAGGCTCAGCTTTCCGGACCTGCAGGAATGCTCTCCGAACTTCCCTACTGCTGTAAAACTCCATTTGGGTGGGGTGTCTGTCCAGGGGGTTGCTAAGGGAGCGAGAAACCGGACATCTCAAAGCACGGATCCCCCACTCAGTATTGATCTGGGCCTGCTAGGGGATAGGCTACACAGTAGGAAGTGAAGGAGGACAGAGAGGAGGTGGAGCTTCACCTGCGTTTTCATTAGCTCGCCAGTGCTTTCCTCACAGTCTGACCCCCACCTCCTGTCAATCAGCAGCCAAGTTAGATTCTCATAGGAGAGGGAATGCTACTGTGAACTGCGCATGTCAGGGAGCTAGAGTCTGCCACGTTGAATCACACTGGACCCATCTGCATCCCCACCCATCCCACCCAGTCCATTGAAAACATCTTCCATGAACCTGATCCCTAGTGCTAAAAAGGTAGGGGACCACTGCCCCAAGGGGAGAGGAGAACATAAATAAGCAGTGAGACCCTCTCGTAGGCTCCAACTTATACTCCTCGGACCTGTTGTGTGACCAGACGCAGATCTCTGCACCTCTCCTTCCTCCCTCTCCAAATCTTATCCTAGTTTTCTATGGCTTTAAGGCAACGAACCAGCAGGTGTCCATTCACCTCAAATCATCTGGCTTTTCCTGAGCTAACTGGGGAGAGACCATTCTAGCAGCGTGTGTTGAGTCCATGCTCTAGGCTCAAGGGTTAGAGGGCAGTAGAGTGGAGAAAGGAATTCAAGCCGGGGACTGGAGTGAGGAGTGGGAGGAGGACACAAGGGGTGGATGTACCCAAAGGCTTGAGAAAGGAGGTCGTGGGTTTGTAATAACAAGTGATCACATTTATGGACTCCTTTTGTGTGTGTGGTAGTGAATTTGTCAACAGAATCTCATTAGTCTTCCCTTCAGCTCTGGGAGGCAGACTGCTCACAGGTGAGAAAGCCACGGCTCAGAAAGCTTAAGTATCTTGCTTTAAGTCCCACAGCTGGGAAGAGGCACAACAGGGATTGGAGGCCAGAACTGGTGCTAGCAAACTGCAGTTCTACAAGGCCAATGCTGGCCCAAGGGCTGAGGTTGTAAATGAAGTGTTATTGGAGCATGAGTCTGCCTGTCATCTGTACTTTACCTATGGCTGCCTTCGCACAACAGGGTCAGAGTTAATCAGTGGTAACAGAGCTCATGTAGCCTGAAAAGCTGAATATGTTTTTTATTTTTATTTTTCGAGACAGGGTCTTGCTCGTGTAGTTCCGACTGGCCTTGAACTCACTATGTTGCTCAGGCTGGTCTGGAACTCACAACTATCCTCCTGCCTCAGCCTGCTGGAAGTATAAGCACTTGTGTGCCACCACACCCATCAAAAACTGAAAATATTTACTTACCTTGGCCTTTATGGAAAAAGTTTACAAAAAAAAGTTTACAGAGCCCTGCTTTATTATATTAGGTCATTTGATTCTCACAACTGATTATGGCCCCCATTATACCAGACAGAGCATCGAGCCACAGAGAGGCAAAATTGTTAGCCTGAGGTCACACACAGAGCTGGGACCAGCACTCTGGCCAGTCCATCCCGAGGCCTTGCTCTAACTGCTGTCCTCCATCCACTCCTTATGCTTAATTTCCATGTTCAGAATGGAGCAGAGAGGAAAAGGCGCTATTAGGGCTGGAGTATGAGTGGAGTCAAAATATTTTCTGTGGTATCAGAGATGTGTTTCGGGAGGGAAAATCAGTAAGTACCAGGATTTCAATATTTGTCTTTGTGGTGACCACGCAGCAGGGGCTTTGGCAGCTGGCCCAAAATGCTTCCTCTGCCCAGGCTGCAGAGATGGGCCGGGATAATAACTACACCAAAGTGGCTAAGAACAGGATCACTGTTTTAGTCAGCTTTTGTGGCTGTGACCAAATCCCTGAGAAAAACAACTAAGAAGAAGAGGAGCCAGGTATGGTAGCACATGTCTGTAATGCCAGCACTTTGGGAGGCTGAGGCGGGAGAATCCCAAACTCAAGCTCAGCCTGGGCTACTTAGTGATGTAGTGGGACCCTGTAAGGAGAATGGGGAATAGCACCTCTCTGCAAACTCTGTCTGCCTGGCCATGGAGTCGCCTGTCCTGGACGCTGTGACACAAGTCCTCTCTGTCCCAGATGTATTCACGTGGACATGTCTGGACACAAAGGAGGTGGCGGATACAATCTTTCATGCAGGTGGCCGGATCTGGTCAAAAATAGGGACTTTTCATTGTGTGTAAGAGGAGAGAGGCTACTGAGGGCCGCTGGGGCTCTCACTGCTAAGGGAGAAGAGGGCGAGCACCAAGGCAAGCCAGAGCCCTTGCACACTCTCAGCCCCTGCACTCCCGAGGGGCTGAGCTGGCTGCGTCCTGCTGGGCTGGGCACACAGACCTCCTCTGCTCCTCCCTTAGGTTTATCCAAGAGCTTCTCAGCACTGGGACTTCTGACATTGTGGCTGTTGCTTCCTTGGAGTGGGCCTTTCTTGCGTGTGGTGGGGTGTGTAGCAGATCCCTAGCCTCTTCCCACGAGATGCTGTGGCACCACTGACCACCTCCCAAATTGGAGCAACCGAAAAAGCTCTCTGAGCATCGCTGAACACCCCCCAGGGGAAGGCCATTCTCAGATACCCACAGCATAGCTCACACTTAAAAATTACTCTGTCATGTGTTCACCAAAACCTCTGCTTGGCACACTGTGTGAAGGCTTCTCTAGAATAATTTTGATTCTCTGTGGTCTCTGAAAGTCTTTTTATGATTATTATTTTGGAGAAAGGGTCTTGCTATATAGTCCAGGCTGGCCTCAAACTCACTATGTAGCCCAGGCTGGCCTTGAACTTATGGCAATCCTCCTGCCTCAGCCTCTCAAGTGCTGGAGTTTGAGGTTTGTGGATTCTCTGTGGTTTCTCCCTGCTCCCTGGGTTAGAATTTAGCAGTATCCCAGCCCACTGTGGAATAGAACAGTGCTTAGGAATGTGTTGCTGCAGCCAGGCTCCTGAGTTTAATTCCAGCTCTGCATTATACTTGGCTACATAACTGCAGGCAAGTGATGGGGGTGCAGTGAACCTCAGCTTCCTCATCTGTAAAATGGGGGTAGTTTAGGTATCCACCAAGTGGGCTGCTGTGTATTGAAATGACTAAGTGTGTAAAGGGCTTATAAGGGCTCTTGGGTTGTAGTAAGTGCTCAATAAATAGACACCATATAAAGGAGAAAATCTTGTCCCTTGCAGCAGCATGGATGAGCCTGGAGGACAGTGTGTTGAGAGAGATAAGCCAGGAACAGAGAGAGAAGCACCACAAAAGCTGACCTCACAGAAGCCTGGAGCAGCACAGTGATTACCAGAACCCAGGGGCAGTGATGTTGGGGTGGGAGAGAATGGTCAGCGGGTACAGAATCACAGTTAGATTGGAGAAACACATTCCGATGTTCTATTGCACAACATGGTGGCCACAGTTAACAATATTGTATTGTAGACATGAAAGTAATTAGCAGAGATGATTTTGTTTAAAAATTTTTTAAAAAACATTTAAAATTTTTATTAATATGTTTGCAGTACACAGTGCTTACATTCATCATGGGGAGTTGGTTGGTGCACGCACAGAACACATCTTAATTCTTCCTTCTGTTTCCCCTCCTCTCCCTCTCCCTATTTTGTTCCCCTTCCCATTTGCAAAAGATCTGTTTCCTATTATCCATCTTATATTTTGTTCTTTATGCTTTTGGATTTTCATGTAAGAAAAACCATATGATGTTTAAGCTTGTGTGTCTGATTTATTTCACTTAATATTATAGTCTCAAGGTGGATTGATTTTCTTACAAATGACACAAATTTATCCTTGTTTATGGCAGAATAGTACTCCATGTGTATAAACACCACATTTTCTTTATCTGTTCATCTGCTGATGGACATAAAGGTGACTTCCAAGATTTAGCTATTATGAATTGTGCTGCTATAAATGTGGGTATGCATGTATCACTGTAATATGACAGAAGAGATGATTTTGAATGTTCTCACTCAGAAATTATAAATATTTGAGGCAATATATTAAATATCCTGACTTGATCACTACAAAATACACACCATGTATTGAAACATCCTACTGTATCCTATAGATATGTACAATTATTATGTGTCATGGAAAACAAAATAAAACCAGGTATGGTGGTATGTGCTTTTTATCCCAGCTACTTGGGAGGCTGAGGCAGGAGGACTACAAGTTTGAGGCCAGTCTGGGTAACTTAGTAAGACCCTGTCTTAAAAAAACACAACTGCTGAGTTTAATTCCTAGTATTCAAAAACAACCAAAACTACGGCATCAACAACAAAGAAACAAGATAAAAATAAACGCTAGCTGTCATTTTTGCTGATGTTATTACCTAATTACTATTGCTTCTACTTGGCACCACATGTTGTTGAAAACCCCCAAACTTCAAAAGATTTTGTTTTTTAAATTGTGCTTCTCCCCCATGGGCAAACTCCACACCTAGCATGATTAAAGGGACTTTAAAGAAATAAACCAGTTCACTTCTGAAACCTCGTCCCCTGCAGAATGGAAGCTTGGGAGAAGATAAAAAGGATGCCTCTTTTGAAGCAGGCTATTACTTACATCCTTTAAAGTGATCAAATTATGACTCATCAAAGCAGAATGGGCCGGAGTGGGAGGCGGGTGCATGCTCGCCTCCCTTGTCAGACGGGCCGTTTATTAATTCACATGTCATTGTGCTGCGGCACTGAGGGCCTGGGGAAATGACAGCCACATTTTCATACGCTGAGATGGAACAAATTGTGAGTGGGATAAATGAGCTAATGGGTGGAAATCACCCTGCACAGTGTCTGGTCCATGCTAAACGCTCTATAATGTTAGCTCTGCTCACTGCGCAGCCCCTGCCTGGGTCACTGGGCTGGACACCTGTGCTGTGTTAAATGGTGGCCTCCCACAAGATATGTCCCTCCAGGTCCAGGGAATGGGGCCTTGTTTGGAAAAAGAATCTCTGCAGATCTAATTCAGTCAAGGCTTTTGAGGTGAGACAGGCCTGGACTATGTGGGTGGGCCCTAAATCCAGTGATTGGTGTCCGTAATTATAGACAGAAGAGGAGACACAGACGGAGAAGAAGCCATGTGATGATGGATACAGGTTGGAGTGAGGCATCTATAAACCAAGGAACACCAAGGATGCTGGAGCCTCCGGAAAGTGGGAGAGGGATGCGGACCAGGGTCTCTCTCAGAGCCTCAGAGGGAGCCGAGCTTGCTAACATCTGGATTCCAGACTTCTGGTCTCCGGAACTGCGGGACAAGCAGTTTCTGTTGTAATTCTTCCAGTTTCTGGTAATTTGTTATAGCAACTACAAGGAGCTAATACAGTTTCCCATTTGAATGGTGTGGTTTTCATTTCCAAAAACCTACTTCCTGTTCCTCCTGGGTCACAGTCACACAGGTTAGATGTAGGTTTAACGGTATAAAAACCCGAGAGGCATGTTCCTTAGCCACCTCTTTTGATAGATGAGGAACCTGAAGCGTAGAGATGTTGGGTAGGATATCTGAGGTCATGTGGCTGGTAAGTGATGAGGCAGGATTCGAACCCAGTGGTCCAGCATCAAAGTTCATGCTATAGCTATTCAGACATGCTACCTCTCGCCCTGTGAGCCTCTCAGTGGTGCCCTGACGTCTCCTAGTTCTCTTTGTTCCTGCATTGGAGGATCCAGAGTCTCCACCTTCAAAGCCAAGCTCTCCACAGCAGACTCTCACCCTCCCTGAGGTAGGAAGATGTCTCTGTCCCCCGTCCCTGAGCTGGGTATTTGAGCCCAGGGCCTTGCACAAGCTAGGCCAGTGCGTTACCACTGAGCTGCACCCCAAGCTCTGCTGATACACTTTCTGGCCCCCTTCTTCCCTGATGGTGAGGTTCCTCTCACGCAGCACAGTGGAAAGAAGTGTGACTGTGGCCTCATGTCTAAGCTGTCATCCAGGCTGCTACATCAGCAGCTTGACCTGAATTTGTCCACCTCCTTCTTGTCCTTCTCAGTTCGCTTTCTTTTCTGGAAAGGAAGAGAGGAAGCCCCTCCCCAAGCCACATGGTGGCCCCATTGTTCGGAGCTTTTCAAGTCGTGCTGTGGAGTTTTGACTGGGTCTAGAGGACAGTGGAGGGCCTAAAAACTACACTGAGTAACTTTGGGCAAAGTCATGATATTGCATTTATTTTTAGAAAAATCCTGTGGCTGCCTTATAGGCAGAGGGAGGTTAGGACTCAAAGTGTGGGGACATTATAGGAAACCAGGCCCTGACCCCAGTGAAGGTGGTGGTAACCCAGGGTCAGGTCAGCAAAGGGAAGGAAGGAGGGAAAGGGATGGAGTCGGGGACACTGCGGATGGAGAATGGATGAGAATCGGCTTCATTGGATGCGGAAGTGGGAGGAGCATCCAGGGTGACCTCCAGATTCTTACATGGGTTCAGGGGAGGATGTTGTTCTATTTACAATAAGAAGAAACAAGGAGAAGAGTCTGGCCAGGTGAGGGTAGGTGAGGTGGTCATTTAGACTTGGTTCCTTCCCCTAAAAATAGGGCTTTGGGAATTGGATGAACCAGAAAAAGGGTGGACAGAACTAGACTGGGATTGAAAAACTTTCCGTAAAAGGCCAGAAGTGATTGTTTTAGGCCAGGTAAGTCTCTGGAGCAAATCCTCAACTCTGTGTTCTGATAATACTGAATTTATAACACAAGCTACAATGGAGACAACCAAGATGTTCATCAGTAGACAAGTAGAAAAGTAGCAAGTGGTATGCCCCTATGATCAAATACTAGACCCAGTGAAAAGGAATGGAGTTCTGGCCCATGCTTTGATGCAGAGAGAGTGCAGAAACTGCTCAGTGAAGGAAGCCAGACCCAAACGTCACAGATTGTGTGCTTCCGTTTGTATGAAGTGCTCGGCAGAAGGAAATCTGTAGAGATGGAAAGTAGAGCTGGGATGGGAAATGAGGAACGAACTGCATCCAGAAGGAGGGTGAGGTCTCCTTCTGGAGCAAGGAACGTGTTTGGGTAATTTAGTTTTTTTTTTTGTACCCGGGATCAAACTCAGGACCTTGCGCTAGTGAGGCAGGGGTCAGCACCACGAGCTAAATCCCCAGCTAGGAACATGTTTGGAATTAGGTCTTGACCTCTGTGATGACTGCACAACATTGTGAGTGTATGGATATCACCAACTGGTACATTTGACAGTAGATAATTATATGAATTTCACCTCAAAACAGAACAACAAGTGGAGGGCTAGATTTGGCCTGTGGGCTGTAGTTGGATGAATCCTGAACCAGGTAATCATTAACATATCACGCACAGCTGATTCTTTGACTCAACGGTGGGTTGGGGTCTAGGAAGTGGGTGTTCTGAGATATTTTCTTTTTTTCTGAGATATTTTCTAACCTTCATTACCTTTTTTCATTTCTATGGACTCTGACTTGGGGACTTGTGTCACTATTTAGAGAAGCAACTGGGCTTGGCATTTGTGATTTTAAATTTCCTAGTAGCCACATATAAAAGTAAAAAACGCAGGTGAAATTATTTTTTGCTATGAATATTTACATAGCATCTGACAGTGGATACCAGCTCCATTTCAAGTGCTGAAAAGCTGTTTGTAGGCTCTATGATGGGCAGAGCAGATCTGAGGCTTTGGCTAATCCATTACCCGTCCAGGCACACAGTCACCGAATGACCCGGGAGTCTTTGCTTGAATATATCCTGTGCCATACAAAGTGTGATAGAAAACTATGGGGACTGTTTGAATTAAAAAATTATTACAGTGAAAAGATAGTCATTAAACTCCCTCAGAGTAGCCCTCCTCTCTTTGAACAGACTTATCCCATTGTTCTTGTTATTTTCTTTTTTTGGGTACTGGGGATTGAACTCAGGACCTTGTGCTTTCTAGGCAGGTGGCGGCACCACTGAGCTAAATCCCCGGCCCCTCTTGTTATTTTCTGAGGCAGTTCTGGGGGGGCCTTTCGTGAGGGTCTTTGTGGCGCTGTCATGGCTGCTTTGATGTCCTGAATCCATTCAAAACCTTTACCTTTTATGGTCATTTTCACGTTGGAGGAGAGCCAGAAGTTGCACGGCACCATATCTGGTGAATAAGGTGGATGAGGACATGGTTTAGTGTGTTTTTATGAGCCTGGCTTTCTGCTGGATGGCATTCAACAGCAGCAATCACCATTTTTTTTTTTTTTGGTACCTGGGGATCGAACTTGGGACACTGCATTTGAGAGGCAGGTGGCGGCACCACTGAGCTAAATCCCTGGCCCAATCACCATATTTTTTGATCACGCCATGTAAAGATCACTAAAAAGGACTTTTAGAACTGCTTCAGACAGTAGCAAAATGGAATATGTGTGTTCAGAATAGAGGGGAGTATTCTGAGGGCATTAGTGGCAATGTCTTTTACTATAATACATTTAAAAAATGTAAACACCCACTGTAGTTTTTGATCACATGGGTTTTTCCATACCAGTCAGCAGGCTTAAGTTTTGGACACTCTTGGCATTAGAAAGTGTTGCTTTCTATAGGATCCAAATTACTTGCCTGGAGGCCCAGCCAAGGGTCCTCATCCATCCTTTGGAGCTGAGTAAGTCCATGTCCTCTTCTCCCTGACAGCCCTGAGATGGTGATTTGTGATCCTCCCGCTGCTGTACAGAGTGGCTCAGCTCAGCAAACATTTACCCAGCTCCCGCCATGTGCAGCTCAGCCCCTGGGAGAAGCTGATACCAAGGCAGGCATGGCCCTTTCCTTCTCCAAGGCCCCGAGGAGCTTCCTGTTGTTTACAGTTTCTCAGGGAAACACGGTCCAGACCAGCGTTAGAGACACATGGGATGCCACCGTGACTTTTGTGGAATTTTCCTCTTCTCTGGGTACCCATTTTAGTCACAGCTCCCTGCAGTAGGGAAGGCAGCTCAGAGGTGAAGTTGTGGATGTAATGCTGCTTGCAGGGACAGCAGAGGGGAGCCAGGTCTTTCTAACAATGGCTACAAAGACATTGGAAGCGAAGGTAAAACACCTCTGCACACACTCACCTTCTCCCAGCAGCCCGTGGAATGGATGTTATTTTCTCCTTTTAAAGATGACCACATTGTGGCCGAGAGAGGTGAAGTAGCATGTCCAAGTTCACAGCTAGGCTGGGGAGGAAGAGGGAACTGAATATTCACCCTTCTGAACTCAAAATTCATATCTTTCCCACAGAGCTGCCGCATGTCTGCCACAAGAGAAATTCGCTTCTGCATTCCGGGCCCCGGTGTTCTTACCCTTCCTTACCTCCCTTCTCTTCTTCCACCTTCCCCTTTTCCTCCTCTCCCCTTCTCCCTCCTTTCTTTCCCTCTTTCCTCTCTTCCTTCTCCCTCCCTTTCCCCCACCTTTCTGCTATTCTCACGCATTTACTCATGCAGGGCAGTGAAGTTTCAAATCAAACAACTTCTGGCTGTGAGAAATTGTCAGTCCAGCAGGAAGAGCTTACAGAAGGGTCATGACTAACTTTGAATCCCTGTTCCTTGCTGAACATTATGTATACAGGATCTCCTCAGGCATCTCTGGCTGGCCTCAAACTCGTTGTCCTCTTGCCTCAGGCTCCCGATGGAGGGAGGCCTCACACCCAGCTCTAACACTGAACTGGTGGCAGTAATTTAGGGGAAACCCACAGTGGCTGCAGTAGAGAAGAACCTGGATCAGCCTCATGCAGTTTAGCTCTGGGACCCCACTAACACCCCACAGGACTGGGAACCTTTACCCTCCCTGAGAGGAATTTTATTCTCTGGAAAAGGATATGATGAGAAAGAAAGAAATCGATCTGCATCAACATTTCCTGTTGGGACTGAGAAGGCGATATTTGTGCCTGTATTTTGGAAGTGATGCACACCACCGGTGAGGCTGATGGCTGCTATCATACTACATTACACGAGATTGCTGACAGGCCATTTTCAACCAATAGCAATGGCAATTTCAATATACAGGCATCTCCCTTTATGTGCGAGGGTTGTGTTCCAAGATCCCCAGTGCACACCTGAAGCTGTGGAGCGTACCAAACCCTATGCAGACTGTCTTTCCCTATGCACAGATGCATGTGGTAAAGTTTAATTCATAAATTAGGCATAGTAAGAGATTAACAGCAATACCTAGTAATAAGCTAAAACCACTGTAACAATCACTGAAATAAAAGTTATTCCAAATTTATAAATTGTTTGCTTCTGGAATTTTCAATTTAATATTTTCAGGCGGATATGGGTAACTGAAATGCAGAAAGCAAAACCTATGGATGAGGAGGGATGATGTAGCTCAAAGTCAGCTCTTGCTGAAGATTTCACCAGCAAACGATCCCCCTGGCATGACATGATAAGCAGGTTTTCAAACAGAACACTAGGGCGAGTCACTCAACATAAGGATTGATCTTTCTGCATAGTATTGAAAAAAAGAAAAAAGAAAAAATACCTCAGGGAAACAAAATTCCATGATTCCAGAGTGCAGAGTGTGGGCCAGTTTGAGGGCCCATAAAGCTGATATCAAATAGTTTTGAATGTTGTACTGGAAAATCAATCCCCTTTCAATTTCCTCTGATTCCTCAAAGCCAAAGCCTCAATTTAGTGTCCTCTGTGTTTGACTCTTATTGATCTTCCATTAAATGGGTCAGAGCAGGCTCAAGCTCAGAGCCCTGAGCATCTGGATATCCAGGTTTTTATTTTATTTATTTTATTCATTAAGTTTATTGGTACATTTTAGGTATACAATATGATGACATTCATCATTGGGAATTTGTACCTTTACATAATATATCTCGGTTTTTATTTTTTTCCCCATTCCCCTGCCCTCCCTTCAACCCCTCCACCCCTCCCTATTTACAGACTTTGTTTCTGTTTTTTCCTTTTCTCATATTTTTTCCTCTCCCTTCTTTCCTTTCCCCTACCTCTCCACTTCCCCTTCTCCTTTGGACCTTTTCTTCCTATTTCACAGTATCTGTTATACATTTTGATCCTCATTTACACTTTCAGTTTCTCACACCAGAGAAACTATTTGGTATTTACACATGTGTATACTATTTATTTCACTTAACAGTATGACCTCAGTGTGCATTCATGTAGCTATAAATGTTTCTAGTTTCTCATTCTTTATGCCTGAGTAATACTCAATTTTATAAAAAAACCACATCTTCTTTATTCAGTCACCAGTTGGCGGGCATTTTTTAACAGGTGATTATGGAAAACATGGCCAGTTTTTCATTCATAAGAATAATAGGTTTTATTGAAAAAGTTATTTAGGTTAAAAAATAAACTTGATGTAAAGAAAAATATTGTGGCAAGTAAGGTGGAATGGCAAGTTGAGTTTGGGCTGCATCGGGGGGATTGGTGGAGCATACTTTGGGTGTGTTTGGGTGGGTCATGGAGGTGTGGCCTGTGGTCTACATTGGGTCCCTTGCCCTTCATCTCTGGCACTGTTCCCCTCCTCTGCTTCCCAACTGCCATGAATTAAGCAGCTTTGCTCCATCACACCCTCTGCCTTGATATTTCTGCCTTGGAGCCAGCTAACCATGGAGGGAACCCCTCAAACTCATGAGTCGAGTTAAACATCTTTAAATTGTGAGTGTCAGTTATTGTGCTGCAGTGATGAGAAAGCTAATACTGCACAGATGTCAAGTAAGTACGCATAGGGCCAAAATGGAGAAGGTGACATGAACTGCCTAATGAGGCAGTATTGGCCCAGTTAACAGTGAGCACGTGTGTGCTAGGCTCACACAGCTCACATGTTTACTTTTCTTGTTGGGGAGGAAGTCCCTGAAATGCAAGTGTTTGTCAAGCAAGTTAAATAATTTTGAACAGCAAACAGCAGTGTAAAAGCAAAGTCCCTCATCAACTAAAGAGCAGAGCTGTCACCTGTTGTGAAGTATCCAGTGGAATTAATAAAGGAGCAAGAAAATCATTCTAGAAAGGCATCAAAACCATCAGCAGCCCCAGCCCAACCAAATTTTTCTCTCCCTAGTGGGCAGGCAGTTGTAGGAACTAGCCTATGAGCTCGAACTGACGAAGGGGTGACGAGGATGAAAAGTGAAGAAACACAGAATCAGGTTAAAACGTGGAGGCCAGGAGGCTTTTGTCTCCCTTTGACAGAGAACCCTAGAGACTGGCACACCTTGGCTTTATTCACTCAGACACAGGTACAAGCAATTAGAGTTCCACAGGATCCATCTGTCTCTTACCCTCCGTGGTACTTGTCTGGGTAAACAGCATGATCTCAGCTGTTTTCACTTTTCCCTGCAACACTTGCATGCTGCCTTTCTTCTTAGTGCTCACTGAGAGGGCCAGTTAGGCCTCAGTCTTCCTATCTGGTCTTCTTCAAGCAGTGGCCCACCATCTGACTTAACCTTGAACTAAACTCAAAGGCCTTCCCTTGCCATCAGCAACCACAATAATGAGGGAAATTAGGGACGAGCTGGGTACCTTGGATCTATTCTTAGGTGAAGAGCCAGAATTAAATCTACCATACACAAGCTGTGCACTACAATTTCATGATTACAGACAGAAGGTTGGGGAGAGTCTGATTTTGCAAAGAAACCTAAACGTTAAAGGCTTTTTGAAAAGCAGGGTGTTTCAGTCAGCCTTCCCATTGTTGGACTCAATAACCAATACCCACAGTTTAAAGGAAGAGGGGTTTAATTTAGCTCATGGTTTCAGGGGGTTCAGTCCATCATTGGTTGGTTTCAAGGCAGGAGCATCTCGGTGGGAGGAAGTGATGAAGCAAAGATGCTTAGTTCATGCGGGTGGGGAAGCAAGTAAGTGAATAGTGCTAAAGAGGAAGAGGCAAGGGACCATAAATAGTACCCAAAAATCACACCTCCATGACATGCACAGATATATACAAAAACATGCTTTACTAACCCCCAGGTGTTTCTTAAAACAATCAAATTGACACAATTAAGATTAACTGTCACACAGAACTTCTTTCAAGATGGGGTTCCTCAAGCTGTGACTTCATCTGCAAGGGCACCAGGCTGGACTCTGAAAACTGTCAATAATAAAATGAAAATTTCAATGAAAATTAAACAAGGCAGTGGGAAGGTTCTAGATCGAAGGAGACCAAAGAGGCAAAGCAACTAAATGACATATGTGACACCTGACTGGATTCTGGACTAAGAAAAAAACAAGTAGCTGGAAGAACATTATTGGGATGACTGGGAAGACTTTAATAGACAGCATAGAAGATGGTATTATTGTCTAACTTAAATTTCTTGGGCACGAGAGTTGGATTATTTTACAATAAATTATGTTGGAGAATGTCTTTGTTCTTAGGTCATAAACGCTGAAGTATTTAGAAATGAAATGTCATGATGCTATAAGTTATTTTTAAATAGTTCAGCAAAAAATCCCCAGACAGATTCAAGCAAATATGACAAAGTGTTAACAGTGGGTAAATCTAGATGAATCTCATGTTCACTGTGCTATTATTTTCAACTTTTCTCTAGGATGAAAAAAATTCCAAAGTAGAGTTGGAAAAGTTTTCCCAGCTGCATGGAGAGGCTGTAATAGGTAATGGAGCCAGACGTGTTGCTCTGTAATTTTTCTTGCTTCGACAGAAAGTAGAATTTGACAATTTAACTTTATCAGTCAAGCTCCTTAGTGATCCTGGTTTTAATGAATGATTGTTTTTAGCACATCATCTATACTAATGAGTCTCTTAGAGAAAAATATTTTTTTCTGCATTTCAGAGGCATGAAGAGAACACAGAAGGCCCAGCTGTATCATGGATTTTGTTCTCTGCTGGATCCAGGGAAGCTTCTCCTGCTCTCCCTGCCTCCTATGTGCTCCAGGCTTATGCCACCTCCATCTTGTACCTGGGCAATGATTTTGAGTATCTAAACAGGGTTAGTGAATAAATAGCAGATATGCTGATGCTCCCACTCCTCTACCCATGGAAGACATCACTAATTGATTTCAACTTAATGCTCCAAGTACTCACCAATAAATAATTGGAGACAGTCTGTTGACATCCTAGTCAGTACTTTTCTTTTCTTCCCCCTAACTTCCTCCTAGAGTTTTCAAGCAAAGCAAGTGTGAATCTGAGTGGCTATAAGTCTTAATACAAATTCTGTCCTTGTCCTCATGGTAACTTATCCGGACCATTGCCAGCTTCCACCAGCATAAGGAAATACGATCTCATCTTGCCTAAAGTCCCTTTGAAGCATTGAGTGGGACTCCAGGACTCCACAGGGACTCCTGTGTGCTCAGCAGGAAGCTGGCTCCTGCTCCTGGGGCTCTTCAACATCATGGAGGCTTCTGTGTTCTCAGGATAGCCCCTGTCCATCCCAGCATTCCATTTGGCCCTTCACACCAACATTTAAAAAGATAACTTTACTGCAGCATATTTCACCTGTCATATAATTCAAGTGTACAATATGTGGGTTTTTTCTGTGCCAGGACTAGAAGGCCTTAAGTATGCTAGGTAAATTCCCTACCACCCAGCTGGACCAACTCTTCCTCTCTGGGCTGGGATTTCCTCATCTGTAAAATAAGAATTGGTTGAATGCTCTCCAAGGCTCTGTCTCCCACTGCCGTGAAGAACCCCTCAAAAGCACCAGTTCATGCTGAGGAAACCACTTACCACTTCTGCAGGGACCCAAGTACTTTTCTAGCCTTCTATTAGAACAGTTTGCTCTGTGAACTCTGACAAGCCCCTTACATTTCTAGTCTTCAGCTTGCTCATCCAAAAATGAATTTAACAGAATACAGAAATTAACACTGAAAAATCAGTAGCTTTCCTACACATTGGTGATGACCTCGCTGAGAAAAAAAGGGGAAAATACTTCTGTTCAAAATACCTTAAAAAAATAACAAAATAACTAGGGATCAACATAGCCAAAGAGGAAAAAGACCTCTACAATGAAAATTTCAGAACACTGAAGAAAGAGACTAAAAGATAGGAAGACTTCCATCAATGAATGACTATATTTTAAAATGTGGTGTATATATACACTGGTGTATTATTTTGCTGTAAACAAAAGATGTCATTTTTCAGGAAAATGGATGGAACTAGAGAGTATCATGTTAAGCAAAATAAGCCAGACTAAGAATGAGTATTAGATGCTCTCTTTAATATGTGGAACCAAAAAAAATAGCACAAAAGTAGAAGGGAGGCTACTAATACACAAAAGGAAGGGAATAGGGGGCAGGGAGGGATGAATAAAGGAAGGTAATGGGGAGTGTGGAGAGTTATTAATTATATCATTAAGAGAGCATGATGTTATTTACTTAGTATTTCCATCGTATCAGGTTTTATAAGTAATACAAAGATGATTTCAAGTGTACAGGAGGATGTGAATAGGTTATATGCAAATACTATGCCATCTTACATAAGGGACTTTTAAAAATTAAGCTTTTATTTTTATTAGTACATGTTTTCAGTACATGATGATTACATTCATTGTGAAAAGTTGGCATTTGTAAGTAACACATCTTCATTTTTTAAATCCCCCTCCCCTCAGCTTCTTCCCCCTCTCTCCATCACTTTGTTCCCTTTTTTTTCTTTTGGTAGCAGTAATGGTCTTTAATCTTCAGAAATGTTTTGCACTAGTCTCACCATTCACTATGCTGTTTTTAAGTCTGTAATGCCCAGTACATAACCAAAATTTGAAATCCAAATGAATCCTCAATACACAGAAACTCACACTGGAGTGCTCTACTTTAGTATCCTAAGCAATATAGAATTATACACAAGATAAAAAGAGAAGAAAACATCCCTGTAACCCTCCCTTAAATTAAAATGAGACAAAGTGCACATGTTGCATTTGAATTATGTCAAAAGACAATACAGATTTGTTGGTTAAGTAAGTATATCTCTGTTCACTGATTAATGTGATTCACCTTTCCCAATTTTAAAAAAATCTTAATGTTTCTAGTGCCAGGCAATAGATTAAAGAGCGCCTATCCACAAATTAACTGCATCCACTTTTACAATATGTAAAAGATACTGTAAGTTCCTTTTATTGAACCAGTGTACAACATTCCACTGAAAAACTGAAGGATTAACATGACAATCCTTAAGAATTTTACATATAGAATGATGCACATACTTTGAAATATTTTCTTAGCTTCAAAAGTTACTTTAAAAAAGGAATTCAGAAGACTGACCTGACTTGTAAATAATTATCTTAGATTTTAAATCTGCAGAAATCCATCACATTGCTATTAGGACACATTGAGATAAGACTGAATTTTTTTTCCAAGTTAATATATTGAGAAAATAGAAGCATAATTCTGCAATAAATCAGTTTTTGTATTTTTAAAAGCAAACTGGTGAAGGAAAGGACAAAAACCTTTGGTTCACTTATATATTTATGAATGGAAAAATTTATAATGCAAATTCACTCATAAAAAAACTTAGGTACTGGGCCGGGGATTGAGCTCAGTGGTTCTACTGCCTGCCTGGAAATCACAAGGTCCCAAATTAGATGCCTGGTACCAAAAAAACCCATATCAAAACCAAAAAACAAAACAAAACAAAAGAAAACTCAGGTACAAACTACAATATTACAGATAATCCTTTCTGTTTGTTTCACATGGAGACTTTAGTGACTCATCTGAGTACTCCAGTGAGTAGTACACAAATTGGAAGCATCTTGGAATTTTTAAGTATATTTCAATACATAAATTTTATGCAAGCTTTAAACAAATGGTTTTTATTTTTAAATTTAATTTTATGATTATTTTAAAACATTTTAGACTTTATTAAGCATTTTTTTTTTTGGTGCCGGGGATCAAACTTGGGACCTTGCGCTTGTGAGGCAGGTGGTGGAACCACTGAGCTCAGTCCCCGGCCTAACAAACAGTTTTTAAAACTGAGAGAATCTAAACAAAAAATATGACCACCAGCACCAGCATTTAAGTTTTCTGATTTTAATATTAGTGTGACATAGTATTAGTAACCATGCTGCTTTGAAACATGTAATGGTACAATCTGAATCAAGATTTGTTAAATATTATACCCCATTTCCCCAGAATATTTAGGCTGGTCATAAAGTTAACAATGTGTAAGTACATAAGCATAATTGTTTACGGGCAGCCTCTTGTATAAATTGCTGTTGAGCAATACACAAACTGCCACAAAGATTTATGCTTACAGGTAGACATTCAAATATACCAATAAACAGCATGTCCTGAAAATATGGGCACATTTTAAAACATTAAAATAATTCTGTTAACCGTAATAGTCCTCAGTATGACTGAGTAATAAGAATCTACTTTAAAAGCAAAAAAAAAAAAATTAATCAGTATAGTGCATGATTGATGCAACATAGTTCCCAGGGAAGAGGCCAGTCACTCGACTGCAGACTCCTTCATACCAGCCATCGAAATTCTTCTTTATCATGTAAATGATTGCGCCCTCCATAAATGACAGCTCATCACCCTTGTCTTTTGTATAATCATATACTGCAACAATCTTTTCAATGTAATTCTTGGGGGCCCAGGCAGGATCCCCATCTGCGTATGGATCATTATACTGAACTACTGCAGCTTCCTCATGTTCATAGTCTACTGGGGGAGGGGGCTGTGGAGGTGGGGAGTCTTCAAATATGGGAATGTCATCTGGTGGAGAAGGTGGTGGTGGAGTTGGGCTATCAGCAGTGTTTTCCTGCACCCTGGCCACAAAGCCTGTGAGAGGTCTCTTGGTTCCCTTCTTTTTTTTTTTTTTTGGTACTGGGGATGGAACTCGGGACCTTGCGCTTGCAAAGCAGGAGCCGGAACCGCTGAGCTAAATCCTCGGCCCCTGGTTCCCTTCTTATACAAGGACCCTTGGGAGGGTCCTGGGACCGATCTCTCATGCACACCAAGGGATGAGTCTACTCACAAGAAAGGAGAGGGGGGACAGAAAGAAACCTAGCTCTCTGGTGCTTCTTGTTATAAGAGCACTAATCCCATCAGGGGAACTGCACCCTTTTGATCTAATTACCTCCAAAAACTCTGTATCCAAATATCACCTAACATTGGGGATTAAGGTTTCAATATCTCAATTTGGGGGGGACACAAACATTCAGTCCATAGCAAGGACATTCACAAAATACTCCATGTCCAGAGTTTACCAGCTATCTAGTGTTGGGAAGAATTGATGAGTCTCTCAGTGTTTCCATTTCTACATAAGATGGAGATGCTGATACTGATAGTCCTCTTCATAGGGTTATTGGAAAGACTAAGTCAATGTACGGTGCTTAGAATAGTGCTTGCCACACAGAAGGTACAGTTTAGATATTTGTCCTTTAAGCATCTAATATGAAAGTGTCAAGGATCTTAGATTCTGTAACCAGTAAGTTTCTTAGGTGTGTAGCTCCTGTCTCTCCACCTTCAAGTGGTGGCCATTCTTAGAGGTCGCTGGTGAGAACTGCTCATCTTCTGCTCCTATTTCTGTGAGTAAATAGAAGGAAGAACAGCTGTGACCAAGGCTTGTGTCACATGTCACATGGCTTCAATATGCAGAAGGGTCTGGGGCTGGAGTGAGTAGCTGGTGGTGTCAATAAAAAGTTCTGTTTTGCTTGTTTTTCTTTGGCTGATCCTGGCAGCAGACATGGTAAGAGACACAAGCAGATGAAAGAGGAGATGTCAGCAGAGAGCAATACCTGGAGAGATGCTCTGCAGAAGGGAATCCAAGTCCCCTTACCCAAAGCAGACATCAAAGAATTACAGATGTTGGAGCTGGTATACACGTGAGGTACATGGGAGAAACTGCACGGGCCTTTATTGAGCTCCCGTTGTTTGCTAGGCCATTTTGCTTTCCTGCTTTGGAAAGGTCATAACTTATGCAGCCCTAGTTCAGATTCCAAGGCTAGGTCACCTCTATAGCATCCTTGTAGGATGATCCTCTTCCCTTAAGTTGACTGTCACCAGGGATGGCATGCTCACCCCCTCACCTGGGTCAGGGGAGCTGAGACGATGCTCTCATGCCTAAATATCACCATGTGCAGAAATGACACCTGCGTTTTGATACAGAGCAGAAGGAGAAGTGCGTGTCCTTTCCACTTACCTTTTCTAAATGCCAGGCTCCTCTTGGGTGAGTATGCAGATGGCAGGGTTTGGATCTGTTTCCTTTGGCTATGATTTTTTAAAAAAAATTTTCATCAGAAGTTGTTTCTGGAGCAATCTTAATTTTGGTGGTGTTCTTGCTTATTATACCTTGGGTTCTCTTCTCACCTCTCCAGTCAGGCTCCGGCCCCTCTTCTGAGACCACACTTGATATAGTGGCCTGGAGGTGGCCAAGCCAATGGTCAGCTTTGCTGTTGTTTTGTGCTTCATCCAGCAGTGTCCACACAGGTGGTCACGCTGTCATCTGGAGACATGTTGCTCTCAGGGGTTATGTGTGCTCACTCTCTCGGTTCTCCTTCTGTACGTGGACAGCTACTTCAAAATCCCTTTCATGCTTCTCCTCTGCTGCTTTGCCCTCTTTCCCATGTCATTTCTCCCCCTGGATCTGTTCCTTTCTTCCTTCTTTTCCCTCCCTCCCTCCCTCCCTTCCTTCCTTTCTCTCTCTCTCTCTCCCTCCCTCTCTCTGTTTTGTATGTTCTTTCTTTATATTTTTATTTTGATTACTACATATTTGTGGTACATAATGATTACATTCCTGATGGAGAGTTGGTCCATGCACATAATACATCTCAATTCTTCTTACCCCCCTCCACCTATTTCTTTAAGTGCACAATGGCACATAGAGGCCAAGTGTGGGTGGTAGAAGTTTTCATTGTTCCAGGGGAGACATTGTTTCTAGTCCTTCTATTGACTAGAATCAGTAACTTCTTTTTCTTTTGAAAATAAAATACACATTGAATTTATACCAAAGCTTCCAATTCAAATTCAGGGCCAGTAAATTTTCCTCTAGTCTCTTCAATCTTATATCATTACCTTCCTTCTACACAAGAATTCTTGATCCCAGTGCTGGTGAGGATATGGAGAAAAAGAATACCTCATCTAGTTTTGGAGGGAATGTAACTTAGTACAGCCACTGTGGAGATCAATATGGAGGTTCTTCAAAGCACTGAAAATAGATCTCTGATATACTCCAGCTGTCCCACTCCTGTTAAGTATCCAGAGGAAATGAAATCAGCACACCAAAGAGGTATCTGCATGCTCATGCTTACTGCAGCACTATTCACAATAGCTAGGATGTGGAATCAACTTAGATACCCATCAGTGGATGAGTGGATAAAGAAAATATGGTTTATATGCAAAATGGAACATTATTCAGCCACAAAGAATGAAATCCTGTCATTCGTAGCAAAATGGATGGGACTGGAGGACATTATATGAAGTGAAATAAACTAGACACAGAAAGAGAAGTACCCCATGTGCTCTCTCATATACGGAGTCAAGAAGAATCAACCTGAAAGCAGAATAGTGATTCTTGGGGACTGGGAAAGGGGTGCATGCGTGTGGAGGGTGGGTGAAGGAAGGCAGGATTTAGTCAGTGCATACCATATGCATGTGCTGTATTCCTACATCACACTGAACCCCATTAACATGTACAATAAATACATGTTAATTAAAAATAAAAAAGAAAAGGAAAAAGTCCTGATCCCTCCCCCACAACCAATGTAGGTAGTCATTTGCTTTATATCACAATACACACAGCATAACTTCAGGAAAATAATGACTACGCTATCATCAATGATATGATTAATGAATGATATTATCAATATGATATGATTATCAATATGATTATGATTTAAGACTTTATATGCAGTTAATCATTTTTTGTCCTTTATATATATATATACTACTAGAGATCAATAGTCTAATTCTATGTCTTAAAGTCACTTGACTAGTTAATTCTTTTTAAAAATTTTTAAATTTTTATTTATTTATTTTTTTGACTAGTTAATTCTTAAGGATTAAAATAATTTAAAATTAAAATTTAATTTTTTAGAAATTAATATTTTTAATGTAAATGCCATTTAAAGTCAGTTTTACACTGTGTATTTGGTGAAATCTAGTTTCTATTACTCTCCTCCTCAACTGTTTCCTTTGTCCCCCAGCAGGCAGCTTTTGTGTGTTGTTTCTGATTTCTTTTTCCATTAAAACCATGTGCTCCTATCCCCCTCCTTCTTAGGTAAATGTCAGTATGGTGTACACAGTTTGCTCTGCCTTGCATTTTTATTTAATAATGTTCCTGGTGATCCTGGCCCAGCAGCAGGTAGAGACTTCGCACTTTCTGTGACAGCTGGGGAAAGGATGGCATCCTGTCACTGTAGAATATTCTTTTAGCCAGGTGCCTCTATGGGCGCGCCAGGCTTTGCTGTCATCTGGTTGCTGCAGACACTCCACACACTTCTTTTTGTCTTTTTGCCAGTGTAGTTTCAGAACAGATTTTTTAGGACTGGGATGAAAGAGTCAGTGGCTAAGTGTGAGCGTAGTCTTCCTGCATACTGCCACACTCCCTTTCGTAAGAGTTATGCCATTTTGCACTCCCACTAGTAGTGAACGAGAGAGGCTTTTCCTATCACAATAGGCCGTAAGGCTTTGGAGGGAGTTTGTTCCTGTAGGATAGGAACAGCAGCCCTGTACTGGGTCCTTGCTCTGCCAGAGGACTATCACAAGATCAGCAAGATCATGTTATTCCCTTGCCTAAAACCCTGCTGGCTTCCAGCGACACAACACAGCCTCTCCAGCTGGCAGTAGAAGAGCCCTACCTGACCTGGAATCCTCCACCTCTTTGACCTCGTCTTGTCTCTCTCCCCTGGCCCACTCCCTCATGCTTAAGTTTGTCTCCTCATTTTTCCCCAGCTCTGAGGTCTTTATATTCATACATCAGCTCCTCTCCTTTTACCAATCAACTTATCATCTATGGTGGCCTTCCAGTCCTTCCTCATCCTCTCATGATATTCTCATACTGAAATTTTTGTATTTATTGATTGGTTTGTAAGCTCCTTGAGAATAGAGTTCTTCCTGCCTTTTTTTTTTTTTGGTGGTATCAGGAATTGAACTCTGGACTTTTGCGTTGAGCTACAATCCTAGTTCCCCACCCCTTCTTTTAAAATGCATTTTGAGTCACTGTCTCATGAAGTCACTAAGTTGCTCAACCTGAAAACTTGTGATCCTCCTGCCTCAGCTTCCCAGAATGGCAGGATTATAAGTGTGTGCCACCATTCCTGACTTCTTTTGTGTCTTTTTTTTTGTGGTACTGGGGATCGAACTCAGGACTTCAAGCTTGTAAGGCAGGTGTGGTGCCACTGAGCTAAATCCCTGGCTCTTTTGTGCCTTTTTATCTAGAATTCGTAGTGCCTGATACACATAGTTGCTCAACACATACTGATTTAATCAATGAAAGGACAAATAGATGATTTTGCATATAAAATCATCCTCCTTCTCATTCTCAGTCCCTTTCATAGGCGATGTATTAGTCAGCTTTCTGTTGCTGTGACAAAATATCATGGCAATCAATTTACAAAGAGGCAAATTTCATCCTGGGAGGTTGAGACAGGAGTAATGCAAGTTCAAGATCAGCTTGGGCAACTCAGAGACTTACGGGGACCCTGTCCCAAAATAAATAAAAAGAGGCTAGGTATGTAGCTCAGTGCAAAGACCCCAGGCTCAATCCCCAGCACTGCCACAAAGAAAAAAAAAAAAGGGAAATTTTTCTTTCGGCTCACAGTTTGAAAGGTTTCAGTCCGTGGTCACTCGGGCACAGGATGTCATGGAAAAAGCATCGTGGTAGAGGAGGACTGTTCACTTCACTGCAACAGGTAGTAAACAGAAAGCAAGACAGGAAGGGGTTGGGATTTTAATATCCCCTGAAGGACATGCCCCAGTGACCCAACTTCCCCTCAGGCCCCACCTTCTAAGGCTCATCACTTCCCAGTAGTGTCACAGGCTGGCAACCAAGAACACATGGGCCTTTGGGGAACAATCCAGATCTAACTCTAGCAGGATGCAGCCCCTGGAAGGTAGGGCCATTTTCTTTTATCTGATTTTTGTGGCATATGAAAAAGCATATTTAATACATACAACTTGATGAATATCCATCCATGAAAACATTACCATCGTTACGCCAGGAAGATGTCCATTGCCTCCCAAAGTGTCCTCCTGTCTTATTTATTTTCATATTATTATTATTTTGTGGTAACACAACCTAGGATCCACCCTCTTAGTGGATTTTTTTTTTTTTTTTGATACCAGGGATCGAACTCGGGTCCTTGCGCTTTCGGGGCAGGCGGCAGAAACACTGAGCTAAATCCCCGCCCCCTCTTAGTGGATTTTAAAAGGCACAACACAGTATTGTTAGCTAAAGGCGAGGAGCTGCTCTCTGGACTGACTCTTCTTGTGAAACTGAAACTTGGAATCACAGGACTTATGTTTATTTTTCATTGAACCTTCAGGATCTCTTCTCCCTGCACTTAACAGGAGTCATGGGGCCAAACTCAGGCTTTCTGAAACTGGAGGCTTGTACAACATGGGGGTCTCCTCTAAAGAATGGAAGATGGAATTACAAAGATCAAATTAGGTAGAAGGCCTCAAAAGGGACCCATGGAAGTGAGAACCTTTGATGCTTAAGCCTTGTTATCTTCAGGGAAAATCCTCCTCTAGGGCTCATTAAATGCCTGTTGAATGGATGAATGAGCTAAAGGTAGATTTTAAACATCTGATTCTGCCGGTTTCCTTTCTGGTGAATAGGAACAGAAGGAAGATTCACTTCAGAAGTAGGGTAAGATGATCTGCTCCATTGTGTTCTTGCACGTAATTAGGAATTTTTATCTTGCTATTTAAGGCAGGTTCAACCTTACATTTGTATTTAATGGAAAAAAATTATCAGGTATTGTGGCACTTCATCAAGGTCACTCTGTTAGACAGCAGCTGAGTTGGGTATTCTCCTATTTTCCAGGTCTCTGCCAGCAGCACACCCTTGTAGAGAACCACCCTTTACCTCCTCATCCCTGCAGCTCATGTGGGAACAGCCAGGTTTGAGGTGAAACCATTCATACCAGGCTTGTTTACCCCAAATTTGAGAATTTAACGCCACTCATCTCCATATACTGTGTGCTATGTGGTAGTCACCACCGTAAGTGTCTTATAAATAAATATCACCTCATTGGCTCCCCATCATGGTCTTTTCAGGAGAGTCTGATCATCATCTCTATTTTAGGGATGGAAAATGGAGGTACAGAGGGGTCAAGGTGGTTGTCCAAGGTCCCAGGAGGTAAGCAACAGATCAAGGATTTGAACTTAGGCAGAATGGCACTTACTGTTTGGATGTGTCTAGTCAATCTACCTGTTGGAAATCCAATCTTAAAATTCAAAACAATAATGGCATTTGGAGGTGGGGACTAAGAGGGGCTATGGTGTCAGGAATAGATGAATCCATTCATGGATTAATGGATTATCTGGGGAGTGGGTCTGTTATATAAGCCAATTTGGCCGTGTCTCTTGCATATGCCCCTCTTGTGAGCTATCTCAGAACTCTGCAGAGCTCCACCCATAAAAAGGCTGTCCCTTGATGCCACCCTTGATCCTTGGGTATCCTAACCTGCAGAATCATGAACCAAATAAACCTTTATTCTTTATAAATCACTCAACTTGTGGTATTCAGTTATAGCTACAGAAAATGGACTAATGTTGCAACTTACTCCAGGTAAGAGAGAAGAGTGCCAAATCTGTTCTGTTTCATGAATGTCTCTACAAAGTGTGATAAAAAATACAGTGAATGCTGCTGCTGAGTGCCAGCCAATGGAAAGTCAGGGTCGTAAAAACATCACTGTGTGTCCTCATCCACTGTATTCACTGGATCTGGTACTATGTGAGTCTTCTGGCTTCAGGATGTCCATGAAAGGTAAATGCTTTGATATGATTCAGGACATCAATGCAGCCATGACAACACAACTAGACGCCCATAAAAAACTTCCAGAATTGTTTCAGAGAGTGGCAAGAACAACGGAACAAGTGTGTTTAAAGTGAGGGGGAATATTTCTAGGGGGATTGATGGCGATGTGTCTTTTACTGTCATAAATTCACTGTATTTTCCAATCACACTTTGTATGTGCACAGGTGTGTGTGTGTGTGTGTGTGTGTGTAAGGAATCACCTCACACTATCATGGGGGCTGCATCATGCTGGAGGTTGAGGAAAGGCTGACGCTCAGTCTTGAGCCTGAAGTCCATGGCTAGGCAGCCAGGTAGGAAGAGTTGTGTCTCTGTCTTGAGGTAGAATTTCTCTTTCTTGGGGAAGCCTCAAGTTTTGCTAGTAAGGCCTTCAAATGATCAGACAAGTTCTGCCCACTGATGGAGGGTGATCTCCTTGGCTGAAAGTCAACTGATTAGGGATGTTAGTCACATCCTCTAAACATTTCCCCAGCAACATCTACACTGATGTGTGACCAACCAGCTGGGCACCACAGCCTGGACATATTGACCAATACAATTAGCTATCACTCTGGCTGATCTGGTCTCTGTGGGGCCTCAGTCTCCCCTTCGGTGAAGTGGACAGAACTTTTCCTGCTGTTTGAGTTTCTCCTCTATAAAATGGAAATATGGAGTAGGAGCGTGTTGAGGGGTGAGTGGGAAGATGATTTCCAGACACGGCACCCTTGCTGCCTGAAAATTGAGGTCTTTTGTTCCCGGAACTCCTGAGTCATCACAGGAGGAGAATGTGACACTGGGACTTGAAGGTGGTGGCTGGCAGGCACTAGAGCTAGTTATATGACTTTTAGCTGTTTTCAGAGGCCAGTTTCAGCCCCAGAAGGTATAATGTACAGCCCACCTGAGGGGCTTCTCTGGGCATACTTGGATTGGGGTCCTTGATAACCCTGTAGAGATGACCCCTTTCTTTCTTTGGATGTCCAGGATGGAGGGAGGGGACGAGGAAGAAGGAAAGGAAGAGGTGAGATGGATGATCCCTTGTTTTTTGAGTAAGGGTACACACAGACACGCACACATTAGCAAAATGAAGAAAGGCCACAAATCAGGGCCACGTATCAGAGGGACGTGAAGAAAAGTCTTTAAAGCCCCGGATGTGTTGTAATGAGGTCAGGCAGAGCAGGAACTTTCTTCTTGGTTCTGATATTTTGAGCAAGTCAAGGAATTGCTCTGACCTTCAGTCTCTTTGTCTGTGAAGGGGATTCAAGGTAATAATAGAACCTGGTTCGCAGGGATGAGGGAAGGATGAGACATGTATGGTCCTTTTCTTTTCTGCTGTCTTCCTGTGGCCCTGTGGGCAGTGGGTTGAGGAGTGGCCCCAGGCTGGGTCTGGTCATGACCACTGCGTATTGGCCTTCATGTCCCCCTGCTACTGCTACTGGCCGTTCTGTGGTCAAGTTCAGTTCTCAGTCATCTTGGGTCTTGGTGTTTATGTTTATTTTTAGCGGGGGAATATTATGGCAAAGGGAGAGAAGAGCTATTAATGAATATATTATTAAATAATGGGAGATAATAAGCAGCTGCTCTAATTGCATTATGAGCCTGTCACTTGAAGTTCATACTGTGACTCAAGCTCAACATTTAAGTACTTTTAAGTGGTTGCCCAGGTTTTCAAGAACAAGGGGGGAAGGAAGGAAAAATTACCTAAAAGTGGTAAAATTAACATCCCTTCATTCTTGGCCTTCTAAAGAGCTTTCTGATTATATATTCTCATGGTTCCACGGGAAGGAGATGGTTTTCACTGTAGTGATGAAACGCTCCCACAAAGTAATTCTTAGTATTAGAAAAGGCCAGATGGTGAGCAGGACTATTTCTTGAATGTTTGGAGAGCCACAACATGTGTTTGCCTTTATCCTACCTGATGCTCTTAGTGACCTGGGAGACAGGGATTATTCTGTCCATTTGGCAGGTAGGGTACATGGAGGCTCAGTGGGGTGACTTGTTCTAGGGACAGAACCAGTACCAAGGAGTTGCTCTACGTCTAACCCTAACCCCAATCCTAACTGTAACCTGCGTGATGAGGACCAAAGTAGGTGAGAGGGGGCAGTGGGTGTACTTTAGATGTGTGCTTTGGGAAGGGCCACGTTAGCATCTCTCAGAGGCCCTTTCATAGTATCCTCAAAGCATCTTGTGACCAGTTTAGATCCAGACTGGTCCTTACATCAGGGTTCTGAGCCCCGACCCCACCTCGTCTGTCCTTGTTTCTGAGTCTGCTTCCTTTGGTCTAGAATTCCATGTCCCCAAAGAGTGTCAGCCTCCCATTAGTGGGGCAGGAGCTGCTTCTAGTTGGTAGTTATGCATGTATGCTTGTAGTCACCTGTTATTTATGACTAATAGGACTGGCTTTCCAATTAGGATAGTGATTTAATTTTGTAATAAATATATTTAAACCCTTTAGGAGTATGTAGATCTAAAAGCACATTTCAACACACACCAGAAGTGGTGGCAGATGTAATAACAATAATCTCAAAAGACTATTGAGTGCTTGCTGTGGGGTACGTGTGATTCTCAGCACTTTCCATTCATTTGGTCTCCACAATCACTGAAATTGTTCTATTATCAGCCCCAATTTACAGGTGAGTTCATGGAGGCATAGAGGCCTCGATATCCTGCCCAGGCTGTGGAAGAGCTGGGATTTGAATCCAGACCCCTGGCTCCAGAGCGCCTGTTCTAGGTGCTCAGGCTCCTAGGGTGGGGATGAGTGGTGTTTGGGTGGCCCGTGGCTGGGCTGTGCAGAGTGACTAGCTTGTCTTGATCTGTCTGAGGCTTTCTCAGCTAAGAGTCCTACAGAGAGCAGCCCGGGACAGTGGGTGCCTCTGGCTGTGTCTTCAATCTTCACCAGGTTCGTCTGAGACTGTGTCACTGCATATGCTGGGGACACGAGCCAAGCATATGCAACCAACCCAACATTCCAGATCTGTAGGGACTGTGAGGAGTAAATATACACATCTCCTAACAACACCATAACACCCAGAAACACTTGCTTAAAAATAACAGAGTAAGTGCCTGATCGTGTCTATGTAACCAACAGTGACACTTGCCTTGCCCACATAAATAACAGAGGGAAAAGGTCCCACAGCTCTCTCTGTAGCAGAACAACAAGTGTCATGTCAAAAACCCTAAATCCTGGTGTGCTGGCACATGTCAGAGGAAGGGAAGAGACCCTGTCGGTGCTTCTGAAATAGCAGTAAGGCCGATAACCACAATGACGACGGCGACAGCGATGATGGTGATGGTGATGACAGTGGTGATGACTGCTGCCCTGTTTGCACACTTTGTTCCAACACAGGGCTCAGCACTTTATGTGCATTATCTTAATTCATCCTTAGGCAGTCTTCATCGGGGTATTGTTATTATTATCATGTCCATTTGACAGACGAGGAGACTGAGGCACAGAAAGGGTCTAGAAATCACCAAGTTCATATAGCCGGGAAGCTAGGGAGCAGAGCTTCCTAATTCAGGCAGCCTTTCTTTCTGAACCCCAGGAGAAGACACAGCCTGCTAGCGATCCGGGGGAGTGCAGTAGGAATAGGTCAGGACGGCCATGGCACCTAGTCCCATGGCTCTCCACCTCTGCGCCAGCTCCTGATAGGCTCAAATTCACTGTGTGTGACCAATGGAATTACTGAATATCAAGGGCTCAGTTTTCTAATTTGCATCCCTGGTTTTCCTGGCTTCTTTCCCTCAGGCTTTGCCCCAGGCCGCACCTGTGTCAGTTACACAGAAGAATGTGAGACATTTCCATGTGTGTCTCACAGGGCAGGGAGTGCAGGGCAGGGGTCTTTCTATTAAGTCACTAGGATGTCACACGTAGATGCAGCCCTGTGCCTGCTGCAGCTGTACCTTCCCTCTGTAGCTCTCCCACTGGAAAAGCCTAATCAAAATGCAGGGAGTGAAAGCGATATTTTGTAGGAATAACCTTGAGTCTACTCATACATATATTTGCAATGTTTGGCACTGTATTATCAGCAACAGATTACTTGGTAATACACCTCACAATTGCTTGCAACACACCATACCTGGGGCTGAGAAGTGCTGGCAGAACATGGGCAGTGGAAGAGGGTGTGTGTGTGTGTGTGTGTGTGTGTGTTGACTCAGAGCGAGGGTCCAGCATATCACTGCTCTCTTCCCTTGAAGCCTTGTGGTGCCTTCTTGGGTACAAGCTATTTCAATCTGCCCCATTCCATACTTTAGAGATTCTACAGCATTCAAGGTCAAGTCCTCTAGGGCCTAAATTTAGGGACCTGTGGGGCTTTCCCTTTGGTGCCAGTTGGGTCCTTTCTTGGCAGGACTCCTACCCCAAGAAGGTCTTTGCCAGCTGCCAAGAACCTCAGGACCCAGGCCAGGCCGGGGCAGGGATAGACAGGACTATGAAACCCTTGTGCCATGCTGGTCTCAAGGGTGAGTGCATCAAATGGGCTACCCGCTGCATCCTCCAGAGAATGGAGGCGCTACTGCCCCCTCACACAAGTGGAAGTCTGAGCCATGGTGGCCTGCTGAGTTGAATGGTGCCCCTCCCCTCAAATTATATTCATGCCCTCATCCCTATAGCAGGGCATGTGACCTCATTTGGAAACAAGGTCTTTGCAGATGCAATCAGGTGAAGATGGGGTGATACTGGATTAGGGTGGACCCTCATCTTAAGACTGGTGTCATATAAGAGCAAGGACAGGGATTTGGATAAGTAAGTCCCTGATTTAGGAATAAGTTCTGTTCTGGGAGAATATTTGTAAGTTGGATTCGTTGTAAGTCTGACAAAGTGAGTCTTATACACCTTTGACACAAATATACAATGTAAAGCCTTAAAAAAGCCAAGTACGCACACACACACAAATACTGTAAGCAAATCATTTTTACTCTGACAGTTACCTTAAGATGGTAGTATAGTACAGCACAACAACTGACGTACAGGGAGCTGCATGGAGTGCACTGACAAAGAGAGATTGACTAATGGGGAGGGAGGGATGGAAGAGTCATTTATGAAGAGAAAAAAGCTACTACTCAAATGCTCTTTTTTTTGTACCAGGGATTGAACTCGGGACCTTGTGCTTGTGAGGCAGGCGGCAGAACCACTGAGCTAAATCTCTGGCCCGAAAGCTACTACTTAGACATCACTGGAGCAGTTTTTCAAGAGGGTAAACAGAACTGTATCCATCAAAAACCTGTGCCATCCACATCAGGCGTGAGGGAAATTCCACCTTGCCCTCCATCTCCTATTGCAGATGATCCTTCAACTCCCCTTCCCGTTCCCCTCCCTCCCTCCCTCAAGGAGTGACTGTCGCATTGCACAGTAAGCACACAGCAGCACTACTGTGACAGAGTCCGGCACGTGAGCTATTTCCATGATTTGTTAGCATCTACAAGCATTGGTATTTCGAAGTCTGTTGGTATCTGAAAGTTCCCCAACTCGAAGGTTTGTAAGCTGGGGACTTACTGTATAAAGGTACAGCCACACAGAAAGAAGACAGCTATGTGAGGATGGAGCAGACATCAGAGCTAAGGAGCAACGTGGATTCCTGGAGTCACAAGAAGCCAGGAGAGCGGCCCAGAGTAGCTACAGAGCCCCCAAGGAGCCAACCCTGTCCACACCTTGAACTTGGACTTCTGGCCCCTTGAATTGTGAGAGCAAAAGTTTCTATTTGTCTCAAGCCACCTGGATTATGGTCCTTTGTTGTGGATGGCAGGGCTAGGAGACAAATTCACCTGCCCAAGGTCACAGGGCTTGTAGACCTGACCCAGGTAGGCTGATCTCAGTGTCAGACTCTTCCCATGGCCCACAGTGGGAGAACCTGTACATGCAGCCTCTCAAAGCGGAGGCTTAGCAGGACTTGGGAGAGTTTTGGGAGCCTTCCAGATCCTTCATTTTCCATTCCTGCTTGCAGTGGGCTGAGCTAACCCAATTGTCCTGCGAGTGTGGGCAGACAGGTGCCGATCTCACCTGTTAACACTGTGTTTTGAGGTCCTTAGTTAATTCAGTCCCGGAACACACAGAGATTTATCAAATCTGTGCCTGACCCAAGGCTGGGAAGAAGTTGTTAGTGCCTCAGCGGGGAACGGGAGTGCCCATGGCCTCTGGGGTAGGGGTGGGCATGTCAGGACAGCCAGATGGTAACAAGAAGGATACAGAGTCATCCTCTCAGCTCCTGCATCAAGAGCTCACTGTGTGTGAGAGCCAGAAATAAGGGACACAGAAGTAGGGTCTTGGACAATGTCAGGCACTCCTGTGAGGAGTTGGGGGAACAGGGGTGAAAAGTGTTTTATTAAATTCCACTTACTATGGGCTGGGCACTGTTCTAAATGTAGTGACTCATTGAACTCTCCACTCAGGCACTGGGATAGGTAGTATTGTTGCTTATGCTTTTCAGATGGGGAAACCGAGGCACAGAAAAGGTGAATTCATGCAGACTACGTGATCTCAATTTCTGCTTGTCACCCACACTCTGCTGCAGAGAAGGAAGGGAAAAGCCATTCTGCTCTTGGGGCCTGGGAGTCACTTCTCAGCCCAGGTTCCCGAGAGTGAAAAGGACCTTGTAGAGGACTAGAGGGGAGGCTGGAGGGAACAGGTGTGGAAGTGAGAGTGAGCACTGTGTAACTGTTGTGGGCTGAATTGTCCCCTGAAATTCACATGTGGAGTCCTAATCCCAGTTCCTCAGATTGCTTTTACTTGGAGATAGAGTCCTTGCAGACAAAATTACTTAAGATGAGGTCATACCAAAGCCAGGTATGTCCCTTCCCCAATTGTCTTGTGTCCTTATGAAAAGGGAAGTTTGGACAGAGAGCCACAAGAATATCATGTGTAGATGAAGGCCAAGATGAGGGCTCTGCGTCAACATGCCAAGGAACATCAAAGATTGCCCAAGACCCACCTGGATCCAGGAGAGAGGCCTGGGACTGACAGCTCCCCAGGGAGAAGCCCTGCGACATCCCCATCTTGGACTTCTGGCTTCAGAACTTTGGGAGAATGCATGCCTGTTGTTGAGGCCACACAGTTTGTTATGACAACTCTAGGAAAGTACACAGTGACCTAAGGCAGTTTGGAAGAGTAGGGTGTAGACTGGGGCGGGGCATCTCAAGGACGAACAGAGAGAGAGTTAAGGGTCTTGCATAAGATTAAAAACATCAACTACCCAATCATAGGATGGAGAGTTATGGGGTAAGAACATTTGCAGTAGGAAATCTAGGACCTTGGGTTCAAATTCCAGCTCTGCTCTATGACCTTCAGCTGGTTACTTAACCTCTCTGAGGTCCAGAGCTCCATTCTTCCAAAAAGCACCATGCTATCAAGCCAGGATTTTATTCATGAGGCTCATTTTATAGCATAAAATGCTGTAACTGATCCTGAACATGGAAGCAGGCGGAATTCCTTTATATATTTTTGCCGATGTGTGGTAGGAATGTAAAGCGGGGCACTTACTATAAAAACTGCAAGGTGATTGTTGCCTTTAAGGCATCATTTCATTTTTTTCTTCCATGAATAGGATGGACAGAGGCATCAAAAATCAGGAATCCAACGACATGGGTGACAGAGCCGTCTTCCCTCCCTGGTGACTCATTCCAGCCTGGCCAGCAAAGTCATTGCAGACTGCATTCAAGGAGTTCTTCCAGCTTTGTTCAGAATGAGGGTCACCTGCCTGGAAAAATATCAACATCACCCTGACATTTCTGAATGCCACAAAAGTTTTGAATGGCAAGAGCTGGGGGTGGAACTGTTTCCATGGTGATGGAGAAGCCAGTGCCAGCACTGAAGGCATGAGGAGTGGGCAGCGTGCACATTTAGTGTTTGAACTTGATGCTCCCATCTGCAATGAGAATGGATCTGAGAGAGAGAGAGAGAGGGGGATTGATTTCTCCTTCCAGGGGTGCAAATTGGGGGATCTTTTGTCCTCAGGACCTCATGTGATAAACACTAGTGTCTCTGTACATGCATGTGTGTTTGTGTGTGTATGTGTCCTTCAGTGTCTGTGTGTCTCTGGGTGTGTGCATGTCTGTGTAGGCATGTGTATACATGTGTGTGCCTTTGTGTAGATATATTAATGTGCATATGTGTGCATGTCTGTGTGTGCATGCATGCATGTATTTTTGGTCTGTAAGTGTGCCTCTATGTATGAATGCACTTATGTGTGGCTGAATGATGTATGCATGTGAGTTTCTTGTGTTTACATATGTGTATCCACAGGTGTATGCATATTTATGTTATGTGTACACAGCTTTGTATGCACCTATCTGCTTCTGTGTGTAAGTGTATATGGTGCAATTGTGTTTGTGTGTGCATGTCTGTATGTATGTGCACTGAGAATGTCTGTATATATGTTTATATTTGTGTACATGTATAAAAACTGTATATGTACCTGTGTCTCCATGTACTTTTGTGTGTGCATATGTGCTGTGTGTTGTGTGTGTAGATGTGTGTGTCAGCTTTAACTCTGGTAGGAGATGAAGTGAGATGTGACTCCCAAAGGGAAAATGTAAGCCAGGTGTGTTAGCATACTCTTGTAATCCCAGCATTTGGGAATGAGTTTGAGACTAGCCCGGGTTACATAGCGAGACTCTGTCAAAAAACAAATAAAACAACAAAACAAAAAAACCCAAAACAACGACAACAACACCCAAAATTTGAGTCTGGCTTGGGTCAATAAACTAGAAAACAGGTGGTAGCGAAGTGCTCTGTCTCCTGCCCTGCATTCGAGTCCAGTGCTGACCTTGAAGTGTGATGTCAGGAAGCTGGGGCCCATCCAAGAGAAAAGGAAGGGGGAAGCCTGCAGACCACGGTATCAGAGGCTACTTGCTGGAGTTCACTCTTCTCAAGCTGGCTTTTTCTCTGCCTTCCCCAAATCCCCTCCCAGCCTTGTGGTAACATCTTGTGCACTGGGAGCATCCTCCCCTTTCCTCTTCTAAGCAGCAGCACATTACCCGTGCCTGTTCATGAGGGCTCCCAGCTCCTTCGGCCAGTGTTGGTCAGAGAGAGCATGTTACCCATCATCAAGGAAGAGCCACCTGATATAAAATGGTGTAATTAGCTGCAGAGATGCTGTGTAAGCCTTGAGCTGTCAAGGCCACATTTTCTATGTGGGAAGAGCTTGCCTGTGAACACTAGGATTGAAGAAGAGAATGAAGAAAGGAGAGATGGTGTCCTGATGATTCATCCCGTGTGTCCCCCTCGATCCAGCCTTGCCTGAATCCAGTGCACTCTTATACCACATCAGATAGAACAAACTCAAGTGCTCATCCAAGCAAAAAGAAGGCTCAGTCAATGTGTGTGTGTGTGTGTGCATGCACAAGCACATGTGTGTGATGTATGGGGGGAGGCATTCAGGTCGCAAATGCATATTACACAGATGTCAGCAGAAATGTCTTCAGATTGAGACTAGAGGTCTCTGGGGAGGAACCAGGACGCAGGGTGCGAGGCTTTGTGAAGTAAATTTTGACTCCTAAGGAAGAGAGTTCTGATGAAGTGCCCCAAAGCAGAAGGGTTACATCAAGATGGGAGTCCCTGTAGCTGGAAGACATCGAGTCGGGGAGAGAGAGCCAGAGATAGGGTATTAGAACTCTTCTGGAAAGTGAAATAAGTTCCATTAAAATGGGCAAGGGAGGAAGTGTATGGTTTACATAGTCAGGAAGAATTCACAGATAGCTCACAGAATTGGAGGTGGAGCTCCAGGATCCTCTACTTTGGGGATGGAACCAGGGCCATCTGGTTTTCCCTGTCTGGCTCTATCTTCCACTCCATCCTCCTGGGGGCCAAGATGGCTGGCATTCCTCTGGACCTTACACCCTTCCTCCTCCAACCCCGGCTACAAGAGAGCATCTCAGGGGAGGACTATGATTGGCTCTGCTTGAGTCATAGGCCCACCTCTGAAACAATCAGTCAGTGTGCCTGGCCATGTCTGGCTTGAGTCCTATGTCCATTTCAGTGGTTGGGAGTAGAAATTATTAGAAGTTACTAGAAGAAGTTGAATAGGGGAAAACGTGCTGGGCTTCTGAAACCATTAGTTCCCACGATGCACTGTGGATCCAGCATGAAATGGAAAGATGAACCAAGCACTTCTGAGGTACATAGTACATTTCTTGGGCACATAGTAGGTATGTTTAAAACACATATTGAAGGAATGTGTAAAGATTCATTATGATTCTACTCTGCCTCATTAAAACCTTGTGGTTGACTTTGAGACTCAGAGTCTGTCTCTGATCAGCAGAGGAGTCAGTTGGCCTGGGTGTTGCAGTCATGCCATGGATGTGGCCACAGGTTTTGTCCCACTTCTCAAGTAAAGCACCCCTCAGAGAAAGCCTTCCATGCTGGAACACCACGGTGGGAATTTAGAATCAACTAGGTGGTTATTAAATCATTTTTGCTTATTCTAGTTATTCCTTGAGCCTTCCCCAAGTAAGCTCACAAATCCAAGTTATGTCAGAAGAAAATTATAATGAGGGATATCTGGGGAACAAAAGCATTGACTGAGTTCCTCGGAAGTCTTGAGTGAGTTTATTAGAGTTGCAACAGCCATTCAGGGAGTGGAGATGACTATGAAAATATTTCATCAAGACTGGTGAAGCAGGTGGCCTTTTGCAGGTTTCATATTTTGAAGAAAACACTGCTGACCATGGAACTCAGGCTCTCCGCTTCTGGTCCAGCTTGACACATCACACCTTGGTAGTCCTTCGGCAGCACTCTGATGTCCCCTCTAAGACTCAGTGAAGTTTAACTGCCACTGTAAAATTAGTGTGAGGTGGAGCTGGTAAAAGGCGATTAGGTCATGAGGATGCCCTCCTTTTAAAGGGGTCAGGGCTGTCAACTAAGGAGTGCGCAGTTATTGTGGGAGTAGGTCCTGAGAAAAAAGATGAGTTCAGTCCCATTTTTCTCTCTGTCTTGCACACTCACTTCTGCCTTCCACCATGGAATGGTGCCACTTGAAGGCCTTAGATGCCAGATGCCAGTGTCATGCTCTTCAGTTTTTAACTGTGAGCCAAATAAACATGTATTGTTTATAAATTATCCAGTCTGTGGCATTGTAGCATAGCAACAGAAAACAACACAGAAACTTGCAATGGATTTCTGCTGCTCATAGCAGAGATGCAACTCTAGGTTAAGTATGCTGCCGTTCTCCACTTCCACACTCAAGGCAGACCTAACTAATCAATCAAAGCAAGTCTCAGCTTCTCGCCACGGTTAGCCATTGACTGGGGAACAAGAGGAAACCAGTGTAGGGCCGGGGATTTAGCTCAGTGGTTCCGCCACCTGCCTCACAAGCACAAGGTCCCGAGTTTGATCCCCAGTACCAAAAAAAAAAAAAAAAAAAAAAAGGAAACCAGTGTGTCTCCCTGATTCTGCAGTGTCAAAGGTCAACCACTCAGCCCAGCATCTGATGCTCTCCAGGGCTGTCAAGTTTCCTTCCAAGACACTCTCCCTCTGGCAGTTTCCCGAGCTCTCACATGCTCATCCCTCCCTGGGATTTTGAATGATTTTCTTCCCAAGCTAACAGGGGAGTTGTTGAGTATATAGTTTTTAGAATTAGACCCCACATAGATCCATTCTTGCTACTTCCAAGTTGAGTAACTGAGTAAATCATGTAACTGCAGAGAGCTTCCTTATTTGCAATCTCTAAATGATAATAACAATGTGGTATTCACAGCATTGATGTGAGGGCAAAAAAAGATATTTCATGAAGGCCCCTAGAACACAGCTAGCCCTGAATGCTAAGGTGCTATTGGAATGTCTGCTGTCGTGGTTTGTAGCTGACACGTTCATTGGTATTTATTTCTCTATTAGACATCTATCTGTCCATTAATTCCACTCTCCATCCATATCATTTGTCGTATGCCCTTAGCCTTCCTGAATTCTGTTCGAGTCTCAGCTAAGGCTTCTCCTCTCCACTTACCAAACATTTCCCATTTTCTAGCATTTTATCACCCAAGATGCTGGTCCACCTCGGGGAAGGGTGAGAAGCCCCCTGGAGTTGTGACCCCTGGTGTCCTGTTCCCAGTAACATACTGGGGCCAAATCTTGCCTTTCCAGGAGAATAAATAGTGCTGAGGGAAGAAGCTGTGCCTTAGTTGCCACAGAGTGCCTGCTGCCTGGCACAGCACCTGGCAGGCAACAGGTAATCAATGTGGGTGGAACAGAGAGCAGGGAAGGGCTGGGCACTGATCTTTGTGTCTCAGAGTTAGTGGCTGGTGGTCTCTTTTGGTTCCTTCTGTGGTTGACTAGGATGCAGAGTCCTCAGTGCTGTTGATGTTGTGGACTGGGACATTCTCTGTACTGTCCTGTGCATCATAGGATGTTTAGCAGCATGTGTGGTCCCTACCCACTAGATGCCAGTAGCAGCCTACCAGCCCTCCAGCTGTGACACTCAAAATGCCCTCAAAACACTGCCAAATATTCCCTGAAGGACAACACTGTCCTGGTTGAAAACCACTGGGTTATGATGTACCCACAGGCCCTAGCCAGGTGACAACTATAGTCAAACAAGGTGAAAGATAGGAAAACTGAGTCTGCCATCTTCTCTCTGCATTAAATGAGCAGTTTCCCATTTCTGAGGCATGGCCTGGGGGCAGGAGGGAACCTGACTTATCCAAAATCATAAGCATGAAATTGGACCTAAAAGAACAAGGAGACAGGCTAATGTTCCCTTTGAGTTATAAGGTGAATAGGAGTGGGTTACACTGGCAGGGAGAAGAAAAGGAAGGAGTGTGGGGAGGTTTCTTGAATTTTAGAGATTGTTCAATTTGGCAAGGCCTCTGTCTTTTCATTGGGTTGACATTCTGGGCACCAGGCTTATCCTGTGACCAGCATGACCTCTCAAGAGTCTTCCTTTATTTCCCTTGCATTCTGATTAGCTCAGCTTTGCGGGATCTCTCAGGTCAGACCTTTGAGGAAGGTTCCTCTGAATCCCTTCCTCTCCAGGTGTGTCTGGGTCTTGCCCTCATATTACCCCATCACAGTCCCCCATTATTAGGCTCTGCTTGGCCACTTGTCAGCCTCTGTCACACAGCCCTGACTTGGGCATCTTATTCATTTTTGTATTTTCAGTGCTTAGCAGGAAGGCATGCACGTAGTAGGTGGTCATCTCTTCATTCAGTGCAGTTTGCTGATCACCTGCTAGAGCAAAACCCTGGACTGGGCACAATAATGATCAAATAAGATGTCCTGGACTCATATAGTACAGGGAACAATGGCCCACCAGGCTCCCAAGTCTATGTTGGTCCACTTTTGGACTCTGTAGAAGAGTCTGAGGTTCTAGGCTGCTCCCAAGAAAGGTAATAGAGTTACTAAGTCAATGGAGATCAGATTTCTACTTGGATCCTCATGCAAGCTGTGAAGCAGGATCTACGATCTCACATCCACTTTCCCAGAGAGGACACTGAGACCCAGAAGGGTCGAGTATGCTCAGGGTCACACAGTAAGTTGGTGGCCAAGGGTCTGTGCGCCCAGGACTTTCAACGCATACATTGCGTTGTTTAGGTTCTGGAGTCAGAGCTCAGGCTGACTTCAGAGTTGATATCTTGGCTCTGCTAGTTTCCAGCTCTATGATGCAGGCCAAGTCACTTAACCTGTCCATGTCTTGATTTCTTCACCTGTAAAATGGATTTAATTCTAAGCCTTATTCATTGTAAGGTTATTTTAAAGAATCAATGTGACGATCCAGGCAAAGAAAAACTCTTACTAATACATAGTGAACCTCCCAGGCGATGGAAGGTGTTGCCTCTGAAATCCCGAAGTTCACATCCCTCTGCGGGATCGATGATTTCACCCCCTTCGAGGCCAGAACAGCCTCCAGGAAGAGGCCTAACTTCCTGGGAACCGTACATCTCTTCTTCTTCCTTAGTAGCCCAAATTCCAAGATATGTAGCTAAAACTAGCTCTCAAACAGCTTTTGCAGAGCACGTCGCAGCTTTTTTTGGGGTCTAGAGAGCCAGTTTCCATGATGAAAGTGGCACAGAAGGAGAGACCCAGCTAAAAACAGCCACCGCCCAGACGGGTGTTAACAGGATGCAGCCTCCCCGTGGTTTGGGGGTTTAGACACTTCGACTTCCGCAGCAGCTCTCAGCGTCACCACTAGGTGGCAGTATCACAACGCGCCGCGACAAGACGCCCCGGATCCTGCCAGAGAAGGGCGCCGCTTCTGGAAATGATGGCCATAAATTAGCGCCGGCTCCAGCGTTCCGCACTAAATTTTCTCTCTTTTATTTGGGGGACATTTATTTGCATCACAGCGCTTCATGGAAGCACCTCTTTTAGGGGCTGTCTTGGTACCTCCAAAGCAAAGTTGAAGAATTGTCCGAGTAACCCCTTGTCTGTAGCCCAGGGGGGTCCCTGCTGCAGGACTCCTCTTCCCTGAGGCCCCATCGCTTAGGCGTTCATCACACCTTGGATCTGATGGCGTAGATGAACGGCTTGCCTTGGGTTTGAATTTTCCTGGAGAGATGGGCTAGATCAGGGGCGGGCGCCAGTTTGGGACCCGGCTCTTCCCATGCGAGGCCTGTTGCTTTCCTCTCTGGAGGTAGAGATGGTGCTTTGACTCCCCGTGTGGCTAGCTTGTGCCCAGGTCGCTGAACCAGATGGAGAATGGGACACTAATGCCACTTGGCTCATGGGCCACAGTGAGGGAGAGCCTCAGATGGGAGTTCTTAGAACAGTTCTGGCGTCCACATGTTGGTTACTGTCACAGTCTTCTTAGTCTCTCCAGGGCCTGGTATATATTAGACATGCAAGAATGATATTCTTATGCAACCCTTATCCAAAATGTTTGGGACCAGAGGTGTTTTGGATTTTGGACTTTTCCAGATTTGAGAATATTTGCATATACATAGCGATATATCCTGGGGATGCAACAAGTCCTAACACAAAATTCACTTTTGTTTCCTCTATCCTTTAGACACTTGGCTGAAGGTAACTGTATGCAGTAGTCTTTATTGTACCTGTGTTTTGACTGCGACTAGTCACTTGAAGTCAGGTGTGGAATTTTCCATGTGTGGTATCTGCACTTAAGTTTCTGATTTTGGAGCATTTGGATTTTGGAGTTTGGGATTAGGGGTGCTCAGTGGTGGTGCTGTCGTCGTCTGGGGGACCTCAGAGGAAGTGGGTCTGACTTGGGGACCCTGATGGGCCAGAAGTGTGGGCACCGCTGGGCGCTCCTTAGGAGTGTGAGCCCTGGGCAGAGCCCTCCTCGAAGCCTCTCAAGGGGCTCACGGCATGGTGAAGTCTGAGGAGCTGTGTGCTGAGGCTCCTTCTAGCCCCCAAGACCTGGAATCTCCCCAGGCCTGGGTGATTTTTTTTTTGAGGTATAGAAGTTCAGCTGTGTTATTAACAAACCAACCCACTGCAGCTGAAGCACTCGGGGTATGGGAGCAGCTGGGCTGAGGATGGGGTCTCAGGTCAAGAGGAGCCGGTGCTTTTGGTTGAATTTCAATGATTCTTCAGCACTTAAAGTCACTGTGTCCTTTCAGTGGAGACCTCGAATCCTCAGTGTGACAAAAGATTTAAAACTGCAGAGAATTATACCAAAATTTCTTGTTGGTTTGCACCACAGGTTAGGCCAAGTTCACCAGCTCAGCAGAGTCGATCTTCGATGTCTGGTCCACACCACTCAGCTATAGTCAATTAAACAGGAGACAGAAGGAACGATTGAGGAATTTCTGACCTCATTATGTTGGTTATGTGCTCACAATTTTCATAAAAATAAATAATATGCATTAAGTCAAAATCAGGATTCAAATTTGAAACAAGAAAAAAAGGAACAATTTAGCATTCTTAAGGGAAAACAATAGAAATCTCTTTAAATAGACATTTTATTATACCCACAGGTGATAAAATCCCAGAGCTACTGTTAGGCAGGTAAATATGGACCCTGTAAGGAAAGACAATGGAGACTGCTATTAGTTCTCCTAACTGCTACTTGAGGAAGTAGGTTTTTACATTGTATTAGGCATCATAAGTAATCTACAGATGACTTGAAGTACAGGGTCATCTGTTTATTAAGAATACAATGACACCTACTCACCTAAAACATTTTTTTAAAACTCTAGAAAAATTAGTTTGCTTAATGATGTACCGTATTCCATAAAACACCTGCCTATTAAAAAAGAAACCACACTCCTTGAAACCATCATTGTCAAAGTAAAAATGTATCCAATATTCCAGAAAATTTTTCAGTACAAGTTTTGAATCACAAAAACTCCACTGTCACAAACTATATGTATTTGTAGTTACAGGGACACATACTTTAACATAAAGAACAAAATCTCACTGTAACACTGCTGTAACTTTAAAATATTAATCCAAAACGATAAAACTGACTTGAAATAATAGCTAACTTAAAAAAAAAATTTAAATCTTCACCCATCTCCTGGACCAAAAATTGCAAAGGCAAAATAACTCCTTAAAAGTAACATCACCAACTGCCAGACATGGTGGTGCAGGCCTGTAATCCTAGTACTCTGGAGAGGCTGAGGCAGGAGGATTCCAAGTTTCAGCCTGGGCAACTTAGCAAGATCCTACTTTAAAATAAATAGCTGGGGATGTGTCTCAGTACTGACTGAACCACCAAAAGAAAAAAAAAGTAGTGTCACCAATTGAAGTAGAAAGATCATGACTCAACGGGCTTCATTTCACTCATAATATATTCCTTGCATTAAGTTTCACTATAATCTGAAGTATCCACAGCCCAGTGATAGTATCCTCTCAAATTTATGATTTTACCAACTGTAAACTCTACCGTTACTTTTATTTGCTACTAAGAAAGAAAAAATGCCAATTAAAGTATGATACCCCATCTAATGGAAAGTGTTTTGTTTTGTTCTTTCTGAAACACAGCCTCACTATACAGCCCAGGCTGGCCTCGAACTTGCAACAATCCTCCTGCCTCAATCTCCTGAGTACTGGGATGGAAATTGAAAAGTCTTTCAGTTTAAGAGATGTTAAAACACACGCATGAAAGTGCTAGACTCAAATAAATCCAGTAGTTGTCTCGGCGAGTTTATAAATCCCAGGTACCTCCTTTCCAGGTTGCCTGGAGCGCCTAGACACCTAACGGCCTTACCTGCTAGATACTTGATCGTGTGGAGCTTGTGTGCCTCCAGCATGGTCTCGAGTGAGGCCAGTGACCTTGGTCTCGATCTTCCTGTCTGTCTGTGTCAGGGCCCGGTCCTGCTGGGCATGCAGTTCCACTATTTCCGTCCTCAATTCCAGCAGCTTCCTTTCCTTCAGTGAATACAATTCTTTTACTCTGCTCTTTTCTAGATTGAAGTCTAACTTGGTATCTGTTTGGACTTCGATCACTTCATCCTTTACTTGTTTTAACTGATGTGGTTCAAGTTTTATTTTCGCATTTTCTGCTCCAAGGGCTGAAAATTCGCTCTTCTCCAAAATAATCATATCCTTTTTCACATTTGCAATCTTAGACGTTATTTGCTGACGAGTGACCTCCTGCTGCACCTTGGTGTCCCTGTCTTTGTAGACGACATCCGTGTTGGCCTCCACCATCTTGGCCAGTGCAGACACAATGCTTTCTGCTTGCTGAGTCGTAAACCCTTCTTCTTCCAGTAAGCACCGTAAGGCTGGCTATCCAAGTAGAATTTCTGATTCCCGGGCGAGGTGAAGCTTGTCCTCTTGTGCTCCAGCTGCAGGCACTGCGCTGACAGGGGTAGCTGTCTCCTGGAGGCCCGGGCCACGCGAGCTCCTAGTCGGCCAGCGGGCGGCCCGCGGAGGCCTGGGTGATTTTGACCTTCAGAGTCACATCTTCGGAGACAGTAGTCATGAGGCCAGCCCTGCATTTCAACCTCTCTCCTTGCTTTCCTCAAACATCCCCTGCTGCCTCAGGCTCATGTGTGCCAGGATGATCCGGCCCTGAATTCTGCTGTGCTCCATGTGCTTCCTGGAGTGCTCAGCCCCAAAAGATTTCAGCCTAGCATCTTCCCTGTCATCTCTGATGGCCAAGCCAACCCTGACTATCCCTCACTCTCCCCTCCCTGGCCACCAAAGATTCTCCCACATCCCAGCTCTGCAGTTCATGCTGTTTTCCTGGGTCTCCATGCCATCACCGCTTCTCTTACCTGGTCCCCTTCTTCCACCTCCCCCAGCTCCTGGTCTGATCTTTCCTGCTTCTGCTTCATTGTTCCTTCCAAGCTGACCCCTGGCTCTCTCACTCAACTGCCCCAAACCCAGCTCTGCACTCTGGGTTCAAGGACTTCCCTCCTTTGCCCAGGAGCCAAGGCTGCCTCTGACCTAACAGTGTCCGATTCACCTTTGGAGATCCATCTCCAGCAACTTTCTTCTCCTATTTCAGGTCAGGGTACGCGAGCCCAATCTGGTCTGCAGTCTTTTTTTCTCTTTTTTTGTTTGTAGGTTGAATCGGCACCCATTCCCGCCCATTTGTTACTCACCTGAGTCTGCTCTCACTGCAAAGCAGGGCTGAGTTGTAATGACAGACTGAGATATTTACTCTCTGGCCCCTGACAGGAACCATGTACCAACCTTTATTTCAGTACCAGCCAAATGGCACTGCAGGGGCACCTTACACAGAGCGGGGCCTGGCTTGAGGCTGGGCCTCCTCCCACTTGCAAACTCCTTGTTCTTTTCTGCCCACAGTGACGCTTCCTCCCTTGGGAGGTCCAGCTCCAATGCCAGCACATCCAGCCTCCTTCTGCAAACACCGATGGAGAGCCCAGCATGCCTGCATCCGAGTGCTGGGGAGACATCTTTGCTCTTGGGGAGCTCACGCTGGTGCTGCTGGCCCCGCTGCTGCCCACATGTGTTCCTAGAGTGCTGGTCCTCTCATCCCTGTCATGTCTTGGTCTGGAGGCCTGGTGCCCGCCTCATCTTTCTTTAGCATCTGGCACACTGCATGTCAGTATAGTCTGTCAGAATAGATGAATGGATGGCTCTCCTCCCCAGGGTCCACTTCTGGACTATCTCCATAGCTCCTGGACTCCCCCTGCCCTATGATTCCAGCTGCTTCTGCAGTCCCACTTCTGGCCATACGCAGTTTATATTTGAGCTTCTCAAACTTTCCAGTGCAAAAGGCTGCTGAGCCGTCATGCTAGAACCCAAGTAGCTGCTTCTGCAGATGTGGGATGGAGCTCTGCGTTTCTAACTGAGTCTCTGATGCTGCTCCTTCAGGGATCATTTTGAGTAGTAAGGGTTGATTTTTGCCCCTAATTTTACCCTAGAATCACTTGGGGAATGCTTACATGCTCACACCTGGATCCTTTCTCCTAGAGATCGAGTCAGTGAAGGCATGCGTGGTGCAGCCCACTCCCTACAGGTGATTTTAATGTGTAGCCAGAATTAAACCTCAACCAAGAACCCCTGACCTAGAACTATGTCCTAGAGATGCCTGACCTTGGGTCCACCCATCTCCTACGAACTGGTCTTCCTGCCTCTGGTCACACCTCATCTAGTCCATTCTTTGTTTTGTAGTGAGAATGATTTTGCACAAAATGTCAGCCTGTCTGGATACTCATTTACTGAAAATATACAAAGGCTCCCCATTGGTCTCAATCCTGTGACAGCATAAAGGCTCTGAACCTCCCACCCGTCTCCCACCAGAGTCTCACTGCAGGTTCCAGGACCACAGAGCCATGGTTGTTTCCCAAGGCCCTGAATGCTTTCCCCCTCTTCCTTCTCTATGTTCTCATGTGCAGAGTCTTGAAGACAAAATGATCTATCTGCACTAAAGGTGGAGGGCATTGACTTTCTACGAGTTGTTCTTTTCCGTGGATACTGCAACTTATAGAAGGAAAGGTTTATTTGGCTCACAGTTTCAGTGGGTTCAGTCCAAAGTTGGCTGAGTCCAAGGCAGAAAGGGCATGGTGAGGGCATGGCAGAGGACAGCTGTTCACCCCAAGGCAGCTGGGAAGCAGAGAGAGAAGGGAGGGTCAGAACAAGGACATACACCTCCAGTTCACAGCCCACAACCGACTTCCACCCCAGCCCTGCCTCTAACAGCACATTCAGCTATGGACTCACCAATGGATGAATCCACTGATGAGTATGAGGCCCCCATGATCCAATCGTCTTCCAAACATGTAAGACTTTGGAAAAGGCATTTTAGATCTAAACCATAACAGGCAGGAAGTGAAATCATATGTTCTGATCTTTGCTCTGCTGACTAGAAGGTCCATTTTCCACTGCTTTCTGTTACCTAGCTAATGGAAAGTTTTTTGTAAAAAGAAAAGGAAAGAAAAAAGAAAAACCTTTGGCCCATTACCACTTGTTCCTGTTACTCCTCAAGCTGCTGCCAGTAGGTATAAGTATAGGGCAAAACTGCCTGTATGACTGCATATCCTCTGGGTTCCTCTTCCCTGGATGTTATTAGCGCCATGGGTTCCCAGCCAGGACTATTCAGTGGAATGACTTAGCTGGAAGCTTTTAAGAAAAACATTTTTTTTATTGTAGTGAAAAGCACCTAACATACAATTTATTATTTTAGCCATTTTTAAGTGTCCAGTTCAGTCGTGTTAAGTAT
>NW_004624824.1:6630541-6659004 GCF_000247695.1 Heterocephalus glaber
CAGTTCAGAGAGTCCAGGTGGTTGAGTATCAGATTGTTCCATCTCGTTTCCCTTTGGGGTTGCTGTAGGTGATCCAGAAGTCTGTTTTTGAGGCTTGTTTATGTGTCTTCTAATTTCCATGGGGGGGGCATGCTTCTGGTGCCTGCGTGGCTCACCTTCTCTGTCCTAGGAGCATGAGATGGTGGTGGGGGAGGTTTCTTCCTGGTGCTGGGACCGGCTCAGCTTCTCTGCCCTAGGAGCATGGGATGGCAGTGGGAGAGCTTCCTTCTGGGTGCTGGGACTGGCTCACCTTCTCTCAGTTGGAGTCTTATACCTCACTTATCTGTATGCCATGTTCTTTTCCCCTGCCTGGGAAGTTTTCTGGCATCACTTCTGTGAACAGTTTTTTATGTTGTCTGCACTCTCTCCTGTTTCTTCATTGACTCCGATCAGTCTTATATTATTCTTCTTTGCATCAAGTAGCAGTTGCTGTCTTGATTTCTTGTGATCCATTAGAATTTTAAAGAAATTTTTCTTTTCCTGGTCACTAATAGCAATCTTATCTTCTATATATGAAATTCTGTCCTCACATTGGTTCATTCTGCTGCATAGACTTTCAATGGAGCTTTTAATCTCCTAGATATCTGTTTGCTTCTGTTTTATGGATTCCATTTGTTTGCTATGTTGAGATTCCATCATGTTCCTCAGCTCCTCTATTTTTTTTATCTGTGTCCTCTCTAGATTTATTAATTATGTCTTCCACTATGGGCACAATCTCTGCTGTTATCTGAGAAATTATTTTTGATGTCATTTTTCCCAGGTCCTCTTTCGTTGCCAGTTCAGGGAGTCCAGGTGGTTGAGTATTAGAGTGTTCCATCTCATTTCCCTTTGGGGTTGCTTTAGGTGATCTGGATGTCTGGTTTTGAGATTTGTTTCCATGTCTTCTCATTTCAAAGGAGGGGGGTTTGAAGTATGTGTGCTACTGGCGCCTGCTGGCTCACCTCTTCTGTGCTGGGGGCGGTGGTATGGCAGCCCAGAAGGTTCAGCTTCTCAGTGCTGGGAGCAGCTCTGCTCCTTGGCACCACCTTTCCTCCTTTAAGTAATTTTTCTATGGTAGTTGGTCACACCGATCAAAGCCTGACTAATGCATATGTTCACATTACTGCAAAACAATTTCATCTTCCAAATCTGAAACTCTATAGCAATGAAACAATTCTCCTTGTGTTCTTCTCCAAGTCCTGGAAACCCCCATTCTTCTTTCTCTCTCTGTGAATTGGACTGCTTCAGGAAATTCTTAAACATGGAATTTCAGTATTTACCTTTTTGTGACCAATTTATTTCACTTAGCTTAAGCCCTCAAAATTCCTCCATGTAGTAGTATGACTCAGAATTTCCTTTATACAGCTGAATAATGTAGCACATTTTTTTTGTCCATAATCCTGTAATGGACATTGGGGTGGCTTTTACCTCTTGGCTATTCTGTATAATGCCCCTATGAATATAAATATAGGCATACAGGTATTTTGGGGGTCCTGATTTTTCTGTTCTTTAGGATATATTACAGAGATGGTTTGGCTGGATCATATAATAATTCTGTTCTTATTTTCTTTTGAGAAACTGCTATACTGTTTTCCACAGTGACCATACCATTTTATATTCTTGTCCGTAGAGCACAAGTTCTCACTTCTCCTCATTCTTGTCAATACTTGCTACTTTCTGATTATTTGAAACTTTTATTTATTTATTTATTTATTGGTACTGGGGATTGAACTCATGACCTTGTACTTGTGAGCCAGGCGTGGTGCCACTGAACTAAATCACCAGCCCTTTATTTATTTATTTTCACTGTAGCCAGCCAGATGGATGTCAGGATGCTATTTACTTGGCTGTTTGAAGATCATTATTGGAGAAATGTTTACTTAAGTCTTTTCCCCATTTTATAATTCAGTTAATTTTTTTGTTGTTGTACCTCAGATTTTTTTTACAAATACTGACATTCGCTCCCCATGCCCAGACTTTCTGAAGTGGTTTTGGGTGCATCCTGGGCATTGAGGTTTTTCAACCTTATTCCCACCTTTGACAATCACTGTGAACCAAGCTGAGAACTTCTGAATTGCACCAGAGATATCTTCTCTAGGTCCAGAAAAGTCTATTTAGTAAGAAAGAGAGAGGACATATTTCCTATGCTTGAAGATCTGGATATCTTAGTCTTATCTAGGCTTATCTTGAAGATCTGGATATCTTAGTCTTATATCTAGTATGATCCAGGGCTGGGGGATTCAGGTCTTGAAAGGGATTTCACACCAGCTACCCAAAAGTGTGGAGTGGAAACAGCAGTCATTGCATTTCACATACATCTATTCTTTCAGTCTTTAGGATGTCCTGGACAAGTAGGTATTAATACCTTACTATCACAAACAAGTTAACTGAGGTTTGGTGAGCTATAAGAAAACTACTGTTCACTAATACCTTGAACTTCTGTGAAGTGTTTTACATCTATTTTCTTGTTAAATTCTCATGTGAAATATAGGTATTATAGATAATGAAGTGGAGGTGTCAGGGTTACACAGCTCAAGGACACAAATGATTTGAATCCCTAGATTCCTTTTAAAATAACCTCAAACTCCCAGATAAGTTTCTCAGCACTCTCCAGCTTTCCTCTCCAACATAAACAAACATTAGAAAAAACCCTAGTATTGTATTTTATATATATATATATATATATGCAAATTTTTCCTTATCAACATTGGCTGTCACAGAAGATATTCTAACCTTCATTGGAAGGCACATTCAAAGTTATGTTAGTAAAAATTACTTTATGTAATGAACCTTTAGATCAATTCTTATTGAAATGAGCTGGAATTACATTTTTGCTCTTCCTATATGTAATGCTTTTAATTCAATGATGAATTACGGGAGTCAGCAACTCTCTGACATTTCAGTGCTGGGCACGGCATGTGATAGCTTTCTTGTTTGCTGGCCCTTTGCAGACAGAAAGCAAACCCATTGGAGTGAATTTTTTAATTTAGCTGAGAGTTTGATAGAGGTCTTTTTCTTTATTCAGGGAGAATTTGCCATTTTAACATTTAAATTCATTTGTTTTCAAAATCTCCCTTGGGTCACTGTATGAATATTAATGACTCTGTACATACACAAATAAATTATTTGTGTGACTGTAGGCTAATAATTCTATGTGTTTTCTGTTTGCTTGTCTTTGAGAGGATCAAATCTTTTCCTGCCCAAATCATGCAGATCTTATCAGATATTAAGAAGATAAAAAGAAATAGAGAAATTATGTTCAGCAAAGACAGGACTTCTGCCTTTTCAATGCAAATTGTTCCTTTGTTCTTCTCTGTGTTCCCAGCCATACAGTAAGAACCATTTCTATCATTGCTGCCTTCTGCAGAGAGCTTGGGAAGCAAGATTTGGCTCTGACCTCCTTCCTCCTCATGGGAAGACCAACTCATGTAACTGGGGAGATGGTGTTATGATTTTGATGTGAAATGTTCCCCAAAAGTTTCATACGCTCAGAGGTAGGGCTTTTGAAAGGTGACTGGATCATGGGGGTTTATACTCATCACTGGATTGATCCATGGATGAGTGCCTAGATGAAGGAACTGTTAGGAGGAGGAGCCCAGGGGAAGGAGGTGGGTCACTGTGGGCATGCCTTTGGAGCGGATGTTTCTTCTGGCTCTTTCCTTTCTCTCTACTTCTGGCCACTATCATGTGTGTGCCTTGAAGTTGGTGGATTATGGACTCAATGCTCTGAAACTTTAAACCAAAATAAACCTTTTCTCTTAAGTGCTGTGTATGTCTCCTCCTCCCTTTGTCATTTCTTCCTGAATCTTGATCTTCTTACCTGTGATTATTTATTCTGCCTTAACTACATCCTGCAGAAGTTCTTTCAGTTGGAGGATCGGTGGTTAAAGCCTTTAGTTTTTGTTAGTCTGCAAATATCCTTAGGTTGCTCTTGTGAGATCTGCTATTCTAGCTTGACAATTGTGTTTTCTTAGCACTCTGAAGAGATGATTTTTGTGCTTCTCTTGTTATTGTTGAAGATCCAATTGTGGCTAGTCTAATTGCTTTTCTTTCTAATTTTTATTAGTACGTGTTTATTTGCTGTATTTGGTTGTTAAGCCCTTCCACCTGCAGCTGCTTTTCATGCTTTGTGCTTGCCTTTGATGTTCTGTAGTTTTACCACAATGTATGTTGGAACAGGCTTCCTTTGATTTACTCTGTTCTGTAATTGTGCTTCTTATATCTGTGGATTCATACCTTTATCAGTTCTGGAAATTTCTCGGTCTTTACCTCTTCAAATATTCTTGTTATATTTTCTACAAGGATTGAAATTTGTATCTCAACATCTTATTCTCCTCTTCTTGCCTTGGTATTTCTACCTTCTTTGCTTCTAGGTTCTGGTTTACCAATTCTCTCTCATTTTTTCAGTTGTGTGTAACTTTTTTGACACATCTACTGTGTTTTATTTTAACGATTATAGTTTAGTTCATAGATTTACTTTGTTTTCAAATTTATCTGGTCTTTTGTTTTGGTACCGGGGATTGAACTCAGGACCTTGCGCTTGTGAAGCAGGTGGTGGCACCACTGAGCTAAATCCCTGGCCCTATCTGGTCATTTTTAATCATGCCTTGTGTATTAATTTGTGAGCTCATTTTGAATAATCCTGATCTGCAAGAAACCTGAGGATGAACATTAATAATGTTTTCCTCCGGAGATGACTCGCAGTTTTTCCTTCCAGGATTCGAAGGCAATGTCAACCTGGACTGTTTTAGCCCCTTTCCAGATACTTGGCCAAATAATGGAGGATCAGGTGCAGTCTCCCTACCTTGCTGTTGGCTCAACATGTCTTCCTTGATTGTGGCATTCATAGTCCCTCAGGAGTGTTTTGCTTCTCCCTACTCTAACTTCAACTCGGTGTTTTTGTCCTCCAGGATAGTTCGTTTAGTCTTTGTGATCTCAGTAATGAAAATGTCTTTATCTTGAGATCTAGTTGTCTTGTGCGGAAGACATCCTCTGAGTATCTGATCTGTGCATTGCCTGAAGAAGCCTGAGTCTGGACTTTAGACTCCCTTGTGAAGTAACACAAAGGCTTCCTTGGCCTCAGATCATTTCAGTTATACCAGAAACTCAGCTCTGTAGGATGCTTGCACTTTATTTCAGTCCTCCTCTGGTTCGTGAGTGGTGCAGAAACCATGTGGGAGTAGGAGTGAGGTTAGCTGATGCCCCTTGCCCCCCACAACCCACTCCCTGTGCATTTCTGAGAGGAGGTTGTAGAGTTCACATTTGCAACAGGTAGCTTCCTATAGACCTCTGTGCACAGAGGGTCTTTTGGGCTAGTGTGCTGCAACATATTCTTTTAGCTTGGAAGGCTGGATAGAATACTTTCTAGTGATCTTTCTGGAAGTTTTTGGTACTATTGTTTTATATTAGTGTGCAATTCCTTGATTCTATTAGATACCTGTCAGGTAAATACAGATAAGATGGCCCTCTTCTCCTTGGTAAATTGCTCTTGTTTAATACATGAGGACAACTTGGAGATAAATGATAGGGAGTAAATACTGTGTTTACATTTCTAAGATATCTTCTATTTATACTGGATGTTTACCCCGCCCCCCCAATCCTTCTGGTTCCTGTAAGACAACCACTTACACCTAAACACTGACTGCAGTTTTGCCCTCTTATCTACCGGAGACACAATCTGAGACCCTACGTGGATACCTGAAATCACAGATGGTACTGAGCCCAACATGTGGTATATTTTTCCTCTTCATACATACCTACGATAAAGGCTATTTTATACATATATATTTTTGGCATAGTGGGCAGAATAAGGTTAATTTATATTAGGCACAGTAAGGGAGTGACAATAATAGCTAGTAATATAATAGGCAATTATAAAAATAAGCCTATTATAAAATAGGCAATTATAAAGAATATACTATAGTAAAATTGTCAGCAATTTTTTTTGTGATTTGGGGCCATGATTAAATTGACATAAAGGTTACTTGAACACAAGTACTGTGACACTATGATAGTCAATCTGATTAATTGAGATGGATACAAAGTTGCTAGTGGGAGGGTAGTGTATACAAGGTGGATATACCAGACAAAGGGATAGTTCATGCTCAGGCAGGATGGCATGAGATTTCATCATATTACTCAGAATGATGCTTAATATAAAACTTATAGATTTTTTTATTTCTGGAATTTTTCATTTGATAGTTTTAGACTGTTGTTGACCACAAGTAATGAACTTATAGAAAGTGAAAACCAGAGATATAGGGGATACTTATATAACAAGGTGAAAGTGCAAGGGAAGGGAATATTATGGGGGAAGCTCTGGAGGACAAGACATCTCAGTGTGTGGGAGGAGGAGGCTGTGGGAAGAGCAAAGGATCAGCCAAGCACTGTCCCATTTGGGGACAGAGCCCAAAGGATGGTTAGAGGTGCAGGTGCTGAGGCACGGTGGGGATCCTGTTCCAGAACAGCCATCTTCACCAGAGTCTGGATGTGGAGAGGGCTTCTCTTTCCTTGTCTGCATGTAACACAGACAGATAAGATACCATCTCCGGTAAGATACCATCTCTGGTGATGGGATGAGAGTCAGAACACAGAGACAGAATGAACCTGCTCTGCATAGTGCCTGAGGAAGTGTCCTGGGCAGAGATGGCAGCCTGGAGTGTGGTACAACCGAATAGTAGAAAGGAGAGCCGCGTGTGGCTCTTTGTTAGTAACTTGTCAATGAAGAACAAATCACCCAACTGTGGCAGCTTGGGAAAACCCACATTCAGTACCTTACTGTTTCTGCAGGTCAGGAATCTGAACACAGCCTAGTTTCGGAACTCAGTGGGCCTCAATCATATGGTGGCAGCATGGTGTTTCCATTTCAAGGCTCTGTGGGGGAAGGACCTTCTGTTAATCTCCTGTGGATTGTTGTCAGAATCTACTTCTTGATGGGCACATGCCCAGTAGCCATGGCTTTTTGCTGGCTCTTGGCTGGAGGCAGCTGCTGGACCTTAGGGTCTGATGTTTCTGCCATTGCCTTGAAGACCTTTGCCACATTGGCCACTTTAAGATGATGGTGACTCCATGAAGCCATGAGGGGGTCCTCAGCTCAGGGAAAGTCTTCGGACTCTTTTAAGGGTGTTCACCTGGTTAATCCTGACTGATCCCCCTCTGGATTAACTAAAGCAATTTATCTGGGACCTTACATCTGCAAAACCCTCTTCATTGTCGCTGTCTTCCATTCACAGATTCAACATCTGAACCCCTTTCTTGCTTGTAACAACGTTCTGGCCAATGACTTGTAACCTGCAGTCTAAAGAAAAATGATCACTCTCTGAAAAAAAGAGGCAGAACCAACTAGCATGTGATTTTGCCCTTGGTTTCTTTCTCTTCTTCTTGCCTGGAATGTGGACACTAAGCTCACTATTTTGTGACCGTGAGGTTTCCTATTTTTTGACTAGAGCAGATTAGGAAAATGGAGAGTCTGGGTCTCCAGTGGGGTTCTCTGGACCACTCATGGGCTTATGTGAGAAAAAAATCTTTCTTTTTGGTTATACAAATATGCTGGTTTTTTATTACATCCACCCAAATGTATATACAGCCATATACAATCATGTAAGGCAAAAGTCACATCAGCAGTTCTTATGGGCCACATGTTAGAGTGTGGGATTTATTCTAAGTTAAATGAGAGGATATTGAAGACTTTTAATCAGATAGGCTCCAATGTTGATTTATGTTTTGGTAAAATCTCCTGGCTGCTTAACAAAGAATGAACAATGAGCTGGTGCGTGTGTGGTGTGTGTGTGTGTGTGTGTGTGTGTGTGTGTGTGTGTGTGTGCAGGACAGGAAGTGGGGACTCAGAGAAGGTAAGTCATCCAAGGTAACACAGATAGAGTGGGACAGTCAGAAAGTTCAAAAATTTTATTAGTACGCAATGATTATGTTCATCACAGGGAGTTGATACATGTACATAACACATCTTAATTCTTTTTACGTCTACTTCCCCATTGCCTTCCCTCTCCCTCCATCTCTTGGTCTCTTTTCCATTTGCAAAAGATCTAGCTTCCTATTACCTTTCTTTTATTTTTTTCTCTTTAATAGTTAGGATTCAAAATTCATATTTGTTTGACTCAACAGCATTGGCTTTGGTTGTTGTCTCTGATTTTAATCAAAGCCTTTGTCCACCTGTTATTGCTGTAAGAGTCCCGTACTATCCTTTCACTCAATTTATTTCTAAATTTCCATTTTCTGGAAAAAAACTAGTGATTTTTCATAATCATAAAAGAGAAATTAATTCTGGGTCTGGAATTTTTTATATCAATTTGGGTCAACCTAATTAAAGCTGAGAAAGGAAGGATGTGTGTGTATGTGTGTGTGTGTGTGTGTGTGTGTGTGTGTGTCTGTGTGTTGGAGGGAGTGCAGATCTTTCCTTTCTGGCATGATTTGCTTACAATTGCTTTTAAGTCTCTACTGACTAATGCTCATGATACTAAATTATTAACACTTGCAAATAAAAAGGATTCCAGCATCATAATCGGAGCTCCAATCAGCCCCAGCTGAATGCTAAATGAGCTTGGACGTGATGTGGAGTTTCATCCAGGGTCTCCAAGGGAGTCATGCAGATTTGATGTATTAAGGCAGTGCAGTGGCAAAGCACACTGGACTGTGAAGTAGGAGATCCAGGCTCCTGCTCCTGGTCCCCTACTACTTCACTGGGTAAACTTGGGGTCATCACTTCCCCTCGCTGGTTCTCAGTTTCCCCATCTTCTAAGTGTTACTTTGCTAATCTAGAGCAGAAGCTTTCAGTTTTTCTTCCTTGGAGTCCTGAGGCAACTCTGGCTGGCTCTCTGAATCAGATGAGTATGGAATGGAAATATGAGGAAAGAACTCCAGAGGCAAATTACTCGCAACCTTGTCCCTGACAGACCTCACTCTCTGCTTTTGTCTGCCTGTTTTTCATTATAGTGGAGGTGGGGTACTAAGTTCTGTAAATCATTGAGATAAAATCTGTAATTAGACACATCATGGGCAAGCAGGTGGCTTCCCCCCATCCTCCTGGGGGCTGGAAGCTGGCTGTCTTAATTACTTTTCTCATTGCTGAGACAAAATACCTGATGCCCAAAGGGAGGAAAGGTTTATTTGGCTCAGAGTTTTAGAGCTTTCAGTCCATAGTCAGCTGGCTCCAAGGCAGAGGGGCATTGCAGAGGAGAAACAGTTCATGGTGGGCAGAAGGCAGCAAAGCAAGCAAGGGGAAAGACAAGCCTCTCTTTGTCTCTTATATTGTATCAAGGCTACTGGATTTAGAGCAGTGCCAAACCAATCAGTGGACTGATTTAATAATCACCCAGCCTTAATATTAGCAGCCTTAATCCTAGCATTGCACCATGAACCATTCACACACTCTAGATCCAGCTACCTCTGAAAAAGCCTGCCATATGATTGCGTGAGGCTTTGGAAGACATCTAAACATAAGCCAAAACCCTGGCCATCTGCTTGCTTCCCATAAGGAAAGTCCCTTTACCTTCTTTCTTCCTGGACAAAGCTGACTTGGTGAAGCTGGGAAGGCTGGGGCAGCCCTTAAAGGAAAGAAACAAAGCAATGATGGAAGTATGCAGTGAGGAAACTGGGAAGAAATAACTGGGCTTGGAACCATTACACCTGAAGGAGAGATGCCTAAGGAGTAAAGTGAAGTAGATGTGTGCTCTGTAAGACACCAGCTGTTCAGGGTCCTGCGGATATTATTTACTTCTGTCATAAGTTCAATCTGGGCACCTTTATCCAATCCAATCCTTCTAACCACCCATCCACTCATCATCCATCCATCTGTCTATCCATCCCCTCAACCACCCAACTTCTCACCTGTCATCTAACCCATCATTCATCCAATCATCCATCCATACATCCACTGATCCTCTATCCTCCCCACTCACATCTAGCCTACCCATCCTCCACTAACCACTCCTCTAGCCATCTTTTTGTTCAGTTATTTGGTTCAACCACTTCCTTTTTCTTTCTCTCTCTTATTAATTTATTCTGTCAATCACTTCATACACATTTGTTGAGCACTTCTTATGTATTTGGGAAGACAGGAGAATGAACTCATCAGGGAACTTGTAGCCCCAAAGCTGCTGATGGATGTGCAAGCAGTTCTGAGAAGTGATTGTCATATAACAAGGGGCAAAGTGCTCTCAGGGTTTGGAAGAGGGAGGAGCTTGGGGAGCAGACCAAGGAGGCAATGACAAACACTTCCGAGACAGGAGTTTAAGTTTACCAGCTGGATAAGTGGGGAAAGGGTTAATTTTTTGAGGTTGGGGTGACGTTTCCAGTTTAAGGTGCTGAGGCCATGCTTATCCTTTACATTAGCTTTTCTTTCTCTTCCCATTCCTTATAAGCCTCAAAAAAATCTAGATTATTCATCTCAAATTTCTAGGCTGATGAAATACAAATTTAATTCAACAATGGACTGTTCTTGTTCAAAATATTGGATGAAAAAAACAAAGACAAATCATAGCAGCTCATGGCAGGAAGTTACCTTAAATCTTACTCTGTGTGGCTTCCTTTGCATGTGAGAACCCCATACACCATTCACCAGTGATTCTTTTTGCTGAGAGGCCAGGTGTGTGTGTGTGTGTGTGTGTGTGTGTGTGCATGTGTGTGTGTTTCTGGCTGATTTTGTTTCAATCAGACCATTTCTTCTGATTTGGAATCATCTTGCTGAAGGAGTCTTTTATGTGCTGGCATTGTGACATCGTCACAGAGCCTGACACTTATGCACTCAACATTCATCAAATATTTCACTCATCAAATATTCATTAAGCTCCTTCTGTCTTCCAGGCCTGGCACAAGATACGGATGTAATATAATGGAGAAACAGACTGGTACTTGCCCTTAGGGGCCCTGCAGTCCAGTGCCCAGGTCAACAGGAGTGTCCTTCTGCAGAGGGATGGGAGCAAATGCTTCAGGCTCTGTGAGCCATGGGGTCTCTGCTGCAGCTCCCATGGTGTGTAAGCAGCTCCAGCTCCAGCTATTGTGTAAAAGAGTGAGTGTGGCTGTTCTCCCAAAGACTTTGTTGACCAAAACATATTGGGCCCCCATGACCCCTGGACTAGTTGATTAGACACACAAGTCACTAGACAATTATAAAATAGCATTTTCTGGGAGTACAGAGTGGAGGCCTGAAGTAGGTGTGGGCATTGCATGGAGGAGGTAAGTGTAATCTAGATGAGACAGGTGAGCTGAGCTGGTAAAGGGGCTGGGGCGGGTAGTGGCTGTGTGTGTGTGACTCTGCTGCTCTGCTGGCTGTGTGCAAAGCCGAAGGCCAAAGGAGACCTGTGGGTTGGTGGGATGCAGGATAGACGAGGTGGGTGAGGTAAATGGTGGTGGCAGGGAGAGTAGAGGCTTCTGTGTGACCAAGGCATGGTGTGCCGCTGACAGGCTCAGCCTCCTGCTTTATTTGTCTTGTTTAAAAGACTCAACACTGCCATCTCAGCAGGCCCCAAGCTGTAGGAAGTGCAGTTTCTCACTGGGTGGCTTGGTCTTTTTCCCTTATGCCCTGCGGCTGGTCCAAGAGGCAGGTCACTGGGGAAGAGGCTGCAGAACAGAAGCCACTGTATAAAAAGAAACAGAAGCAAAAACAAAATAGGAATCAACACGAAGTCAGGGTAATGAATGATGCCCCCTGAGGCCAGAGCTCCACACTCACAGGCATTGTGCAGAGGATCAGAGGCTATCCTGGGTGTGACGTCAGCCTTGTAAACGCATTGGCACAACAGAAGCGAAGACAAGTAATGCTTCTCTCTCCCTGGATCCCTTTGCCCCTTGCCTCATTTCCCCTCTGTCTTAGTTACTTTCTCATCACTGGGACAAAATACCTGTCACCTGGTTATTTTGGCTCACTGTTACCATCCCTGGTCAGCTGGCTTTCAGGCAGGAATGGCACAGTGGAAGGGCCTGGGGCGAGGAAAGGTGCTCACTTCATGGCAGTCAGGAAGCGGAGACTGAAGGGAGGATTTGGGGAAGGAAACAGACCCTTCCAGGTCACACCCCCAGTGCCCATGTCTGGCCAGGCCTCAGCTCCCCACAGCACACTCAGCTACTGCTCATCAGTGGATGAACTCACTGGTGAGTATGGTGCTGCCATAATCCAATCATCTTCCAAACCCAAGAGGCTTTTGGGGGACATTAGATCTAAAGCATATCACCCTCTCTTTATGCTGGCCTTGTAAACCAGGATTATGGAGTGTTGCTGGCTGTGACATATCGCAGGAAAAGGCAGGGATGTTGCTAAACAACCTCCGACGTGCAAGACAGCTTTGAATGTCAATGGTGTTGCGGTCAAGAAGACGGGTCACATCCACCCGACCTCTGTTCACCTCACACCGTCCTCACTCCTGTTAGCTTCGGGACATGTCTGCATCTTTGCATCTTTGCTTCCTTTTGTCTGGATCACTCTTTGTTTCGCTGTCTGCCCTGACTCCCTTATAAACCACCCGCACCCTTAAGACCCATTTAATACATCTCTGCTTTCTGGAAAAGTTATTGGGGTCCCCTAGGTTGAATTAATTGCTTCCTTCTTCTGCAGCCTACAGGAAATAATTCATATCTATCACAGCCCTTACACCATTAGAGTGTCATAAGTGTTATTATTATAGTATATGTGTTATGTCCCCCGTTCATTTATGAGCTTCTTAAGTATCCAGACTGTGTCTATTGAGTGAATGAATGAAATGTTGAACATAATAAATGTTCAAAGCATTCCCTCTTGGGTTATGTGCTCTTCAGAGAGCAATACTCTACTGTCATGACCCAGATATTTCTCTGCTTGTTCCTCACCTCGCTCATCTTCCAGGTAAATTTTATGCAGACAACCTTCAAACTTTTCTGAAACTCAGAAATGATTTGTGTTCCTGATTTCATTTCAATTCATTTTTCCAGCATTTTCGCATTCAGTAACATTTTCCATTTCACAGTAAATCCATGGATTCAGTTTGAGCATGACTTTTGTCTGCTGTTCCCCCGTGTACAATTACTACCACCCATCAGGGGCTCCCTTTTGTGGGAACGGAAGTTAGCACTTCCCCTGTGTGTCTGCCAATGTCACATCGACATCTGAGCCATGATTGTACCTCCCTGGAACCGCACTGTCCCCCACAGAGAGAGTGACAAAGGTCCTGTGAACCAAGGACCTGTTACTCTCTGTTCTTGCCGAGTCTCTGGTGGCTCAGGTGGTACCTGGCTTGTAAAAGGTGCAGAGTGGCTACCTGTTGAATGCACCTAACACAAGCTGTTCTGAAGCTTGGGTTTGCTGAGCCAAGACCATTTGAGGATTAGAGAAGTAGTGGAGAAAACACAGATTTTGGGTCACGTGAGCTTGAAATCTGGTCCCAAGGGTACTTAACTAACCATAGGCCCTTGGGCTTGTGAACCTCGTTTCTTCATGTTTTTCTTTCTTTCTTTTTTTTTCTTTTTGGTGCCGGGGATCGAACTTGGGTCCTTGTGCTTGCGCAGCAGGTGGCGAAAACACTGAGCTAAATCCCTGGCCCTCTTCATTTTTTTCTGATGGATCTGAGTTACGTCTATCTCTCAGGGTCATTGTGTAAGATAATTATCATGTATAGGGCATCCAATTGGGGGCATCTCTGAATAGTGAGAGCACATCCAACTGGGGCAGATCATTCCACGAAACTGATCAGATACCGAGGGCCATTCAGATCAGCACAACCACCACCCCTCAGTCAGGGACTTTTCTAGATTCTTCTCCTGAGTGCTTTTCTTGGTTCCTGCCCCACTGAGGTGCAGCCACAACAGGTTTGAATGTCTTTGTGCAGAGGGGAGTGCAAAGCAGTTTTGATGTGTAACTCCTCCCATCTGTGGGCGCAGGAGCCTGGATGTCGGAGGAAGAGGAGAACTTAGACATACCCTGATTCATCAGACTCAGCACACACAGGAGCTGGGGGTGCAGAGAGCTCACACAGTGAGTCAGTAGCAAAGGCTCCAGTTGACACAAGCTCTCCTGACTCCAAGCCCTTGTTTCTATACTGAGAGGCCAGTGGTTGGTGATTTGTGCTTTAGTGACCAAAGCATAAGTGCTATTAGAGTTGAGCCTATAGAGACTCACACAGCACCACTTTCTGCAGCATTAAATTAAGTTTCTGATTCAGCTCTTTGGGGCATGATAGGCCCTCATGAGAATGGAGTGGATATGGGAAGCATTTTCAGAAAGCGTTTCTTGGTATAGGAGCCAGCTCCAGCCTGGCTGAGATGTCCTTATACTCCAAGGTTGGATGCTGACTCACAAGCCTTTGATGGTGAAGCTGCTTCCCTGCAGGAAAACACAAGCACCTATAATCCACACAGCCCTCAGCATCTGGCCCCCTTTCCACAGCCCCTCTCTGAGTGCTGAGAGGGGCCCCTCTGTACGCCCATAGTTGACCTGGAACTTGAAATCTGGTCCAGGTGGTACTTAACAACACATCTGTCCTTGGGCATGTGAGCCTCAGTTTCTTTGTTTTTCTGGTGGGTCTAAATTATACCTATCTCTCAGAATTGTTACATAAGATACTGATGCATCTCAAAGGGCCTGGCACATCAGAGGGAGGCTTGAGCTCTCTGAATTCAGTGTGGCTCCACACTGAGAAATTATGGGGAAATCATTCAGTGTCTCTGCCTCTCAGTTTCCTCATCTGTAAAATGGGAGTTCAGTACTCTTCATAGGATTCTTGAGAAGATCAAGTAACTCAAAGACAAAGAACACTTAGAACAGTATTTGGCACACAGTAGATACTCAATAAACATATATGGGTGTGATTAAATATACAGTGAATGTTTAAACAAAAAATTATTATAGCGAAAGACATGTTGTCACTAACCCCCTCAAAATGCTCTCTCTCACTTCAAACACACTTATCTCATCATTCTTGTCACGTTCTAAAGCAATTCTGGAAGTCCTGTTTTCTGAGTGTCTTTATGAGGTGTGAGAAAAAATACAGTGAATGCTGTTGCCATCTAACAGCAAGGCAGGCTTGTAAAAACATGATGCTGTGTCCTCGTCCACTTTATTCACTGGATCTGGCACTGAGTGACTTCTGGCTCATTCCAAAGTGAAAATGAGGATAAAAGTTCAGTGTTTTGAATCAATTCAGGACATCAAAGCAGCTACAACAGCACCACTAATAACACTCATGAAAGAGGACTTGCAGAACAGCTTCAGAAAGTGGCAATAACAATGGGATAAGTGTGTCTGAGGTGGAGGGGGAGTATTTTGAGGGGATTCATGGCGATGTGTCTTTTACTGTAATAAATTTTAAAAAAATTTTAAACATTCACCACGTTTTTTGATCACACCTCATTATTGTTTATTATAGGTTCTGGATTCCACTTTGGTTCATAGCCCAGCTTTTATCAGCTGTGTGGATTTTTATGAGTTATTTGACTGTTCTGAGCCAAAATATCCCATCAGACAAACGCATATCATGAGCACATTGGCAGGTTCTGTTTTCACATATCCATCTTTGGGATAAACTGCTTTTGGCGTATTTATACTGATGCCTGTGCACTGCTTCTTATATGTGAATTAGGTTTTTGTGCACCAGTTGATGCCTGCTGGCCAAACAATTCTTTTCTGGGAGGGTCTCTACCTTTGCCTGTGCAGCAGTGCTTGTGCCAAGGAATTTAATATTTTATGACATTTTTGCGATTACCGTGTAAAAGCAAGCAGAAAGAAGAAGTGCTGATCCTACTAGTAAAGGCACATGAGTCTCATAAACTAAACACAACTGAGCCAGAGAAAGGGAGGAAAAAAGACAGAAAATAAAATCATAAAAGCCACAGAGCACAGCAGATCTTTAACTTGAGCTGAAGGCTCTTTGGGCTTATCTTGCTATGTGCCACTCAATTGTGAAAATTCAAGAAATACTTGATCAAAGATTGCATCAGAAAAAAATGAGGTTTAGTAAAGATTGTTTGCAAATTTTATCTTTCCCTCCTTCAATGTAGAAATTGGTTATTCTGATTTCATACCCATTTCTCATTGCATACCAACCCCAGTTAAGAGGGCCAGTGAAAGCCCTACCGTGCTGCATGGTGCACAAAATGCCTCGTGAGTGACTATCATCACCATCATTATTGTCCAGGTTGGCTTGGAAGATTCAGGCCCATTGAGTTCATACTGAGGCATTATAGCATCAGCCAGCATCTTAATGACTCAGAAAACTGATCATAGTATCCCAACCAATATCCTCTCTGCTTCTACGTGGATAACTCCAGCTCACTGCCTGCTGAAGCAGCCCATTCTCTTTTTGGATATGGCTGAGTGTACCTACTTTGTGTCAGTGTATTTCCCTGGTAGTCCCCATCTCCCAGTGTTCTTTGTGTCCCACTTGAATTAGTGGAATCCCTCTTTCACATGGAAACGCATCCAGATTTGTACTCATCGTTCAAGAACACATTCATTCACTTGTTCATTCATAGATTTCTTGAGGTCCTATTATGTGCTTAGCTCTAAGTTGGACCTTGAGGGTATTCCAGGACCCATTCAACAGGAAGACCATTGTAATTTGAAATTGTAATTATCAGGCAATTACAACCTGGAAAGATAAGGAAGGGAGCAAGTGAGTCACCTGGCCCTGCCAGGGGTGGGCATGGTCCTGAGAGGTTTCCTGGAGGAGGTGACACTTGGGTTGAGTTTCAGAAGATGAGGGTGGTGGGGATGGGGTGGGGAGGCATTCCAGATAGAGTGAAGAGCATGTGTGGACAGGTGTGGAGTTCAAAAGCTCAGTGAGTGTGAGTGTGTGTGTATATGTGTGTGTGCATGTGTGGTACCCGAGGAAGAACCTAGGGAGGTTGGGACTAGGGGACTTCTTGCCAAGCTGGAGTTAGGACCATACTCTGGGCAGGAGGGCTTCCTCAGCAACTCTCTGGGTCCCAGGCCCTGCTGTGGGGCCTCTCCTCTGTGTTAGAGATGCTCCCCAGACTCAGTGCAGTCTGCTGGGCTGCTCCTGGCTTCTTGTGCTGCAGCTGCCTCCAGAGTCCTAGTTCCCTTGTGTTTCCTAAGAGCTGTCGTGGCATACTGCATGACCTTATCCCTCCCCCGGCTTTTCATGATCCAGCGGTAAGAACTTGGCCCTGGGATCAGACAAACCAGAGTTAAGTTCCAGCTCCATTGTGGACAACTTTTGAGCCTCAGCCTGGTCCCAATTCCATAAAACTCAGTCTCTTTGCTTGGAGAATGAGGGTAAAAATGAAAGCAGTGAACACTTGTAGCCAGTTACTACGTGCCCAGGACACTATTCTCAGCACCTTGCAAATATTAAAACATTGTGTCTTCACAATTCTGTGCAGCCTGTATTATGGTGGTCTTCAGTTTGCAGATGAGAAGTCTTCTAACTGGCAGGGGGCAGGAAGCCAGGAGAGCCCCTCTTCTAGAGTTGACATGAAGATCACAAGAGCTAGGACATGCTGAGCCCTTGGTGCATAGTCTGGCACATAGCAGCTTCTTAGTAAAGCACCATGGTTATCAGTGGTTCCAGGAACACAGATCAGCTTTTCCAGGAGACACCAATTCCCAGAGTAAGCCACCTTCCTTCATCTAGGGAAGCCATGGAAGGAAAGTCTAATTCAAAGTAACTCATTAACTCCAGACAATAGAAACTGACAGATAAAGCCTTTGATGAACGAGATGCGAGCAGTCACTGATTAGGAGACAGTCTCGCTCCTGTCTTCTCCAGCTGATTGACGGACTTCTGAGGGCGCTTCTTTCTGTGTAATTAAAGAGCTAACAGAACTGTCAAGCACGTTTCCTTCATCATTCACCATCGTGGGGTGGGACATGGATGGCCGATAAGCCATAGATTTCCTCCTGACCAGTCCTGTGGATGCAATTCTAGCAAAGCCTTGGGTTTCCAACCTGCTACTCTGCCCAGTCTTGAATCTCTGATGGCATATGCCATCCTTTCTTCTGCCATCAAAATAAAATATTGACAACCGGAGTCAGCAATTGTATAAGAAAAGAGGATGGTTGCAAAACGGCTAGATGTGCAAGTTGCTTGTCAGTGGCTGGAGCGGGCCTTGGGCACAGTGGAGGTGAGGAAGGAAGCTGGTGTGAGTGGGTGCAGTGGAGTGTGTAAGGGCTGGTGCCTTGGAGCCAGCAGCCCCAGGCTTGGATCCAGGGCTGGCCACTTCCTGGTGCTGTGACTTACAGTAAGGGACCCAAGATCTCTGAGATCTTAGCTTCTTCATCTGTAAAATGGAAATGATTGATTACTTCTCAGGACACTTGTAAGGATTAAAATGAGGTAATACTTGCAGGTGCCTGGAATATGGCAGGAACTCAAGAAATTCTACTGTTGTGAACTCAGAGGGGCTCTGTTACGGGCATCAGTGCTATTTACATCCTCATTATTCCCCATCCCATGGGAATCAAGGGGAAGAATTTACGCCCTGGGAATTAGACCTGGGCTTCATCACAACCATCATCATGACAGAAGTTCTTGATAAGCCACCAAAGACTGGGCCTGGTCATGGGTATAGAAATGAATTTTTCATAGTTCCTGCCAAAGTTAAGGCCAAGTTTTGGTTCGGGCACCCATGAATGATTCCTCTTCAAAGCAGATGCCGCATGGTGGGTCGAGAGAGGCTTGGCTTGGGCCCTCTACAAGCTGTGTGACTGAGGGGGCTGGCCTCCTGCTCAGAGCTGGTTTTCAGGCTAGAGATGGGTGGGACTTAAACAGGCAAATGGGACAGTTTGGCTTCTTGAGTGACACTGGCCGTGTCTGGAGAGTTTTGCTGTCATGACTTGGAGGAAGTGCTACTTGCGTGGAATGGGTAGAGGCCAGGGATGATGCTTAAAATCCCACAACACACAGGATACTCCCATAATGAAGAATTTCCTGGCACCAGACACCAAAGTGCCGAGGTCAGAAAGCCCTGCTCTATTGCCTCTAGCTTGTGAAGTCACTGAACCTGGCCGCGACTGTTCACTCACTGGTGGCGTGCAAACAATAATAGTACCTGCCTTGGGTGGTTGTTATAAAAACAGAGCCAAGAGGGCATGTGGCATAGTGTCAGGCACCTGATAAATATGAACTTGGGTTTTCTGAGGGGTTGAGAGTCAATGCATATATGAACTGCTTGCAGGGAAGGAGTCTGCATTAATGGTAGGGGTCTGATGGTGGTGGTGACGTTTTTCATTTTCACAGGACCTTGCAGTTCCTCTGAGCACTTTCTTTAAGCCTGCATGTCCTCCACACAGCTGTACCCTTACGGGCTGTTCAAAGACATTGTCAACATTTAAAAGGCAGCAAACTTATTCCTGGAGGTGCTGATAATAGATCTTGGTTCAGCTGACACAGAGAATGGAACCAGCCGCCACCCTCCTGGGGTTTCCTCTGAGCTGGCTTTCTGAAAACTGTCACCAACCTGAGTAGTGCTTGTCATTGGAACTTAGATTTATTTTCCTGGAGGTGAGGGCTCCTTTCCCTTCTCTCCCATGCTCTATCTCGGTCCTTAAAGTAGAAATTATGTTTTCTGTTTCTGAGGGACATCCAGGGGAGGCTCCCCTCTCTGTTTGCTCCTCACTCACTCTTCCCAATGGCAGGAATGTTGGCTTTTCCAGTGGCAGGAGCTGGATTTCCATAAGCTACGTTGGCATGTTGTACGACAACGTACCATAACTGTCCAAACAGCTGGAGGACAAGAAGCAAAGCAAGAAGCTGGCTCCCTCAGCCTCCTGTTCCTTGCCTAGCACTGATCTAGTGGGCCACCAAGGAGGGTCAGGGCTCTGCATTAGTCTGGCCACACAGTGAGCAGTTTGGGGAAAGTCTGCAAATGTTCATCTTCTCTGCTTGTAGTAGGTTCTGGGGATCAATTTGACCCTGTGAGTTAGAGGCTCTGACACACTATCTCTTTCTGTTTTTTAGACAAGATCTTGCTATCTAGCTAACCTTGGAGTCACAGTCCTCCTGCAGAGGCCTCCCCCCTTGTGTTGGGATATCAGGCATATGCCAATATGCCCGGATTTGGATTCTTTCTTCATATCTGTTTATTCCATAACCAAAGTATATCCAACCCTCATTATTTGCAGTTTCTATGTTTGTGAATTTGTCTATGTTCTAAAATTTATTTGTAACCTCACACTGAATATGCATAGCCTTTCATAGTTGCTCATGGATGAGCACGAAGTGGATGAAATCTGAGTCACCCAACATGCCCTTCTCAGCTGAGGTTGAACAGGGAGGAGCTCAGCCTTCTGGCTTCAGCTCTTATGCTCCAGACAAGCATTGTTTTTGTAGTATAATTGGTGTCACATTTTTTGCATTTCCTTGTGTAGTTTTGGTGTCTAAAAAGATCCAGTGTAGTGCTGAAGCACGGTCTAACTTTCCTAAACCCAGGGAGCCTGTGATGTGCCTTCAGGAGGAAATACACATGTTGGGTAAGTGCTGTTCTGGTGTGAGTGTAGCACTGCTGGCCATGAGTTCATCACAAATCAAAGATACATATTAAATAAGATATCTTTAAAGGGAAACATGGATCAAGCAAGGTTATGCGTTGGCTGGTTGACAAAATCCAGAGGCTCCCAAGCAAAGAACCTTAAATGTCCCCAAGAACAGTGGTTCAGGGCCTGGTATTTTATCGTTCTTTTCAATTTCTATAGAACACAACTGCTCTGAATAAAGAGAATTGACTATATTTGAATGTACACTCATCTCACTGTGTGCGCTATTCTTGGGTAGAATCCGTGATGTGTGTTGGGTAACCCCTAAATCCTAAACTTCCTGGTTTTCTCCTCAGTGGAGCCACAGATGGATGCTCCGCCCTCCATCTCTTGGCAATGAGTCAGCCCTAGGAAGACATTGTGGGGTCTTCCATGGGGTGGGATTCTTACTCTCAGATCAGCTGCCCTCTAGAAAGTGGTAGGAGCCTGTCAGAGTCGAAGATAGAGAGACAGGTCCTAGGCTCGAGTCCCACCCTTCCACTTACCCCCTGTACAATCATGGGTGAGTCACTTCCCTTTGTTACTTGTCATCTCCGCATTTTGGGGGATAGCCAACTCCTACATTCTAACATTGGTATACAGAGGAAAAAGATTACCCAGTGAAAACATAGGTACATAACATCGTCTATTTTGAGTCTCTCCCCTCTGGAGGCATTGGAACAGCACCAGAAAAATTTAAGCTCATTGAAAACACATGGAAAGCAAAGACTGAGAGGTCTATGAGCCCACTGTTCATGAATTTGTCAGCCATCACTGCCTGGCTTTGGTCATTGGTGCTGCTAGAAAAGTACTGGATTTTAGTAGGAAAACTGGGCCTGGCCATGGGACATCTCCTCTCTTTTTCTGTGCCATGGTGGCTCAAGCCTTGAGGTGGGTATCACCTTTCTTGAGAGGCAAATTTCTATAAAAATAACTGTGATTGTTACTTTTATGTGTCATTCTTGTTAGGCCGCAGTACACAGTTATATAATTAAAATATGAATCTAGATGTTGTTAGAAAGCATTTTGTAGTTGTGGTTAATGTTCATAAGCAGTGTACTCTAAGTAAAGGAGGTTACTCTCAATTATGTCCTTGGCTTCCTGAAATCAGTTGAAGGCTTTAGGAGCAAAACTAAAATTCTAATGATATATCGATTCCTGGGAAAATTCCTCCACATCCACGGTCTCATCTACCATCTCTGTTCATATGTCTCAGCACTTCCAGGACACAGATCCACTTGAGAAACTGAGGCACAACTTGGATCTTCTCTCCAGAAAAACATGCATGTGTAATACATAGTATCACATCCAATCTTGGGGGATTGGGAGACCCCAGGTTTAGAATCCCAGGTCCAGATGTGGACCTCTTCACGCCAGCTGTTCTTCTGAGCTCCAGACTTTTTGGCTGCTTTGCAAGCCTCAAAAGCAGCTGGTACAAAAAAATTCTTTATTTTTCTGCCATGTTCATTTCTCCTCTTTTGCTCCATTTGCCAGTTAGTGGCACCATCCCCCATTCAAGAGAGACATATGAGATCTTCTTTGTATTTTCCCTCCTTTCCCATCCAAATGTAATCACCAGGATGCCTTGAGTCTACCCCACAAGCAGGCATTGATTTCAGGTCTCTATTCCCTTCCTGTGCTGGATACTGAGTCAATCTCCTCACTGGGATCCCAACATCCAGCCCTGCTCCTGTCTAATCTATTCTTCATTTGGAAGACAGGCTGGAACTAATAAATGAATATTTAAAAATTTATTTCGGAATGATAGCTCTCTCTGATTAAAAAAAGTCTCAGTGGTTCCCCTTGACCTCTGGGTACTGCAGGGTCCTCTTTGGTGTATGATCCTGATTTTGTCAGCCCATGACTTGTTCATTCTGTTTTAGTCACTTTTCTGTTGCTGGGACAAAATACCTGACATTCACAACTTCAAGGAGGAGAGGTGTATTTAGGCTTTAGGTTTTGGTCCATGGTCGGCTGGCTCCAGGGCAGAAACATCAGGACAGAAGAGCAGAAGGGTGTGGTAGAGGAAAGCTGCTCGTATCATGGTAGCTATGAAGGAGGGAGAGAGGAGAGAGAGAGAGAGAGAGAGAGAGAGAGAGAGAGAGAGAGAGAGAGAGAGATTCATAGAGTCTAACAAATGCGGCCATTCATCTATGGATTCATCAGTAGAGTAATGGACTGATCCACTGTTGGGGTTAGTGCCTACACAATCCAATCCAATCACCTCTCTGGGTGGCTTTTAGTCCATTCAAGCTGACAATCAAGAATAACCACTACACTTCCAAAAGTGTTCTTTGCATATCTCTGTGTGCCAACTTCTGTGCTGGAGATGCATATGGAGGAGAGGGTCCAGGTGTTCAAGGTCCTCACAGTTCTAGCCCTGCGCTTCCCAGGCCTGCTGAGCCGATTTCATTGCCCCGATAACATACATCTGGGTGGAACTTCTGCTGCCTTCACTCTTGCACACCAATCTCTCTTTCTCCCCCTTCCCCATTGCGTGAGCTCCTCTTCATCCTTCAAAACCTGCGCCCAGCTCTCCCTCTCTGGAGATTGCTGTATCTTTGATGACAGTCTTTAAACTCTGCATAACATGAGAGAGAGGAAAAAGAATTTATTGGAAGACAACAGGGTGGGAAGCCTAGAAAGGTGGAGCTAGGAGCGCTGTCTTCCAACTCCCAATTGTCGATGGCTGCTGTATCACTTTGTTTCATTACTTTGTTTCCTGTTCCTGGGAATAGGACACCATGGGCCAGAGTTGAGTTAGTGGCCAGCCCTGGGTAATCCCCCAAAGACTGTGTGCAACTGGAAGGGAGAATTCCCCACAGGAGTTCAGAATTAGTTACAAATATGGAGAAGAAGGGATTCTGGTAAACAGAAATAGTACATCTCTCTCACTTTCTTGACTTGTCTGCTACAGAATATTCCTTCAGCTGTGTGATCTGTACTTTTAAAAATTAATATTAAATGCTCTAAGGGAATGAATATGCCAGTTTCCTTTACGCAAACATTACGCATTGTATACATATATATGAAATGTCATACTGTACTGTATAAACATGAACAATTACGTGTCAAAACAAAGTTAAAAACCAAAAAAACCCCCAACAAACCCTCACATCTCCTACTGTGTTGAATTATGACTATCTGTGTAATTTTGCACTGGCATGAGCCTTATTTCCAAAAGGAGGCCAACAGTGCTGACTTCACGCTTAGCCCCATTAGTCAGCCCTAGGGCTCTTTGAATCCTTCTGGGTCAAGACTGGCACTCAGGTCCAGGGGGAGCTGAGCTTTCTTGCTGGGGCCAGAGGATCCCCTGGAAGGCTTCATCTTGGCAGAATGTGCAGGGGGATGTGCTCCCACTTTAAGGGCAGTGCTGGAGGGGAACCACCCCCCTCTGCCTTGGGGTTAATGTATGCGTGAACACCATAGTTAATGTGTTTGCCTGTGTGTAAGGCCTGGCACTCTGCATAAGAGGCTTGTCTCTCTTTCAGAGTGTATTTGTTTCTCTGTATGTGTATTTTTGTGTGTATCTGGGTTTTGTACATTTTGTGCCTCTGTGTGTGCATACATTGTGTGTCCAGATGTGTGACTGCATGTGCCAGTGCGTGCATGCATGTGTTCTGTGTAACGTAAGCATACAAGTATCTGTGTGTGCATTTACCTACATCCCATATGCATAGGTGTGTGTGTGTGTGTGTGTGTGTGTCTGTGTGTAGAATGACTTGTAACAATAAGGGAATGTGTTCATCCACATTCCCGACTTCCTGCCAAGCTGTTTAACAGGTTTCGGAGAGTGTCTATTTACCTCTTATTGAAACTACTCTGCAATTTCACTTTCCACTTGATCAAACGGGTTTTATTTATCTTCCTTAAATCTCACTTTGGCAACTCCAGCTCTGCTGATTCCCACATCTCTCATTGTTCTCCACACTGTTGTATCTTTTGTGAGGATTGATATTCTGCCCCGGCCTTTATGTGATGCTAATTTCCTACTGGGCGGTGATCTTGTTCTGCTGGCTTGGACACTGAGGTATCTGGCTTTGGTAGCCGATGTCCAGACCTGTCCTGTTAGCTCTGCTGAAATACAGAGATGACCTTGGAGGTTGGCAGATCTGGCAACATCCTAGGCAGCAAAAGAGGAGGCACACAGAAAGAAGGGTTTTGGATTAGATGGAACTAGTCAACTTGGGCTCCAGAACTCACCAGACCAATGACCTTGAGCAAGTCCTCTGGTTTTCTCCCTGTCATTACAAATTCCCAGTTGCAAGGTTAAAAATAATACACTCAAAACAATGGTTACTCAGCAAGTGTATAGGTGGATATTGCTGTGCAATAAAACCATCTCAATGGTAGTAGCGTAAAAGCTGTGAGCATGTACTTTTGCCCATGATTTTGCATGTTGGCAAGTTAAGGTGAATCCTGCTGGGTAGCAGTATTCCTGGCAGAGCCCCTGCACATGCCTGTGGTCAGTTGAAGGTCAATTGAAGGTCAGGTGGTGGCTTTGCTTCTTGGCTGGCTTGCTTTACTTAAGGTTCTCTTCTCTGTGGTTTCTCAGCCCACAAGGTGAGCCCAGGTTTGTTCTTATGATGGAGGCAAAAGGGTCCAAGGAGGCAGTGGAGCCTCAGAGCCTCTTACGGCTCAGCTCGGAACTGGGGCGCTAGTGTTACTGCGTTCTGGTCACTGGATCTGGTTCTAAGGCCATGTCAGCACACATGGTAGGGAAGGAGAAGACTTCCCCCTCTACCTTTCCCTCCTCCTTCTTTGTCCCCTTCTTCCTCTTGTTCTTCCTCCTCTTTCTTCTCCTTCTTTGACTCTTTATTTCACTTGTCTTTCTCCTCTTCCCCCTCCTCCTTCTCATTCTTCCTCCCTTCCACTTTTCTTCCTCCTTCTTCTCCTTCTTTGTCTCCCTCTTTTCCTTATTGCCCTTGATTTACCTCTTCTTCCTCCTCCACCTTTCACTTCCTCCTCTCCCTCTCTGCTCTCCCTCTCCATCCCAGGGCCTTCTCACTGAGCTACATCCCAGCCCTTTTTATTTTTTATTTTGAAACAGAGTGTCATTAAGTTGCTACATTTGCCAAATGTGATCCTCCTGCCTCAGCCTCCCAGAGTGCTGGGATTACAGGCGTGCACCACCACATCTGGCAGAGATTCTACTTGGTGGGAGAATTGCAAATTCACACGAGAAGAGCTGTGGAAGTAGAGAGGCTGTTAAATGTGGATGATCAATGCAATCAGCTCTCCACGTGTGGGGACCTGTCTGGAACCCTGGAGACATGGAGTGGATATTAATCGATTTCTACAGCCTGTTTAAACCAGGATCCCAGTGTGGTCCTGGCTCAGCACAATTCACATTAGAGAAGTTCCATGTTGGAGGAAAACTTAGTTGAAAGAAGTTGAAACTTGATTCAATTTCTCAGTCACCTTGGCAAGTCTCCATAGTTCATCTCTGTCACCTTAAATTTCCGCTAAAATCTCTTCAGTGGCCCGAGGGACAAGACAATCCCATCCCTCCCCCCTTCCTTCTCTGTTACTGTCTCACATTCCAACTTGCAGTCCCAACAACTTCTCTGCTTCCATTCCACCTCTTGCCATTGGTTTTTATTTTCAGTTTTACATTAAAAAAAATTTTTTTTACACTTAAATTTTTATTTCTACCTTTATTCTTTGTTATGTACTTCGACTTGCCTTTTTGGCTTTTTAAGAGTATCTTTCCATTTTCCCTTTTATAGCACACCTGCAAAGGAGAGCCCAAGAACTGAGGCAGAAAGAAAGAATTCTTTTGGTTTAAAAGGCCATGAGGAGTAAGAAGGGAAAAAGAAGGAAATTTTACAGATTTATAACAATATCATTTCTTTTATTTCTGTCACGCTGGGGTATTGTTACATTTGGAAGACTCCTGTCTCAAGCTCCAAGTTATTTGTCCACTTCCCTCCTTCTTTCCAGCTGGATTTCCTCTTTGTCTGAAGAGAGCCTTGTCAGCTCCTTGGGAACCATGATCTGAGGGGCCATTACCCAGAACGGTCAGAGAGGACCATTCTGTGTGATCGTTAATTCTGATATGACAATTTACTAGACTAAGAATGACCGAGCAGATTAGTAAAGGTCTGGGCGTGTCTTCAAATGGTTGACTTGTCAGCCACAAACTGAGGAGAATACCCACCCCAGATGTGGGTGGTATCGGCCAACAGTGTTGCAGCCTTGAAAAAAGAAAAGGAGAGAGAAGAAGGAAGTCTTCTTTTTTGTCTTTGGAGGAGCTCAGGTCTTTGCCATTGCCTTTATTCCTGTAGATGTTCACCTCCAGTTCCTTCAGGGCTGCGGGGCAGCCTCTTTAGCCTTCCGATGCAGACCCTTCAGCTGTCTGACATGGACTCTGCACTGGGCTCTGCAGTGAGCTCCAGGCCTTCAGCCTTTCACTGGATCCTTCTGCCCTCATCACGAAGATGGCCATTTTGCAGTCCTCTACCCCTGATTCTGTAGGTAGCCATTTTAAGTCTACTTAATAAGTCCTTCACATTGCCCACATGCGAGTGTGACACACACACACACAGGCGCGCACACATGCCATGATGAATTTGTTCTTCTCCTGAACTCTAACTGATACAAGGAAGGTGGGAAAGGGTTGGGGGACTGCACAATACCACCAGGATGCAGACATCTTAGGGCGCGTGTTTCTTTCTGCCAGGCTTCTAGCCTTCCTTCATTCAAGAGGGAGCCCTCACTCTGCCAAGCCCCTGAGTCTTTAAGCACATAATACAGAGTGTGAGAGACTCCTCCAGAGCCTTCCCCAATTCATCCCCAGCCTCATTTCCTCCAGATTGGCCTCTATGTGGCCCTCTCTGATGCTTTCCATTGGCTTGAGTCAAGAATGCCTGGTCTTTTAGTTTCTCGGTCTCTCATTTCCTCGCTGTATCCCCCACGGAGGCCTGCTCCTTCCTCCTCTGGCTTGGTGATATCCAGAGGGTACCTGGGTGACTCGTTTCTTCAGAATGATGAGAATAAAACCACTCCAGGTGCCTGCTCTAAGCCAGGCACCATGCGGTGAGGTTGGCACTGTGATCTCCCCATGTTACAGACAAGGCGTGTGAAGCCCCCCGGCTCAGAGTCGTTTAGGAAGTGCAGCCAATGTTCAAATCCAGGTCTGTCTGATTTTAGTCCATGCTGCAGAAACGATGCTAAACTATCTGTCCAACCGAGGAAGAGCAACAGATTCCAGTTATCTGGGGTCTTTTCTCATTTTAAAACAGAAAGCCTTGCATCCTGGGAGATCGCTCTCTCTCAGGAAAGTGGTCCAATTGGTCACTGTACCCCCACCTGAGCATTCTCATGTGACAAGCCCCGACAAGCAGTCTCATTAGGTTGGTCCGACACCCCTCTTGCTCCCCGAGACCTGATGGGAAAAGGAGAGTGTCCAAACCCCCTGCAGCTCATTTTCCTCTCCAGTCCCTCACACCTGTCTCAGACGTGCTTCTTGCTGGGCAGTCCTGTGTACTTCAGTGTCTCCTCTGTTCCACTTCAAAAACGCACACGGCATTGCTGGCTGCTACTGGTACTGGGAGTCCCCGCCCTGCCCTCAGTAGCTGAAGCTTTCTTGGGATTTCTGGGTGATGTAGCAAGTAGCAATCCCATTTGGTTTGTGGGGTCTCAGGACAGTTACTGGCCTCACTGCCTTCCAGTGGCACCTGGAGGACAGGCACAGCCTTCTGGTCACTCAGACATTTCCTACCCCTTCTCGGCATAGTTCAGCCATCATGAGAAGCAATGAGGCATTCGCCACGAAGAGGGGAGAAGTAACCATCCAAATGACTTCTGCCCCCAAATCAACCTTGCCTGCCCTTAGAAGACATGGTCTTTTTAAAAAAGAAATTAATTTTATTGGTACATGCTAGGTATACAATCATTGGGAATTTGCACCTTTACATAATCTCTCTTGGTTCTTATTTTTTCCCCATTCCCCTGCCCTCCCTTCAACCCCTCCATCCCTCCCTATTTACAA
>NW_004624824.1:6659330-6670740 GCF_000247695.1 Heterocephalus glaber
TTGGGCTGTTTCCAAGTTTTAGCTATTACAAACTGTGCTGCTATGAACATGAGCACACATATATCGCTGTGGTATGATTCTTCTAATTCTTTTGGGAAGATACCCAGCAGGGGAATAGCTGGGTCAAATGATACTTGCAGTCCCAGTTCTTTGAGGTATCTCCATACTGATTTCCACAGTGCTTGCCCCAGTCTGCACTCCCACCAGCAGTGGAGCAGGGTTCCTTTCTCCCCACACCCCTGCCAGCATTTGTTATTGGTTGATTTCTTGATAGCAGCCATTCTTTCTGGGGTGAGGTGGAATCTCACCGTTGTTTTCATTTGTATCTCTTGAATGACCAGTGATGTTGAACATTTTTTCATGTGTTTATTTGCTATTTCTATTTCTTCTTTTCTTCTTCTTTTTTTTTTGGTAGTGGGGATTGAACTCAAGTCCTTGTGCTTGTGAGGCAGGCGGTGGAACCACTAAGCTAAATCCCTGGCCCTATTTCTACTTCTTTGTCTGAGAAATGTCTGTTCATTTCAGATGCCCATTTTTGGATTGGGTTTTTAAATTTAGGAGGAGACATGGTCTTTTTGTGCTTAAAAGTCTTAAATAATGGAATTCTTAAGATAAAATGCTATGATGATTGTCATTTAAAATTCCTTTTCAGATCAAGGTACTTCAAATATCTAGGGGCTAGAGGTACTGCTCAGAACCATTTATGTCTATTTCAACATGCTGCAAAGATGACTGCCTAGTAAATATATGGAATGCTGAGAAGGAGAAAAGGGAATGCCAGATGTCCCTGAGTATGGATTTAACCCGTGCAAATGCACAAAATAGCAATACATCAGAAATACAGACCTGGACAGGTTTGCTACCTGAGCAGAATGATGACCGAGTCTGTCCATTCCAAATGAGCAACTCCGTCTTCACGCATCTCCAAGCTTGACCTCCATGGGACTTTTAAAACACCCTGGAGTGCACAGGTGGTCCTGAATCATTTAACAGCCACAGAAATTACTTTTATGTATACAACATTCTTAACTCATACATCTGGGAGAACAACAGGTGGAGGAAAAGAAAACAAAAATATTCCAGTGCTTGTGTTGCTCAAAGTTGAATATTAAACAAAATTCCTCAGCACCCCAGATTTCTGGAGATTGGTGTGCATTTATGATATATAACAGAAGTCAAATCAATATTCACTCAGAGAAACAAATTAAGAATGAGCAGTTCCATACTTAGCCAAGTGTGCCAAACTCTCTTAAGGATGTAGACATGAAAGATTTCCTTAGTCCTCTGTACATGCCCAGAAGAATATCTAAAAGCTCCCCAAGGTTAACTCCAGAATAAAAAAGACCTTTGTCAATTGTGATATTGTAAGAATTTCCATTAGATAAAGTTAATGAGATTTTAAAAAGTATTTCTTGGTTGCTATTAAGTCCATGCTGGGAAAATAATGGAAAAAGTCCAGTAATTATTTTTTCAAAATTAGTGGAAAATAATATAGGGAAGGAAAGAGTTCTGTGTGGATAAGGAACAGTCTACTTTCTGGGAATGACCACTGAGTTGGGTAGAGTCTCTATAATTCCAATTATTAGTATGGTTAATATTGACAGTAATTAAGATGGGCAACAGGAATTTCAAGAGCTTTCTGGTCACAGAGCCCAGAAAGTGGGAGATTGTTAGTAAGGCTTTTTATGATTTTTTTCTTCTTAGAGTCTCAGGTTGTCTTCTCATTTCACTCAGTTGGCAGATTCTATAAGGTGAGGGAAAGGAGGAAAATATGTGTTTCTAGTCAGTGGGCATAGTCCCCTATGTCTGAGTGACTCCAGAAATGGTGTTGCCTTGTGGGGCTTCTGCTGGGACTGTGGTGGTGGTCCTGGGTGAATAACTGTTGGGTGGACAGTTTGGAAGGCAGACTTAGGCATTGAGATGCTGTGTCCATCATGAAAGCTAGGGTAGAGCATCACGCTCTTTACATTTTTGCTCAAAATCTGGAAAACTTTATTCCCCTAACTACAGATCTCTGGAGGATCCTTGCAATGGAGGATTTGAAATTGTATTGGGGAGCAACAACAGTCACTCCTCCAAGTCACCAGGTGTCGCTGGTGTGCCAAAGCGGCGAAGTGTCAGAGTCAAATTTTCCAGCTGGGTGTCTACTGGAATCCATCAGTCCTGTTTCTTCCTCAGCCTGGCTGTTTTGGATCTACTAAATCTTTTGAATTTAGGCTCAGAAATCAGTGTATGCAAAAGTTCCTACATAAAACCATTCATTCTTTGGGGTGGGGGGATTGGTGTGTGGGGATTGATGCTGCAGTTTGTATCTCAATTTTAGTGAATGTTAAGGGTGCTTCTATAGCTGCAGCAAGTCTTTGGGAAGTGGGACCATCACTGTGTCTAATAAAAAAAAAAGATTGAATCCCAGAGTGGCAAGGAACGTAACATCACCTAACACAAAGCTGTGTCTAGGGGCTGGGTATCTTAATTCTGTAGCTCATAAAGTTCTGGAAACTTTCAGGAACGCTTTATGCATCTCCCTCCAAAGACTGAAAGACATGCGTACCAAGGAACTGGCTTATTTATCAGTGTACAATCCCATTTGTTACCAGCTCTGGGGCAGAGGTATTCCTACTCCTCCAGCTGAGTGGTCTCCACAAGCCACTGAACAAGCCTGGTTCTCCCACAGCTAATGGTTTAACCTGTAACAATTACCAAGCACCTACTATGTATCTAACATCTTTCCCATCCCCTTGAACTTCTTTTTTTTTTTTTTCCCCCCCTTGAACTTCTTATCATTGTACTGAGAACTGGGCATTATTATCTCCACCTTATAAATAAAGCAACTCAAAGAAGTGAAGAAAGTCAAGGTCATAAAGCCCAATAGGACAAAGATTCAAGCCCTGATTTTTCTGGCTTCCAAGTTCACATTCCCTCTCTGCTTATATGGAGACCCTTGTAACTCTCCTATTGTACTTAAAGATTTTCAGTGACTCTCACCCACTTTAGACATCAGCCTAAAAAAAAAAAGTCCCGGATGTTTTTCAAGTCGAAGTAAGCTCTACTAATATTATTTAATACCTTATAAAACTCTCCAAAGTATAGAGGTTTGAAGGAAACAGACTATAGAGCAGACTCGATGCCCAAGCCATTGCTTTTTCTGCTGGAACTCGAAGAACCTTATATACATTTGCCTGTGAGTAGGTCTTGGAGGTCAGCATTACTGTTAACGAAGTCTTTCATGTTCCTGACATTGGAGACATTTACCAGCGTATGGAGGTCAAGTTCGGGCATTTGTAATCAGCTAATAAAAGACGTGTGTGCTCAGCCACATGGGAAATCTATGAATATTATCAAATAACAATGTAGAGTATAATTAAGGTTGAGCTATTAAGTACTAATTAATTAAGCTGTCAGATTTTAATCAAGGAATTGATTGTTTCTGTACAGAGTCTCTGATGGTTCTGCATCTTTGTAAAGCTCTGGAACCCCGATTTGTAAAGATTAACAAATTAAAGGGCTACGCTGCAGCTCTTATGGCCTTGGCAAGAGGAAGTGAGTTTTTCTGCCTTCTAGACAGTGTGGCCCCAACACATTTTCTGATGCTTACAAAAAGTCAAAAAGGAAAGTGGGCTATGTGGGGTGGGGCCACACTCAAAGTTGTAATTATGCTGGTCACCATTCATATTGAAAATAAAATTCTTGAGTACCTACTCTGTGCTTTTAAATAGATTGTCTCACTTTATCTTTAAAACAACCCATTTTACAGGAGGGGAAACTGAGTCTTAGAGAGGTTGATGGGTGCTACCCAGGGTCCTATCAGCAAGGCCAAACTTCCGCCGGGTCAGGAAGGTGGCTTTGAGTTTGTACTCCCTGTGTTGCCAACCTCTCTCCTCATTGCTTGGGAATGACTCAGCCTGTAGAAAACAGTCCTTGTGTAGGGACACACAGATCACAGTTAAATCCTGACTGTACTAGTTACTGTCTATGAGAGAATGAGTTATTTTCATTTTTCTGAGACTTGGCTTTCTCATCTGTTAAATGGGAGCAGTGCTGCCCATCTCCTCGAGGATTAAATGATACAGTAGTTACACTGTAGGCAGTACCTCCTGTTCTTTGGCGTGATAACCAGAGTATTATGTTAATTAGTTCTTTTAATCTTCATGACAACCCTCATTGACAGAGCTGCCCAACAAAACTTCATTTTTTTAAAAAAACCTTTCTGTTTAGAATTTTTTATTTTTTAAAAATGAATTTTATTGGTAAATCTTAAACACACATAATGATAATATTCATCATAGGGAATTTGTACCTGTACAAGGTATATCTTGATTCTTTTTTTGGCATTTCCCTCCCCTCCCTTCAACCCCTCTTCACCTCCTTACTTACAAAAGCTTTGTTTCCATTTTTTTCTATTCTCTTTTTTTCCTTTTCCTTTCCTTTCTTTCCCCCTCCGTGCTCCCTAGTTCCCTTTCCCATTTGAACATTTTCTTCTTATTTCACATTATCTATTATACATTTTGGACCTTATTCACACTTTTGGTTTCTCACACCAGAGAAACCATGCGATATTTGAACATGTGTTTCTGATTTATTTTTCTTAGGAGTATGGTCTCCAGGTGCATCCGTTTACCTAGAAACATCTCAAGTTTATCTTTCTTTATGGCAGAGTAATACTCCATTGCATTAAAAAAAATCTTCTTTATTCATTGGTTGATGGGTATTTGGGGTCCTTCCAAGATTTAGCTGTTACAAATTGTGCAGCTATAAACATGGATGTGCATATATCACTGAAGTATGATGCTTTTAATTCTTTCAGGAAGATTCCTAGAAGGGGAATAGCTGGGTCAAAGGGAACCTCCAGTTTTAGTTTTTTGAGGAATCTCCACACTGATTTCTACTCCCACCAACAGTAGAGAAGGGTTCCTTTTTCCCCCACGGTCCCTCCAGCATTTGTTATTGGTTGATATTTTGATAATAGCCATTCTTTTTTGAGTGAGATGAAATCTGTTTGTTTGAACTTGTATCTCTTGAATGACCAGTGATGTTGAACATTTTTTCCATATATTTATTTGCTAGTTCTACTTCTTCATCTGATTGGTGTTTATTCATTTCAGATGCCCATTTTTGGATTGGGCCTTTACATTTGGGAAGTCGGATTTTTGAGTTCTTTATGTATTCTAGATATAGTCTTCTGTCTGAGGAACAGCTGGCAACAATTTTTTCCCGCACTGTGGGTTGTCTCTTCACTCTGTTGGTGGTTTCTTTCACTGTGCAAAGGCTTTTTAATAAAATGAGATCCCAGTTATTGATTCTTTGTGATATTTCCTGTGGGATGGGGGTTTTGTTCATTAAAGTCTAGGCCTACACCTATGTTTTCAAGAGTTCTACCTAATCTATCTTCAGTAGACTTAGTATTTCTGCTTTGATCCATGTTGATTTTAGTTTAGTGCATGGTGAGAGATATAGCATGGGGAAAGCCAGTTTTCTCAGCATGGTTTATTAAAGAGGCTATCATTCTTCCAGTGAAAGTGTTTGGCTCCTTTGTCAATGATAACGTGGCTGAGTGTGTTTGGAGTTATTTCTGCAGTTTTTAGTCTGTTCCATTGATCCTTGGCTCTATTTTTGGTCAGTATCATGCTGTTTTTATCATGGTAGCTTTGTAGTATAATTTTAAGTCAGGGATTGTGATACCCTCTGCCTTGCTTTTATTGCCCAGGATTGCTTTTGCAATTCTGGGTCTCTTCTGGTTCCAAATGAATTTTAGGATATTTTCTCTAGTTCTGTGAGGTATGCTATTGGTATTTTGATTGGGATTGCATTAAGTCAGTATAACAATTTTGGAAGTATGGCCACTTTCACTATATTGGTTCTTCCTACCCAAGAACAAGGGTTATCTTTCCGTTTTCTGACACTCTCTTTGACTTCCTTTTTCATAGTGATGTTGCTCTCTTTTTTGGTTGGATCATTTTGTGGTTTTGGTATTGGAGTAATGCTTGCTTCCAGGAATGACTTTGGGAGTATTGCTTCCCTTTCAATTTTGTTAAAAAATTTGAGGAGTAGTGGCATTAGATCTTCTCTAAATTTCTTGTAGAATTCAGTAGTGAATCTGTCAGGCCTGGGCTATTCTTTGTTGGTAGGTTTTTTTTTTTTTAATGTACAAAACAGTTTTTATTTCCATGGGATGGAATCAAACAAGCACAGAAACTATAGAGCATACACTAGAAATCAGCAAATTCCAGGAACGAATTAGGAAAAAGACAAATGGGTGAGGCCTAAACACACAATACCCTTTTACTGGGATCTGCTGACCACAGCCAGAAGCAGGGCTGGATCACTCAATGGAGATAGGGTCTAGGACAGGAAGAAAGAAAGTGGGGTGAGGGTGGGGGAGGGGCCACACTGGGGTGTGGGTTTATTGGTAGGTTTTTAATTACATTTTACATTTCATTTACTGATACTGGGTTATTTAGAATTTTTATATCTTCTCGATTCAGCTTTGGTAATTCATATGTATCCAGGAATCTGTCCATTTCCTCTGTGTTTTCCATCTTATTAGAGTACAGGTTCTCAAAGTACGTATTGATGATCTTGTGGATTTCTGCAGGGTCTGTTGTGATTTCACCCTTTCATTCCTAGTTTCCTGGATTTGGGTCTTTTCTTTCCCTTTTTTTGCAAGGTTGGTTAAGGGTTTGTCAATTTTATTTAATCTTTCAAAGAACCAACTGTTTGATTCATTGATTCTTTATATTGTTTTCTTGGTCTCAATTGCATTAATTTCTGCTCTCATCTTTATAATTTCTTCCCTTGTTCCAGCTTTGGGCTTGACTTGCTCTTCTTTTTCTAGAAGTTTGAGGTTCAACATTAGGTTATTTGAGCTTGTTTCTAACAGAACTTTATGTGACAATGAAAATATTCTATAGCTGCTGCCTTCAACATAGTAGCCACTAGGTACACATTGCTATGGAGCTCTTGAAATGTGACTGGTGTGACTTTAGGGATAGAATTTTAAATTTTCTTTAATTTTTTTTCTTTTTGTGGTACTGGGAATTGAACCCAGGGCCTTTTCACTGAGCTATATACCTCCAGCCCTTTTTAATTTTAAAAAATTTTTATTTTGAGACAGAGTCTTGCTAATTCACAAAGTCATTTAGGCTGGGCTTAAATTTACAATCCTCCTGCCTCAGCTTTCAGAGTGCTAGGATTACGGGCCTGTGCCACTATGCCCAGATTATTTTCTTTAATTTTTTTTTTTTGGTACCGGGGATCTAACTCAGGTCCTTGTGCTTGCGGGGCAGGTGCAGGAACCACTGAGCTAAATCCCGGCCCTCTTTAATTTTTTTTTTTTTGGTACTGGGGAGTGAACTTGGGACTTTGAGCTTGCAAGGCAGGTGGTGGCACCACTGAGCTAAATCCCCCACCCTAATTTTCTTTAATTTTAATGAATTAAAATTTCATAGCCACCAGCCACATGTGGCTGGTGGCTACTATATTAGCAAAGATTAAGCATATGGGAGACTTAGCCTCATTTTATAGTCCAGGGCTCAGTGAAAACATGCGACTTGCCTGAAGTTCTATAGCTTGTAAGTAAGCAGGCTGGGACCTGTGTGCAAGAGAGATGACTCTTGAACTCACAAGCACTGTGCCACATGCAAACAGGGTGCAGCCAAGGGGTCTCATGGCACAAGTGTGTGAGCCTGATGTGTTGGGCTTCTTGTCTGGGGTCCCACAGAGGCCTGGGGGTCTAGCAAGGTTGAGACCAGCTTCTTGGATCCTGGCACTATCCCTGCCACCAGACAACAGGGGTGCATTGGACTTGACTTCATCTGCTCAGAGAGTCATCTATTTGCAGACAGGAGGGGGAATGCACTTGGGTAGTGGGGACCCACACAGCCCTGCAGACAGGACATGGTCACATGGTCTGTGTTTGCTTCTTGGCAACAGGGATCCCGTGCCCTGGCTTCAGATGTGCTGAAGAAGGGAGCTGGCAGGGAGTGAAGGTGATTGCTGTCAGGCCCCATTCGGAGTCCTTCAGGTGAAGGAGCTCGTCTAACCCCAGGAGTAGGCGCTGTCAGTTTCCTGGATGGGAGAAACCAGAGCCACCAGGGGCTAAATGACTCAGCCAAGGTCACACACATCTGTCTCATGAAGAATCAGCTTCTGGTGGGACAGTGCTTGGGGATCCGTCTCCGTAGGCAGGAGAACAAGAAGAGGACACCAGGGTTTTGCACAACTTGCCCACAGCAGCTGTGGGCAGGTTGGAAGAAGAGGGTAGGGAGCTGAGCAGGAATATGAACGATGGGGAGTGACACAATAGAAAATCATTATTAATGATTATTAGTGATTAATTATTATTAACATCATCATAATAATTATAATTGCACTCTCTGCCCCCTCCCTGGAATCCCTGTAATTTCCTGATGATGGCCTCCTCTGGAGCCATCTGGGATGTCGGACAGTCTCTGTCATCCTCAGAACAGGCTTCATTTGTGGAGCCAATGGAAACAACACTTAAGGAAAGCTGTCTGCAGTCAGTGCTTTGTTTCTTTAAAGAGCAATAAGGAAGCCAACATTTACATGTTCCAGGATTCCTAATTGAATTGTGTAAGTGTGGAGAAGGCGAGCCCTGGGAATCTTTGGAAAAGCAGGCACTTTGTCACTGTCAGATTGCCTGGCTTGCTCCTGCTAGGGCAACTTGGTAGCTGCCTGGCTGTCGAGTCCTCTGTACCAGAGCGTGTCTGTGCCGGCTCAGTGCCTTCAGGTCCTGCACCGTCCTCCTGCAGGGAAACTCTTAAGAGACAAAGGAAAACAAAACAGACCTTCTGCTGTTTGAAGGTGCTGCCTGAGCCTTCTGTCCCTGGCACATCTGACTGTCAGGAGGGTGGCATTTTGAGATTTTGCAGTAGAGGGTAGGAAGTCAAGGTCTTGGGGCTTTAATCTTGGCTTTGCTGTGATCTAGCTGTGTAAACTTGTTCAAGTTACTAATCCTCCCAGAGACTCAAAGTCTGTTCTTATTAAAATGAACAGCAGTGTTTAAGGGTTGGTACAGGTTCAACTGCATCTCCCCAAAAGATGTGTTGGAGTCCTAACCCTCAGAAACAAAGTCTTTGTAGATGTAATTAAGATGATGTCAGATTGGAGTAAGGTGGGCCCTTAATCTATGACTGGTGCTCTGGGTTCAATGCCTGGAACTGGAGGCAACAGTAGCTGTTGTCCAATATGACTACTGTCCTAAGGACAGGCATAGGCCTGTGAACTTATTTCAGGTAAGTCACTTGATCCTTCTGATCTCAGTTCCAAGAAAGACAAAAGCAGCCCTGATTTCCAGAACAGGCTGACTCCCTTAGCACTGGTGTGGTGAGGCTGGATGCGGGCCTGGCACTCACAGAAAGGTCTTAGGACCATACATTAAGGACAATCGAAATATATGGTAAATGTTTACATTAAAATTATTACAGAACAAGAGACATTGCCATTTATTATCCTCAACATAATCCCCTTGCTTCAAACACACTTATCACATTATTCTTGTCACTTTCTGAAGCAGTTCTGGAAGTCCTCTTTCATGAGGGTCTTTATGAGATGTGATAAAAAATACAGTGAATGCTGCTGCTGAGTGCCATGCAATGGAAAAGCAGGCTTGTAAAACATGATAGTGTGTTGATCCACCTTAGTCACTGGGTCTTGCACGTTGGGACTTCTGGCTCATTCTCAAAGTAAAAATAACCACAAAAGGTAATTTTCTTTCTTTTGGATCGATTCAGGACATTGAGATAGCTACAGTAATGCAAAGAGGTAATGAAAGAGGACTTTCAACTGCTTCAGAAATTGGCAAGAACGATGGGATGTGTGTTTTTGAAGTGGAAGGGGACTCTTTTGAGGCAGGCTCATGGCAATGTGTCTTTTACTGTAATACATTTTTAATAATTAAACATTCATGCCTCGTACAATTTCTCCGACCATAAGCATCAGAGAAGGACACTCTGTTACTATGGGAAGTCAACATGAAAACAAGAGACCACTTCATGATCATGTCTGCACACAGAAGAAACATGGGCTTTGTCTTAACCACGAAATGGCCAAACAATCCCTTGCTCTGGCTAATGGGATTGTTTCTTAGCCAATCAAAGCTTCAGCCAAGCTTTATTGCTCCCACTGTCTAGGTGAGATTTATTAAAATAATAGTGGAATTATGCCCATTTCCCGACAGTATCCAATCTAGAACAAAACCCCACTTCCTGAGCCCTTTCCCAAATCTCCTAACAGGAGCCCAAATCTGAATAGTTCTTTCCAATGCCCCTTTATGGGGATGCCCTATAATTCCCCATGGTGGTTTCTCTCTCAAGTCAATAAACCCAGCTTGCTCACACGGTGAAACTCTGTTGGATCCTGCCTATCAGACAAGGAGAAGAGCAGACCTACTCATAGTACTGTAATGGGAATCACCCAGTCAGCATCTCTTCTAGAGCAGAGTTTGGCGCCTGCTGAGTGGAAGATAAAATGTCTGTTGAGATTGGGATTGTGGACTGACTCAGCATCTGTTCTCTTCCCTCTCAGTAACAACACTGAATTTCCTTGGGGTGGCATCTTTCCTCTATTATCACACTACTACTTTGGTTTTAGTTGAAGTCACTAATAGCTCCAGGAGTGGGCATGTGACTCAGATTTATCCAATCAGCACACTCTATTCCCTAAGTACAGTGATTGGTTCAGGGAAAGCATATGACACTAGTTAGTCTAATCAGATTGTATCCTGGGATGTATGTGGGTGCTTCTGGAAACAGATTCTCCCTTTGCCAGGGACACTAAGAGAGATGTGATCAGGGGCTGTTAGAGGCCACTGGAAGGAGCCAAAAAAATCAGGCTGATGAAGTGGAAGGCATAAAATCACTTCCTCTATAAGATAATGTCCTTTAAGATCTATTCCTATATAGCAATAGTTTCCGAGATGCTAACAAAAGTGGTTCTTAAACTTGTTTGTGATTATCTTGCTGTGGAAAAGAAATGAAAGGTACTAAATTTTGTATCACTTCTAGCAATGTTGGTGTGTGTGTGTTTTATTTTTATTTTGTTTAATTTTAATTTTATTTGTACATTTTAGGTATACAATATAATGACATTCATCAGTAGAGATATGCACCTTTACATACTCTCTTTGTTCTTATTTTTCTCCCTTCCCCTGGCCTCTCTTTAACCCCCCACCCCACCCTATTTACAAAGACTTTGTTTCCATTTTTTCATTTTCTCATATTAATTCCATTCCCTTCTTTCCTTTCCCCTATCCCTCCCACTTTCCCTTCCCCTTTGTCCCTTTTCTTCCTATTTAACATTATCTATTATACCTTTTAGTCCTTATTTACACTTTCAGTTTCTCACACTAGAGAAACTATTTGGTATTTACACACGTGTGTCCTACTTATTTCAC
>NW_004624824.1:6674530-6708157 GCF_000247695.1 Heterocephalus glaber
TTTTGTTGGATTCTCCCCCTTTGTGTTTAATTTCTTGTCATGCCCAATGGATTCATTCTGCTGGGTTTCCTGGGGTTGTGATCCTCATTTTCTTTTCCTAGGATATTGTCTAAAATTTTTTGGAGTGCTGGTTTGGTATTCATGAAGTTCCTAAGTTGCTCTTTGCCATGAAAGTATCTTTTTTCTTCATCAATTTTGAAGGTTCATTTTGCAGGTACATCAATCTGGGTTGGAGGCTGTTTTCCTTTAGGGCTTGAAATACATCCCTCCAAGCTCTCGTTGTCTTAAGGGTTTGCATTGAGAAGTCTGCTGTGATTCTGATGGGCTTTCTTTTGTATGTGATTTGGTTCCTTTCTCTAACTGCTTGTAGAATTTTGTTCTTCTGTTGGGTTTCTGGAATCTTAACAATTATATGCCTATGTGTGGATCAAGGCTACTTGGAGTCCTATATGCCTCATTTATCTGTATGCCATGTTTTTTTCCCCTCCTTGGGAAGTTTTCTGCCATCACTTCTGTGAACAGTATTTTTATGTTGTCTTCACTCTCCTGTTTCTTCACTGATGCTGATCAGAGTTATATTATTCTTCTTTGCATCATGTAGCAGCTGCAGGATTGATTTCTCATGGTCCCTTACAATGTTAAAGAAAATTTTCTTTCCCTGGTCACTAATTGCAATCTTATCTTCTATATCTGAAATTCTGTCCTCACACTGTGTCATTTTGCTGCATAGACTTTCAGTGGAGTTCTTAATCTCCTGGAAATCTGTTTGCATCTGTTTTATGGATTCCATTTGTTTCTTATGTTGCGATTCCATCATGTTCCTCAGATCTTCTATTTTTTTATCTGTGTCCTCTCTAGATTTATTAATCATGTCTTGCACTATGTTCACAATCTCTGCTGTTATCTGAGAAATTATTTCTGATTTACTTTTTTCCAGATCCTCATTTTTGCCCATTCAGGGAGTCCAGGTGTTTGAGTATCAGATTGTTCCATCTCATTTCCCTTTGAAGTTGCTTTAGGTGATCTGGAAGTCTGTTTTTGAGGCTTGTTTATGTGTCTTCTTATTTCAATGGAGGTGGGGGAAGGGTGTGCTGGTGTCTCCTCAAAGCTCACCTTCTGTGTGCTGGGAGTGGTGCTTCGGCGGCCTGGAACCCTCTTCCACTGTGCTGGGAGTGGTGGTATGGTGGCCAGGAAGCCTCCTCCTCGTGTGTGTGTGTGTGTGTGTGTGTGTGTTTTAAATGTGCAGTGGATCAAAGGAGACTGAATCAGGTGAAGGAGCTTCACCTTAAGAATATTTTCAATGTGTAGATTCATTGAACTCTGCGTCCTTGAGCAGTTGAACCTCAACAAGCCAGGTGTCATCACCATTGCTACAGTGAGGCGTGGTCCAGGAGTGGGCGGGGCTAAGCACTCCAGGAGGAGTAGAGGCAGGTGGGGTCAGCCAGGCACTGTGTGTTCACTGTGTGTGCTGTTGGGTGGTCCCTGAAGCTCAGCCCTGCATCTGTGCTGTTCCTTGGATCTTGGATGGGTCACTGCATGGCCTCAGCCTCTCAGCCCAGCCATCTAGATGCGGCAAGGTTGGAGCTGGGGAAGTGCAGGAGGCAGTGTCTCTTTTTTTCTATCTGGGGAACGAGATCAGAGAGCATGGGTTGTGGGGCATGGGACTCCAGCGGATTCACATTCTGGCTGTGCTGCTTGCCAGTTCTTTGTCCTTGTATGGGTTTCTTAACCTCAATTTATGCCTTTGCAAAAGAGGTAGGAAAGGTAAGCTGGGGCTGGACTGGATGGCACCTCTGGATCCCCCCGCAATGTACCAGTGTAGCAGTGCTCAATGAAGAGCAGCTCCTGCTCCAGGTCCCCTGGGCCTGTTGCCTATGTGAACACCTGGGGACCAGTACAATGCCATGGGCTGAGTGCTCTGTGGCCAGCTCTGGGTATTCTCTGCTCCAAGGCAGTTGCTGCTCCTAATTTGGGGAGGGTGTGGTTGGTGTCTTTGTGCTAGCTGGTCCTACTCCTGCCCTCCCAGCTCTGACCCATCCTGTTATCCCAGGCCTCTGTTGCTAACCTGTGGGGCCACTGGGAGCTGGCAGGAAATGGCTTTGGAGCAGTGCAGCCCTCCTGGTGGCAGAGAAAATAGCCACAGCAGCAGGACTGGAGTAGCTCAGCACCTGAACACCCACTTGACTTGGCCTCTGCTGCATTCCTAGTGGCCTCTCCCCATTTCTTACAACACTGGAGCCACCTGGGCCTCCGTGCTTCTTCCAAGATATTCCAGTCAGGCTCTCATGCCTCTGCCTTTGCTTTTAAAAAATGCTTTTGATAGGAAGAAAAGGGACAAAGGGGAAGGAAGTGGGAGGGCTAAGGGAAAGGATAGAAGGGAATGGAATTAATATGAGAAAATGGAAAAATAGGAACAAAATCTTTGTAAATAGGGAGGGCTGGAGGGGTTGAAGGGAGGGCTGGGCAAAGGTGAAAAACAAGAACCAAGAGAGACTATGTAAAGGTGCAAATTTCCAATGATGAATGTCATTATATTGTATACCTAAAATGTACCAATGATTAGAATGAATAATCGATAATGTAAAATAGGAAGAAAAGGTCCAAAGGGGTAGGGGTAGGGGAGGCACAGGGGAAAGGAAAGAAGGGAAAGGAAAACATGATGAGAAATGGAAAAAATGGAAATAAAGTCTTTGTAAATAGGGAAGGGTGGAGGGGGTGAAGGGAGGGCTAGGAATGGGGAAAAAATAAGAACCAAGATGCATTATATAAAGATACAATTCCCAATGAGAAATGTAATTGTGTTGTATACCTACAATGTACCAATAAAAGAATTTAATACAAAAAAAATGCTTTTGAGGTTTTATTAAGTTATACTTTTATTTTTTAAGTTATACTTTTAAAACAATTTTTGTTAGTACATGTGTGTAATATATAATGATTTATTCATCATAGGGAGTTGGTACATGCACATAAAACATCTTAATTCTATTTTTTCCCCCATCTCCTCCTCTATCTTCCTCTTTCCTCCATCTCTTGGTCTCCTTCCCATTTGCAAAAAATCTATCTCTATCTTTTATTTTGCCCTTCAAATTGCTCATACTTTGGGCTTCTCATATAAGAGAAACCACTTGATATTTAAGCTTGTATGGCTGATTTATTTTGCTTAACATTATGTTCTCAAGGTGCATCCATTTTCCTACAATGGACTCAAATGTATCCTTCTTTTTCTCTGTCTTTGCTTTGGCTGTTCTCTCTGCCTAGAATGCTTTCCCAGTTCCTCCTAAGACTCACTCCTTCTCATTCTTTGCCTCTTAACTCTAACATCATCTCTTCACCCAAGGTTTTGATATCCTGTCTAAAGTTACTCCCCCTGCTAGACCTGCTTCTGAAACTCGTCCTGGCCCCAGGGCATGAAGAGGAAGACCTCTGAGAAGAGTGTGTTTGCTGCCAGCTGACCAGCTTCCAGCAGGCTGGAATTCAGTGAAGACAGGGGGTGTGCAATGGGCACAAAACTTGGGAGGAGGAAGGCATCGATTTATATTTGTTGAATGATTTGAGATTGGCAGAGCATGGCTTGTGCGCTAGCTGTTTTTACAAATAAAGTTTTATTGGAACACAGGCCCCTTTGTTTCCATATTGTCTAGGGCTGCTTCTGTGCTACAGGGTCAGAGCTGAGTGGCTGTGACAGAGACTGGATGGTTTGCAAAGCTTGGGATATTTACCATTTGTCCATTTGCAGGGAAATCTTGGTTGTGTGGGGCAGGCAGTGTAGCTCTGCCACCAGCTGGGCTGTGTTGGGGGCAGGAGGGCAAGCTGTGGCTATCTGCATCCCTGCCTCTGTGGTTGGCTGGGGCTTCAGAGGATGGTTCTTTAAGCCAGGCTGGGATATGCACCCAATGTGGCTTTGGTTCTGGTGTCCACAGGCTGATGCTGAGAACATGGAGGGCTCTCGCTGCCCTAGGAGGAGCTGAGTGCAGTGGTGGGGTGCAGAGGTGGAGTCAGGTTTTGGCATAGGACAGATACCAGTTACAAACCCACTATAGCTATGCAATTTGGGGGAGACTCAACTTCCTTCTCCCAGCTTCTCTTTACTCCATCACAGAATGAGAAAGATCACAGTCAGTGAAAGAACGTGGTCACCAGAAGCAATTTTGAATCTCACCTGTGACACTTCCTGCATTAAAATCCTTCAGTGGGGCACACAGGTGCGTTACACTGGGGTCCATGTGGCAGGACACACAGTGCTGAGACAAGATTAGAGGCTTTCATCCCAGGTGATGGTGCCCTTCAGGGATGATGGCAAAGTTGGGAGACAGTTTTGGTTGTGGAAACCAAGGTGGGGAAGGATTTGCAGCTGGGCAGCGTTGCTGCTGAGCCTCCTGCAAAGCACAGGGTATGATCGTGGCAGAGAGCGATCTGGCTCCAAATGTCAGTGGTCTGAGGCTGTGGGGCTTGGACACAGAGTAAAGGGACACATCTTCCAGTGCTGTCAGTTTTGCTGGGTGGAGCACATTTTAAAGCATCAGACTTACTACAACAGTGCAAAAAACCTAGGAGGAGAAAGCAACATTCACACAGTTTTTAAACAAAGCCTGATAGTCCCCCAGTTGCACTGGAACAGTGAACTGTTTTAGGCCCTGCTCAGTTGTTCCCAGCCCTAGTGCTGCCCTAACTCCAAACTCCAAATCCTTGCCACAGTGAGGATGTCTTGCACACACCTTCCTTCCCTCTGCTCCCCAGCCTGGGTTCTCATCAGGAATATTCTTTCATCAGCCAGGTACGGTGGCCCATGTCTGTAATCCCAGCACTCTGGGAGGCTGAGGCAGGAGGATCACAAGTTCAAGCCCAGCCTGGGAAATTTTGTGACTCATTGAGACCTTGTCTCACAAGAAAGAAAGAAAGAAAAAGAAAGAAAAAGAAAGAAAGAAAGAAAGAAAAGAAAGGAAGGAAGAAAGAAAGTCATGTGTTCACTATGTGCCAGGTACTAGCTAAGAACTTAACAGACATTCCCTTCAGTATCCAAACAGGAGTACCTCTCATCAGGAAGGCACTCCTCTGCTTCTGAGCACAAAAGTCCTCCATGTTTCCTTTCCCAAGCAGACAAACTCCTATTCATCCCTTAAAACCCAGTTTAGGCAAACCCTCCTCAGTCAAGGAGTTAAGAGTGTGGGACCTCAATCCAGATGTTTGGGTTTGCACCCTCTGTTGCTTCTTACTTCCTGTGTGTTCTTGGGCAGGCTGCTTTCCTTCTCTGTGTATCAGATTTCCCTGGGGTGCTGGCCGGGGATGTAGCTCAGCAGCACAGTGCCTGCCTGTCAAGCACAAGGTCCTGAGTTCGATCCCTGGTACAGCCCCCCCCCCCAAGGATAGGCTGATCACAAGATTATTTCCCTCACAGTGTTCCTGCGAGGACTGAGTGAGGGAAGTATGAGTGCTTCCTTCGCAACAGATGGCTGGTGAGTGTTAGCAATCCTGATTATTTTTAGGCTTTTTCTGACCTCTCCCCACTCTCGTACTATCATATCTGCTGGGATCTGGGTCTCAAAAAGCATTTCTGGGTTTATTAGTGGATGTCTATAAATGTCTGTGGATGCAGAGGTGATCTAGAAGTGAGGCTTAGTAGCCAAGTTTGTAGGATTAGCCATTAAACTCTGAGAAAAAAAAAACTTCAATCCCCATAGCAACAGATTCCGTTGCCACTTAGGAAATTCTGCTCAGATTTCCTGGGTAGCCTGAGATCCCACATGGCATCAGGGCACCCTTAGGAGTTCAGGCTAATAAGGGGGCATAGGGATGGGAGATAGTCATACCTGGGGACTCTGAGCTGGGTGGCTCTAAAATTTCTCATCCTGCAGCTAGCTGGACCTAGAGTCCAGGTGCATTGGTTCTGTTTCTCTGGCAGCAATGGCAGTGGCAGGAATAATAAGCACTCATGTTTGGAGAGGGCTTTGTGAGTTCTTATTTCCACTCTCTCCCATGCTGTGCAGCCGTCACATGTGGTGACATTCCAGCTCTCCCCTGGCTGCTTTTCTGACCTCAGCCAGATGTATTCACCCCTTGGAGCCCCATTTTCCTCACTCTAAAATGAGGGTAATAGTACTGATCCTATGGGCTGTTGTAAAAGTCAGAGTGATATCAGAAGTGGCATATAGGTTGTGGCGTACTGGTAGACCAGATCTCCAAAGAAAAGGCCCTGACCTGTACGGTTTGCCCATCTCCAAGGTGATAACACTCCCACCATGGTCACTGGTAATGTCACATCACTGGACACAACTTGGACACAAGACAGACTTGGAAAGAATCTCCGACGTGTTCTGGCGAGCAGCTGCGTGTGGCTGCAGCACATCGGGTTAAACCTCTCATGCTAACTTGGGTCTGTTAGTCAGTGGCTTCCTGTAGTGGAGAGTTAAGAAAGAACCAGAGGCCGTGTCCAGGAACAGAGGAAAACAGCGGTGTAACCCACTCTGGCTGTGTGGCACGGGTGATGGGGAGAGATGGTGCACAGAGCAGAGATTTGTTAGTATGCGGGGATGTGCAAGGTGCTTTCAGGGCCAGACACAGAGCAGGCATTCAAATGACGATGCATATTCCAGCTGGGCGAGGAATGACAGGCTGCCTGGGTCTCTTCATGTGGTGACACATGCTGAACACACACATGACAATTCAGCACCCCAAAAGTCAGTGCTACAGGAGCAGGAGGCAGTGCAGTGCTGGGGACAGGTAGGGCTGCAGATGCAAGGTGGCCTGGCTGGTACTCTAGTCCATCATCAGTCTACGACCTTGTGGAAACTGCTGATCCTCTCTGTCTCTCGGTTTCTTTATCTGGAAAAAGGAGAAATTACGGAGAGGTTAGAATATCACAGGCACAAAAATACAACGTGAGACCCACTGCTAGGGTGGAGCTTTCCGTGTGCTTTCGTCTGAAGCTGCAGACCGATTATTTGACCCACAGCCAAGACAGCATCATCAACTCTGAGATCTCGAGACTGATATCACAGCAGCAGTAAAACTCAAAATCACTCACGTGACTTCTTGCTCCACTTAAATTTTACCTTGAGTTCTTTTCCTTTTGCAAAGAGAAAGAGAATAAGATGGGGAAAGAAAGCAACTTACTCAAACTCTGCAGACAGACACCCAGAAGTAGTGCAGCCTCTGAACAGCCCTCGTGAAGGAGGCTGGTTGTTTGTACAATAAGCTGGATTCATCAGAAAGCCCGGAGAAAGCCAGTCCACGGAGAAACACAGGCAACGTCTCTGTGCTGCTACGATGTTCACAAATACATTACATGCAATTAGATCCTGAGATATGGAAGACGAGCTTCACTTACAAAGTTCCCTGCCTGTCTTGGAGGAGAGCTTGTGTTACTGTGTCCTAGCTGCCACCTTTAGTTTTATTTCCTTTATGGATCATGAGAGTAATTGTCCCTTACAATTTCACTTCTTTCCATGTGGAAGAGGAGAGTGGGAGCAGGGGCTAGAGTTGAGGACATGGTCCCTTGATGGAATGGACTCTGGAGGGGAGTGATGGCCCAGTGTGCGGCCCGGTGTGCAGACCTGGGGCTGTGCTTGCTCTTTCTCTGGGTGTCTTTAGAGAAGTAGCTTAACTGTTCTGGTTACAGGGAGGACTTTCTCCTTGGCTGGCTTGATCAAAGTCATGTCTCTGGGCCACATGTACGCACAAATCAGAGGATGAATGTCTTGTTGTAATGCAGATTTAGAGTGAGGGGTTGGGGCAATGCCTGATTAGTTAGGTAATGCTATGGCCTTTGGAAGAACTTGGAGGAGCACTAGGTTCCGAAGTAGTGACCTGGATTATAACTCACTGTCACCTCCAGGGCAGTGAAGAGAGAGAGAGAGAGAGAGAGAGAGAGAGAGAGAGAGAGAGAGAGAGAGGGAGCTGGCCCAGACTGGCTTGAGTTGGAATTCTGGCTCTGCTCTTTCATAGGCATGTGATCATAAGTTGGCTCAGTTGTCTTGGCCTCAGTTTCCCCATATGTCACACAGGATAATGCCCTCCACACAGCTGAGAAGGTTATGCAAGATGAAGAATTCAAAGTGGCTGGCCCAGTGCCTGGCACATGATGGGCACTCCTTCAGCCCTGGCCACAGGCACCTTCTGCATAGCAGGGCCCGGCCTGGTGTCTGGGGGCAGAGGGTGCTTGGCTCTTCAGCTCAGCAGAAGGCTGCAGGGCCTCAGCACCCAAGTCCATCCGGGAGTTCATTGCCTGCCCTGCACTCCCGTCAGCACACAGAGCTCCGACCCAAGAGGACCAGCAGTGCTGCTCAACACCAGTCAACATTCCTGGATCTCAAAATCATCCAAAGAGATCTATCCTTCTCTTCTCTAAAATGCAGTTACTCCTGCCTCCTTGCAGAACTGTGGGTGGATCAAAGGAGAATGATAAGATTCAGAGCAGCCACTCATTATAGATGTGCCAGCACTGGGCTCCAAGCTTCGTTTGAAGCACCTGTGTCCCCAAACTATCACAAGCATGTGTTTCATTAAGATTCCCAATTTACAAGCCAGGCTCAGAGAGGTTAAGTAATCTGCCTGAGGGCACACAGCTTGCAAGAAACGGAGTCAGGATTTGACTCCCCAAAAACCTAACTTCTGGAAGTTTAAAAGCCCATCCCCTAGGCTCTACTGCTTCCTAATTATTTTTCCCCAGAATCTAACTTGGAGGCTTCAAACAAAACTGGGCTGAGGTAGAGCCAGTACCACTGTGTGATGGTGGAATACATACATGCAGAGGGATTGCCCAAGTCCTCTGGACTTTCTCTCATACAACTTCCCTAGCACCTTTTTATCAAACACAATGGATGTGTGATCAGAGGCACATTGACCCACCTGCCTTGGCCTCAGTTTCCTCATCTGTTCCATGGGGATGACATCACTATTCCAGGATGGGCTGTGAGGCTTAGGAAGCTTTATGCAGGGTTCCTGGCCCACCGTGTGAAGATGCCACCTTCACAGCCCAGGAAGATGCTCATGGCTGCTAGCACATCCTGCATCTTCACTCTGCAGGACCCAACACTACCTGCTACACTTCTTTTTGCTACATGTGTCTAGGACATAGTCTGGGGCATAGTTAGGACTCAGCATTTAGAAGACATCCTATTATCTGAATAGCAGGAAGTACACCCAGGGTGTCTCCAGTGCTGATTGGATCTTGTGTTGTCAGGGGAACAGATTCTGGGGTCCTGTCAATCATTCGAGCAGGGAAGAGCAAAAGCTTTGAGCAGTGCGGATGTGGACAGGGGAGGCAGGATGATAGGTGGCAGCCGCAATCAGCTTGCTCTGCAGCCAGCCCACGAGGCAGTAGCTACAGGTTCACAATGCTAAGGAGGCCTGGCTCCCGGAGCATCGTGGTGCATTGCACCAAGCCCTGACTAATAAAGCTATCAGGGGAATGGCTTCTTCCCCTCACTGCAGACACCTCCCTGGCAGAGGCTGACCGCTATGGGCATGCATCAGTCTCAGGATCCCCAGGCAGAGAATACACTCTCTCAGGGCCTCTGGGAGTCAGTAGGGCTGTTAGGCCAGTGTCTGGAGCAGCCAGGGTGCAGGGAAGAGACAGGTTTGGAGAGAGGTTCCAGGTGATTTAGAGCTTTCTCATCTGCAGAATGGGACCACTGCCTCAGGGTAGGAGCTCTGCAAGGCTGGATTTGGATCTTGGAGCAGCCAGATATAAGCTGTGCCTTTCTGGGAAAGTGAATTCATTTCTCTGAACCTTTGGTTGCTTTTCTGTAAAGAGTGGGATAATGATGGTACTTAGACCTCATAGAGTGATTGTGCAGGTTAAAGTGAAACAGCATATGTATAGTGCTCAGACTGTTGCTCATCTTCTTTATAGAGTCGTTCATTTTCCTCCCAGGCATTGGGAAGGGCTGGGGTGCAAAAGCAAAAGGCCAGCATGAGCTGAACAGGGACCTCAGAAGTAGTGAATGAGTCGGCTGGGATGATTTGTGTGAAGGATCCGGGCCCTGTGCTCAGCAGCCTCGGACGCTATCCTCACCCACTGTCACCGGCAGGCAGACTGATGATCATCACGGAGTGGTGCCAAGTATTGTTCTAAGCACTTTCTGATGTTAATTCAGTTACTTTCATATTTGAGGTAGATGAGGGAACAAAATCACAGGGAAATAAACTGTACATGTCTGACTTACTTTTCTTATTGCTGAGACAAAATCCCCAACACCCAGAGTTAAAGGAGGAAAGGTTTATTTAGCTCACAGTTTGTAGAGGTTTCAGTCCCTGGTTGGCTGGCTCCAAGACAGGGTGGCACGACAGAGGGGCATCACAGAGGAGAAACAGTTCACACAGGCAGAAGGCAGCAAGCAAATGACAAGCAAGGATGCTCTTTGTGTCCCTTATATTTTAGCCAGGCTACATGCTCTTAGGTTAGGTAGCACTCACACCCAGGGTGGGGCACCCTTAATCCTAGTATCACACCATGAATCAATCCCAGCATCATATTTTTAATCCTAACATCAGACAGTCTAGATCCAGCCACCTCTGAAAAGCTCCACCTATGACTGCCTGAGGCTTTGGTGAGGGGGCATCTAGATAGAAACCATAACATTGTTCAAAGCTACACAGCTATTGAAAGGTGGAACCATGATTATGAATCAGGTGGTCTGCTTCCCAGGCCACCCGATGGCTTCTCAGGATGGTTGCCCAGGCATCTGGTCTTGCACTCCGTGCTTGTCTCCTACCCATTGACTACAAGTCCATGCTTCCTCTAGGACAGCAGCCTCCAGGAGAGCAGGATGGCCTGCCCCAATTTGACTTTTCTTAGCTCAGCTCTGTTCAACTCAATTCAACTGGACTCAACTCAACTCAAACTCAACTCAACTCAGATCAGCTCGTTAAGTTTTACTAATTCAACTCATCTCATCTCATCTTAGTACTGCCCAACTTAATTTAACTTGACTCAACTCAGCTCAGCTTAACTTAGCTTAACTTAAGCAGAATGTGTTCCCAGGGGATGGTAAGCCGAATACAAGTGATCTAATAAATGATGCAAAACTCAGGGGTTGTATCACATGCTTGTTTCATTCTCAGGTGGGGACTCTCATCTCCTCCATTCATATAGAATAACACAGTGGACCTTCAAGTTATGACCAGCCTGGCATATAAACAACTTGGGTTACAACTGGAATTTTAGGGTTTTTTTTCATCTGAATTATAATTTTATTAAATTTGACATTGTGAATTAAAAATTTGAGCTGCTTTGTGATGGACTATATATTTAAGATAAAAATAAGTCTAATAGGATGTAATATAGTCCACTGATTTTCACAAAACTGACATACTGAGCTCATAGGCTTTACCACTCTGCATCACCAATCGCTTTTGCAAATACATAAGTCTCTCCCTCCAAAACACATAATACCATCTTTCAAATAGAATTTCCATTTGTTCTTGTTTCGATGAATCTTATCATACTGACAGACAATTACATTATCTGTGTCAAACAGGTCTGGCACATCCTGTTCACTAATATCATCTCCAGAATTTAAAGGGTGTTTTCCTACAATGTCTAGTTGAGAGTCTTCATTATCACTACTGTTTGCAGTTGAATCTTCATTTGATATACCGTCCACTTCTTCAAGCATCTTTAGATCTCCTGCATCAATAATTCCTAGAATTTCATTCTCTTTTATATCTCTTATATTTTTTATGTCTTCATTAGAAGATGTATCACCGGTCCCATCTACTTGAATTATTTCATTAATATCATCATCAGTTAACAGATTGCTCAAATTCACCTGAGAATTAGAATTCTTATTGGATACAGGTAGGCTGCTGGGTTCCTCTATTTCTCTTGGCTGACTTATGGAATCACCTCCATACATACAATTTTGAGAAGATGAGGTTGTGTGTCAGTCACTTGGTGGTGAAGAGTCCCCTGAGTCTCCTCAGAGAAAGGCCCACCAAGCAGATTTTGAGTCACTCAAGCAGGAACACTGAGTACTGGCTCCACACCGGAACCTGTGGGAGAGGCCTGAGAAGGAAATACACGTGACACATGGATGCACTGAGAGCTTTCCTGCTGGCTCAACAAAGCTTCCAACAGGACTCCATGCTCATTTCCAGGAGGCACAAATATATCACTGGTGGCATTTTCTAAGTGTTTCCTATCCACTGGCCCAGAATGTAGAATTGTGGGTTGCTGCAGCATAGCTTCCATTCTTTGTGATTTTTCAGTAGTTGCTTGAAGAGAACATGAGCTTAACTGTGGAACACTGGCCTGTATTATTGAAGGCTGCCCAAGCTGCTGGAATACTTGAATTGGATGCTGAAGAATACTTGGTCTTCCAGAAGTCTGTGTCACCATCATTGGTACATTAACTTTATAAAGGTGGCCAGATGCAGTCTGTAATGTCACACTTTCTGGTACATGAATAATATAACCAGGAGAAGGAAAGCTTGCACTGGAGTTTGAGGTGCCCAGTTCTGCTGTAGTAAAACCTGGAAGAGTTCTACCAGCAGGAATAGCTAATGATGCTGTTGATAGCAATGTTTGGTGCAAGGTGTGTGGCAACAGAAGGGTGAACAAAGGTGAATGGATGCTATTTCTGAAGAAGTCTTCTGTTGCTTTAGACTGCAACACTTTGGTTTCCCAGAACTGTTTCAAGTCTTTTAAAACATGTTCCTCTATACCTTCTTCAGCAAATAGGTCCAGCACTCCTTCAATTACATCTTCAATTATAGATCTGTAGAGTTTAGGCATCGGGTTGATGTCAGCTCTACCGCCCGGCCCTTTGCACCTGCGCAGCATGCAGCCTGGAATTTTAGTTTTAACTTACTACCTAAGTCTTGAGTTATGGCCCAAATGCCAGCCGCTTGTGCTTCCAGATGGTCTCAGATACAGATTTAACCCTTAAAGAGTTCTGGAAGGACATTATAACATCCTTTCCTGTGTGGGGCTAATTGAAAAATCCCGGGCTTATGCCTCTCTAAGGACACTGAGATCTGCCTGTACATAGGAGAGAGACTTTGCAGGCTGAGTAGAGGAGTCTGAGCTTTCAGGTGGCCAACTTGATTTACAGCCAGCCCTTGTGAATGAATTGAGTTCCTAAGTCAAGGGTCCACTGTACTAAGATGTTTTTGGTACAGTGTGGTAGAGTTTATAAAGCCCTTTTATAGAGGTATCTTATAAATAATATGTTCCCTAAGCCAAGCCAGTCTAGAGATACAGAAAAAGGGGGCCTTATCTGCAATATAATAATTAATTAGGCACCTACTTCTGCACCAGGCACAATGTGGTGTTCTTAAAAGCATTATCTAATTTATCTTGCCAACTGGGGAGTAAGGTTATTTTAGGTATTTTTCACAGATGAAGCACTTGAAATGTGGAGAAGTTGAGCAGCTTCTCCAAGTCCCAAGCTGTAGGAGGCAAAGAGGTCCACTTCCAAAGGTGACATCTGTCTACAATACTAGCCTGTCTCATGGGCTCACCACTACGTAGGAAAACCAGTCTTCATGTTTCTTAAAAAATCAGGACTCTGGGAAACAAAAGCTAGCTGGAGGTTTGTCTTTCTGTTACCTTTGAGTCAAGAGCTACATCAGCTGCAAGGTGTGTGTTAGCTGGAGGCAGATTTCCTGCCCTCGGGAAAAGCAAGAGCTATGCAAGAAAGAACCTCTGGAACTTTTGCTTTATGAACTTGGTGTTATTTCACTCCTTGCCTGAATGTAGGATTCCCACTGAGCTGACGTACCTGTGACATTATATTCTCGTGGATGGATATTGTATTAGTGAGCTTTCCTGTCCCTGGGATACAATGTCTGACACCCATAACTTAAAGGAGGAGAGGTTTAATTTGGCTTATGGTTCAGGGGATTCAGTCCATGGTTGGCTTGCTTCATGGTAAAAATATCATAGTGGAAGGGGCTGATAGAGGAAAGCTGCTCCCCTCATGTCAGCGAGGAAACAGAGAGAAGGGAGGTGTAACAGCTTGTATCTAGATGTTCCCCAGAGCCTCATGCAGTCATTGGTGGGGTTTTTTGGAGGTGGCCCGATCTAGGATGTGTGATACTAGGATTCAGTGTGCGATTCTGGGATTAAGTGAGTGATGCAGGGATTAAGGAAGGGCCTTCCTTGTTGTGGGTGGCACAACCCAAAAGGCAGAAGCCTGAAAGGAATAAAAGGGAGAGACTGGCTGCTGCTACTGCTTCTGCTGCTGTTGTTGCTTTGCTGCCTTCTGCTTGCCCTGCCACACCCTGTTTCTCCTCTGTGATGCCCCTCTGCCATGACACCCTGGCTTGGAGCCAGCCGACTATGGACTGAAACCTCTACAAACTGTGAGCTGAAGTAACTGTGAGTTTTTCCTTTAACTTTGGGTGTTGGGTATTTTGTCTCAGCAATGAGAAAAGTAACTAGGACAGGAGGAGCCTGGGCAAGAGTATACCTTACAGGTTACACCCCCAGTGACCTGCCTTTTCCAACCAGGGCCCACTTCCTAACTGCACATTCAGCTATGATCTGACCAGTAGATGAATCCACTGATGAGTATAGCAGCTCCACGATCCAGTCACCTTCCCAAAGTCCCACCTCTGAACACATGAGACTTTGGGAGGACATTCTAGATCTAAACCATAACATGCCTTAGAGTTTGGACTGGAAGGATCATCACCCCACACTCCCTGCTTTCAAGTGCACATATTATGGCTACAAGAAACAAATCCTCAGAGCCAGGTAGACAAGAGAGCAGAGTCCAGGCCTCCACACAGCATTCACTGGGGTTAATTAAGTCAAAAGCATTAGAAAGAAGGAGTTTTGAGATTTGGCTTTTTAAAAATGAACGTCAATCACATTATTGATCTTTTCTTCTTGTTTTTCACACTTTTGTATTTGGGATCTCTTGACTCTACTTGCTGCAGGCTTTTCCCACAATAAAAATCATGTAAATTAAAATGCTAACTTAAATGAAACAGGAGGCCTTGATATGGGAAGGGTGGAGGCCTCTGAATGAGCTTGGAAATGGTGTAGTGTGGACTCTGGGGTCTTCTTGTTTATAGAAGAGAGATGGCTTCTGCTGAGAATAGATGGCTGAGAGCTCCTTGTTTTTTTCCCCCCTTTTGTGTGTATTCAAGTCCCCATTTCCACTTGCTTTGCAATGTTACTTCTGGGAGCTGCCCTGGCTCCAGTGGAAGAAGCCACTTCCATGTCAGGTTAGACTCGTTTGCTCATAACTGACTCTGACCTTGGCCATGGCTCTTAACCCCACTGGCCTCATTTCCCTACTTGTTAAATTGGGGTTATAGTACCTGACATGCTGGGGTCTCAGAAGGATTAAATGAGGATTTAAAAGATCTGCATCACTCAACAGTTGGTAATTTCTTATTGATGGCATAATTCTTATGTTTTTGGAGGAGGAATGTCTTAATCCATTTGCAATGCTGTAACAGAATATCATAGACTGGGTGGCTTACAAACAACTGGAAGTCCAAGATCAAGGCAGATTTGGTGTCTGCTGAGGGCCCACTTCTTAGCTCATAGATGGCGCCTTCTTGCTGTGTCCTTACATGGTGGGAGGATGAGGGATCTTTCTGGGTTCTCTTTTATAAGGACACTACCCCCCATTCCTGAAGGCTCCACTCTCATGAACTCATCATCTCCCAAAGTCCCACTTGCAAATACCCTCACATTAGGGGTTAGGCTTCAACATAGGACTTTGTGGGGAGTCGTAACACAGACATTGAGCCCACTACAGGGTGCATCTTGGTCTATAAAATACATGATAGCTGGAGAGCAGGCCTTTCTATCAGAGAATATTTTTGATCCGTCATGGCTTATCTCTCAAATTATTATACATATTTTCTCTTCTGGGGCACCAAACAACCTGCTGGTATTGGAGTCCTTGGGGTGCCCGAACTGGAGTCACTTTATCAGTGAGCAAGTCTGCAGTGACGTCACCTGTGTAGGCTGTGGGCCCTCAGCTCACTGGAACCGCACTTCACTGTGACTACTTTGTGGCTGGGAAGCGGGACTCTGCTCTCTGCTGTTCCAGAGCTTAGGGTTCTGCTAGCTCTTGGCTTATAAGTGACCAGCAGTTCTTGCTACGGCCAATCCATCAATTTCCTGCTTGTTTCTCTTTTTGCTTGGTGATTGTGAATGTGCACAGAAGCCCAATATCTAGCATGTGGCTGGAAGAATTGGCTTTAGAGCTGGCTTTGCCTTTCCCATCCCACCTGCATAGCCTTGGTTAATATATAACTTTTCAGAGGCCATTTTCTTTTTGATAAAATGGGGCAGAGCAGCTTCACCTTCATTATAGTGGTGTCATAAAAAAATAAATGAAATGCATGTCAGACAAATGAGCAGTTTATGGCCAGCATGTTAGCTGTTATTGCATCTTTTTTTAAAAGAGAAATCCTAGTTCTATTACTTTGTCTATCTTGATATAGTCTTCTGAGATGGAACACAGAGAACTCACTAACAGTGTATTCAAAGTAAAACACATCATTCTCCATTTGCCTTGGGGATGACAGGCAAGCAGGAGCTCCCTCTGCCATCATCCACGTTCAATCAAGAAGACCCAAGAGGACTGACATCTTCAGAGGTCATGAGTGTACACACTCAGCAGAGGATTGATGTTAGCCTCCTTGGTCTGGTGTTTGGGATCTTCCATGATTTGGCCCTTATCTACCTGTTGGCCTCCTTTTCCTCGGATCCCGCTCACGGGCATTAGGGTGACTATGGTATATAGTGTCATGCTTTGCCACCCTATGCCTTGGCCAATGCTGCATCCACTCCCTTGAAATTCTTCCCCATCTTTGCCTTCATAAATCCAGACAGATTGACTTCTGCCTTCTCTGTCCTTCTCTGGCCTTTCTACATGTGTGAGACATCTGTTACTGTGGCCTTGCTATACAGTCATTTCTCTTCTTTTGATAACACTCCTTTCCCATGTGGTAAGAGTCGGGTCGGCCCCATCTGCAGCTTACCAGTGTGGGCAAACTCAGAACCTTCTACTCCTTTGGCAGCAGAAAAGCAGAAGGGTGGGAAGAGAAAGAGTGGCCCCTTTTCGGTGGAGCCAGTCTTTAAAGAGGCTTCCTGAAAGTCCTTTTCCCCTTTCCTGGCCCATATCTGTGTACAACTCATTGACCAGAATGTGGTCATGTGGCCATACCTGGCAAGGGAGTCTGGGAAATGCACTCTTTTTAAATTTACTGATTATTTTTTGCAGTGCTGAGAATATAGCCCAAGGCCTCATTCATGCAAGACAAATGCTCTACGACTGAGGCCTTTAGTAAATTTTAATTTGCTAAATTGTCCAGACTGTCCTTGAACTTGCCATATGCCTCCAGTATAACTGGGATTACAGGAATCTGCCAGCACTCCCAGCTGGGAAATGTAGTCTTTTAACTGAGTGCTAAATGCAGGTTCCCATACTAAACAAATACGAGGAATTCAAATAGGCGCTGGTGTGTTTGCCATTCTCCCCAGGAATTTACTCTCTACTCACAGAGCTGAGGGATGGCCAAGGTTGGGAGAGAGATGAACGAACTTGGGAGCAAAACAGTGAACTTGACCACTAATACCAACTTCCCTTTTCCAGTCTTCTTTGGAGATGGGAGATCAGTGTGTCCTGGAGAAAGCCCTCTAAAGTGGATGCCTTGGCCTGGACTCTTATCTTTGCTCTGCCCTGCATGACTTTAGGTACCTGTAAGAGCAGGAAGTTGCATGCTGGCCTTTTATCCTTTTATCACCCTTCCCATACTGATCCCAAGATATACATGTTTCTGTTGTCACTAACCTTCTTACTACTGTCTTTGGCTCTGCTTATAAATGTTTAAAAATACTTGACGCACAGTGGGATTATAGAGTCTCTCATTTCTGAAATGAAAAGCAGCTCATGCATTATTCAAGGAAAATATTGTATTATTGAACAAAGGATGGATACTTTTATCCCTTATTATTCATTCCAGTCGTTGCTACCTTATTAGTCCATGTGTTCAGTGAGGATTTTTCTGAAGGGGTTTGTAAACAAAGGCAGAGATCAAACACTAAAGTGTTTAGATGGCCAGATTAAGAGATTATTATAAAGCCATCAAATTGCACGTATTGGAGGTCATCTAGTCTACTCAATTTTTGGGTTTGTCTACTGGTTCCTACAACATGGAAATTCATCTTTGACTTGCACTCTTCCAGTGATGGGAAACTCATTACCATTAATTTCACACTTGTGGAGTTCTAGTGTGAAGAAGTTCATTTCATATCAGGCCAACATCTCTTTCCTGGTGGCTTCTACCTATTGGACTTAGTTTCTGCATGGATCAATTTTGTTCCTTTTCCTACATGATGGTCCTTTAGTTATATGAAGATGGCAATTGTTGGAATTACTTAGGGTTTCTTTCTTTGAAAGGGTGAATATCTCATTGTTCTTTAGACACTGCCCATAACAGAAAGGGAGAGCCAGCTGGATCTAACAAACATTTATCAAAGATTCTACCCTGTATGTTCCAGACACTGTGGTAGCCTGTGTATGGCTATAAACTTTGCAAGTCAGCAGAGAATTTGTATTCACCTAGCAGAGTTCAGAGTTCATGTTTCTCCACATGTCTTCATCCCTATCTCCCAGCATTCTCCTTCTCTTCTCCAGCCTCCTGGATTTTCTATTCTCTGAACACACGAAGATCCTTCCTGTCTCAGGGGCTTGGCTCATGGCATCCTCTCTGCCTAGGATGCTTTTCCAAGATTTTCACATCTGCTGCTGCTTCTCACCATGCATCCTCCACTCACATGGCACCTGCCCAGAGAAGCATTTTTATACTTCTATTTAAATATGACCCTGACCCATTTCTACCTCATTATTATCTGTCTTGTGCATTAGGGCTGCTATATAACAAGATGCCTTACACTGCCTGGTTTATAAACAACAGGAATTATTTCTTATAGTTCTGGAAGCTAGGAAGTCCAACCTCAAGGGTCCAGCAGATTCTGTGCCTGGTTCCTGATTCATATATGGCCTTGTGTCCCCATCTAGGGAAGGGGTGACGGAACTCCTTAGGGTCTCTTTTGTATGGGTGCTAATTCTACTCATGATTGCTTCACTTCCATAATCTAATCCCCTTCCAAATGTTCCACCTCTTAATATCATCACATCAGGATTAGGTTTTCAACATGAATTTGCTTATAAGAGGACACCATACATTTTCTATCACATGGCCTGGATTTAATTTTCTATTGCATTTCCCACTAAATTAAGTGAACTCAATAAACATTAACTGAGCACCTACTATATGCTGTATTGTTCTACGTACTTGGCCTACACTGGTGAACAAAATAATGATCTCAACTTCATGAAGACTTTACATTATCATAGGAGAGACAGAAATTTACAACTCAAACAAAAGTAGATTATCTATAGGTTAGAAGGATAATTGAGCCATGGAAAAGAAAAGCAGGGCAAGATTAGAGCATTGTGAATGCATCAAGGTGGGATGGGATAATGTGTTAAATAGGGTTGAAGGGACACAGGCCTTCTTAAGAGATGAGACTCGAGCACTCTGGAAAGCTGAGACAGAAGGGTTGTGAGTTCAAGACCAGGCTAGGTAACTTAATGACTTAGTGATATCTTGTCTCAAAAAATTTAGAAAAAGGTTGCAGGTGTAGCTCAGCGTGAGGATTCTGGGTTCAATCCCTAGTACTGAAGAGGGAGGGAGGGAGGGGGAGAGAGAGAGAGAGAGAATCTGAGTAAGGATGATTTCTAGGAAATAATCTTTCAATTTATTTGTTTGTATATTGATTGTTTCTCCTGTCACCCTCTGGAATATCAACTCTGAAAGGGCAGGGACCTTGTCTGCCCCATTTCCTGTCTGTACTCAGTGGCTGGCATCTGTAGACAAGCAATGCAATTTTGGTTGAATGACTGTTTGATGTCCACAGAGCAAGCTGTGAGGCCATGGCTGAAGTCTTTGTCTTGGGTGTGCTATAAAACTCACAGCATCGCCACTCGCTTGCCTCCCTTCCCTGTGAATGCTCTTTCTCAGGGTGGCATCTTGCTTTCTCTCTCCCAGATTGGCAAGAAAAGTTGAGCTCACAGCCACTTCCAGCTGAGGCAGAGCAAGTGCTGTCATTCCCATCCTGCAGATGGAGAATTGAGGCCCAGAGAGGTTAAAGGTCATGCAGCATTCGTGACAGAATGTGGACTTGGGCCAGAGTCCTTGTCATCAACAGGAGGGACAAGAGGCGCCAGCATGCCCCATCTCTTGCTAGCTTTCCTGCAGCGTCTCCAGACCAGAGCTTTCCTGCGTAGCCTGGGTAACAGGCCCTTCCCTGAGGACTCCTAGGAGCACTGATTCTTCACTGCCTCCTCCGACTTGACTCAGAGGAGAGAGATGGAATTTTCCCAGGGTGCTCGTTCACTGCTCTCTCTGCACCCAGCCAGTTAAGGAAAATTCTGCTCTGCCTGATGGGTCCTTTTAAAAAGAACTAAATAAATAAGCAGGGAGCTTTGAATAATTGGCTTTTGCTTCTCAAAGCCAATCGTTATCAAAGTGAATCCTTCATTCTGCCTCTTTCATTATATTTAAATTCTCTTCTGAGGCTCTGGAGAGAGATTAACTCCTTGACTTCTAGATGTTTTCAGGTTGACCAGTACTCCCTTACCTTTCAACACAGTTTTGGATTTACAAAGTACTTTTATACAAATCATATAATTTCAGTCCAGAAATTAAAACCATGCTGTGATGCTTACAGTGGCCTTCTAAGACCTTAGGCACCCATGGAGGTATTTGTTTTTAGCTAAGAGGAAACTTAACTGCAAAGGACATAAAAATAAAGGGAATTGATGCGTACACAACTGATTTGTTCAGTGGAAGCACCCAGCTTCAGGTGTGGCGTGATCATTCCTCTGAGTTTTATGTCTCTGCAATTCTGTGCAGTTACTCTTATTTTGCATATCAGATTCATTCTCAGGCTGGCTTCTTTCACAATTGTAATACAGTTACAACAAATGATGCTTCCTGCTTTCTCTGTCATGTTCAGGGAAAGAAAAAGCACTTTTATTTTTTTCATATTTCACGCGTGAGTCTTGAGAGTCGCCTTGGTTTTTATGCACTTCCCATGCCCACTCCTGCACCGGTGACAGTAGCCAGAGGACTATACGGTGCTGCTGCTGCAGCTTTCTCCTGCTGTGGCATTTGAGACCATTGCCCTCAAAGCATATTGTGCAGTTAGGCAGAGGGTATGCATGCTGGGTAGACAGCGGGTATGGATGCTGGGTAGACAGCCAGCCTGTATTTGCTACAGATTTCTTTAAGGTGGGAAAAATCAACAATGGAAGGGCATTTGGCTATTTGGTAATGGAGCAGAGAATAGACCCAACATCTTTGTATTCAGAGCTCTTTCCAAACATCGAATTCTTCTTGCCCTTTGCTAATGCTGATTTTGTGATCTTTTCTTCTGAGGCTGGCAGCTATCAGCAGAGTAAGATAGTAGGGGTGCGAGAAGGTACCCTTCACGTCTTGTTGATACCAATAATTTCCCATAATTGTTTTCTTTTGGGTTACGGTATTGCTTATTCATTAAAAAAACACACATTCATTGAGCTGGGAACGTTGGCTGGCTGGGCCCATCTGGAACCTATCTCTTAATCAAGAGTCTTTCAGATGCAAGTAACAGAAACCTACTCAAGCAAGTTTGGGCAAAAAAGGGAGGGGGATTTATTCTAAGGATACAAGATTCTCTAGCCCATCTGATTCTTCCACAAGTTGCAGAATAATGTCATATGACATCATGTTTAACAACAGCTCACACACACCTTGCTTACTGAACATACTGATTGACACCTGAGGCTCGGTAGCCTGTTTGGCAGCTCACCCTTGTCGTCTTAGGTGAATGCTCTGCCACTGTCATTATATCTGGGTTTGGGCAACTTCAAATAAAATCTAGCCCTATCTGCATGCATTCCTAGCTGGCTCATTTAGGCTTAATTAGATGAATGTGTTTAAGAAAAGTGAAAAGTTTCTCAGAAAAAAAAATAGAGAGGATGAATAGGAAAGCTGGAAGGGAACTGTGCTCATTATGCAGTTTAGATATTCAGTGGTGTAACCTCAGAAGAGTGTCCAAGCTGTACTGAGCTTGCATCCTGATTCCAGTCCCACAGGTGCAAGCAGAGACTCCTCCAGGCTTCTAGCAAGTGTGTTGGTTTCATTAAGTTCCTTCTACACAGTTCCATATAAGAACTGGGACCATGGGAACATTCCTTGGTCCTTTGCATTTTCATATACTATCAAGAGAGGGTGAAATGATGCCTCCTTCGTGTCTTCACAAGATGCTGGATGACTCTCATCACCTGGATTAGAGCACTTTGAATAGTCCTTTCAAGTTTATGGACTTCATACTTTCTTCCTCTTCCTGGAAGGAGACGAGATCTACATCTAGGTAACCTCATTTATAAGCAGTTCTTCTTTTTTTTTTGGTGCCCGGGATCGAACTCGGGTCTTTGCACTTGCGCAGCAGGCAGCGAAACCACTGAGCTAAATCCCTGGCCCAATAAGCAGGTATTCTTTCCCAAGAATGAATGAAGTCTTCCTTTGTTCACCTAAGGATTCTGTAGAGTTCTTCTGCTCACACTGTGCAGCATGAGAGACAGCTGGGGGCTTGCTGGAAATGTGGCCTCTTGAGCCTCACTGTAGATCCTGAATCAGAATCTGTACCTCAGTAATCATTCTCTGGGTCGTGCACACACACATGGAAGGCTGAGAAACGCTTCCGTATCCCCTGCAGTTCTTTACTGCACTTTTTCATGCTTATCTGTGTCTGGGAGGAGGGCCAAGGTCATGTCTGTTCACTTGTATGTCTCTGTCTCCAATGAAGTGCCTGGCATCTGGGGGGTGCTCCATGGCTATTGTATGGATAGATACATGGTTGGCTGGATGAATGCGTGGTTGGTTGGATGGATGGATGGATAGCAAAAGCAAGTTTCTGTGGTTTGTCAGGGAGGTTACAATTCTAGCCCAACAATCCTGGGATAAAAAGAAAAAGATCACTGAGAAGTCCTGTTGCAACATAATTTGTGAGGTGGTTTACCTATAGCACGCAATTTGCTCTCCATTAAACTTTACCAGGTAAGTGTTGATGCTATTATTCTCCAGATGAACAAGTGGAGAACTGTGATTCAGACCCTCCATAGTTGTTTTTCTTTCCTACTGCACTGCCACTCTGTGTTTGTGTGAGAGGGAGCTACCTCCTGGCCCACTCTCTGAGTCTGTTGTGGAGGGTCTGGTGTGTGCTCATCGCTCCGCACTCACTATTCCTGCCAACAGCTCCTGTCTGCAAGGAGCCTGTGACCCTCCCTGAGAGGTCCTGGCCTTAGGAACAGGCTTGTCCTCTGCACAAGACTGACAGTAAGTGCTGAGGAGTTGATACCCTCAGAAGCAGCCCTCAACCAACAGTGAACAGGAGCTGGAGGACAAATGCCCCCTGAGTGGGATAACTGGGGAGGGAAGCGCTACCTGATCTCCCAGAGTTGCTCTCAGGTTGGAGCCCAGTAGCTCAGAGTAGTGACCTGCTAAAAATACACTGTATTGTCTTCCTACCCTTCCCTGTCTCCTTTCTTACTGCCCTTCTGCGGCTTCCTGAGATCTCAGAAATACATTGTTTGCCTTCAAATCCTTCTGGTAGGGGCTCCTTCTAGGAAACCAAATCTAGACAGCATCTGTTAAATAAAAGCAACTGTAGCTAACATGTTCTGATTGCCTGACAGTGTGATAAGCATCCCTGTACATTACCTCCTTTAATCTTTACAACATCCCTGAGATGTAGGTACTGATACAATCTCCAGTTGAGGAAAACTTGGCTCAGACAGGCAAAGGGATGGGCTAAAGTTCCCCCAGCTTGTCAGTGGTAGGGCCGGGTTTGGACCTACTTCTGTTTGATCTCAAAGCTCATGATCATTAAATACTCCCTATGATACAAGGATTGTCGTCGGAGGTCAAAAATATATTGAAAAAACTATAAGCAGTACATTTCTAGAATAGGCTAACTCTACCCCAACTTTTCTTTCCTTTCAAGGGCACCGGGACAAGTCAACTGGATTCTAAGTTGCCAGGGATCTGATAGGATAGTTGGAGAGTCCTCCTGTTAGAACTCAGAGGGACCAGAGAAAAATGAGAAAATGCTGGGTCTAGGGACAGGGCAATCTTGTCAGGGAGTAAGCCAGATAGATGTGAGGGTAGGTGTGAAAAAGAGATATTCTGTGGATATTCCCGTGTGCAGAGTACCTGGGTGTTGAGACAAAGGTAAGGACAGGATAGATGAACGTGGAGCTAGGAGGGATTATACTTCATCTCAGCAGTCAGAGGTGACATCTAGCATCCACACAAACACATTCTAGATAGCAGCATGGCAGAGAGCTCTTAGCTTCCATATCTCTTTCCCTGACTGACAGTGGTTTCCTAGAGTCCCAGGTAGATGGCAAATCTGAGGCTGCTTCCACTGAAGAGCCAAAAAGAGTGATGACTGATTAGTGATGACTGCCTGGGGGCACAGGAATGACTGACTGATGATATCGGCCTGGGGCCCAGGAGTGGACAGGGTTGGTGAGCATGCTGCTTGGAGGAGCAGGCTGAAGTTTAAATATGAGTCAGAAGAACCCTATTAGGACTGAAGCAGCATTTATAAATCCAAGTAGGTGTTTATTTTTGAAAGGGATACTTTTTCCTTTTGGAGAGGGTTTATCTTTAATTTGAACATATGTGGCGAACCTAGGCAATATGCAAATGACAGCTTCATTATACCTCTCTTGGGGCAAGGAAGGGAGAACTGAGCGTACACTATGCTGAGTGCAAAGCATGTGCATGTGCGCGTGCACACACACACACACACACACACAGAAGAGGATTGGGGTCATGGGTTGAATGGTGCTCATGTTTGGTCACTGTGGCCTCTGAGTTGGGTGGGCTTTCATGATTTCCACCTGCAGGAACTCTGGTGTCTTGGTTGCATCAAAGCAAGAATGAAAAGTTCCAAGGTTGGAATTTTGTCATTTTAACTTTCTGCAGATGGGGAAGGAGCCAAGGAGGCCCCCTCCCAGTAGGTCACAATGAAGGGGTGCATTGGCCCGTGAGGAAGGCTGAACACAAACTATGAATAGTGCACTCACTTCTGCCCTTGAGTTTGGAGCTTGTGTCAGTTTTGTTGCATCATAGAACTTGCTGATGCTCAATGCAGACCTGCGTGGTTGAAGGATTCAGACTCACACTTTTAGCTCAACCTATCATCTGTACCCCTGATTTCCAAATGCCCATAAGAATTCTCTTTCATCTCATGCATTACTGTGAAGTTCTCCTCAGATTTCCAAAGGACTCAGTTTCAATTTGCTTTAGCTAACAACATGCCTAGAACATTTAGGTGAGGTCACATGGAAGAGACTTGTCATGAAATCGCCTAGGGACAAATTCTGTACATATGCTGTTCATAATTGCCAAATTAAATGGTTTAATGGGTTAGTCCACACTGAGATTTCATAGTGAGTAGTGGGTTATCAGTGGATTAATAAGGAAGAGAGAGACATCCTCCTCAGTGTGAAAGCTCAGTTAGATAGAATTTTATAGAAAAAGCGTGGAAAGTGGATTTCCTTGCATGGAAAGTGGATTTCCTTGCATGGACAGTAGATGTCTAGAACTTAACTAAATAAAGATGATTGAGGCTGAGGCGATGATGGGTGAGACAGAATGCTACGATTGATTAGCAATGTCTACAATGAGCAAAGGGAAGGAGGCAATAGTGCACATATATGTGCCATCTGTTCTCTAGAAGGAAGTTATCTAGAAAAACAGGACATGGAGAACAGCCTCCATCTGTGCCAGAAGTGAGGAAGAATTGGATGAGGGCCATCCTCACTGGCCATTACAGGATGAAAGCTTTTGATTTATATACAAGAAGATTACAGAGAAAGCTAGTTTCTCCATCCTCTACTGTTTCACAAGAGGATGAGCCAAAATCATTGTTTAAGAGCTAATGCAAGTGAGGTTTTCAGGCAGAGGAGTGATACGAGAGATAAAAGCAAATGTCTTCTTTTGGCACCGACCAAGGATAGTGGAAGTATAACAGAAATTGCTTTGTAGAAGCACATCAAGACTAGTGCTCTGAATTTCCTTGGAAAATCTCTTTCTTTCAGAGTAGTGTAATGGAGTCATCCACTTTGGATATGGATTCACATGTTGACTCCACCATGCATTACCTAAGGAACCCCAGACAGGCTACTTGAATGTTCTAAGCCTTGTTTTCTTCATGTATAAATTTCAGACTAAAAATTACAAAAAAGTCATTTATCTCAGAAGACCTTGCCCAAAGTGGAATATTAATGTTCCCTACATGGAGCTAGCATATGTGGAGGTGACCAGCAGAGCATGGGGCACATAACACGTGTTCAATAATACAAATTAAGAACAGAAAAATCCTTTTAGGGTAAGAAAACCCTGGTGTTTGCCTCTTCTTTTGCTGCTATCCATAAGGTCCTAAGGCCCTTCTTCTCAGAGGTCATGCCATCCAGAATCTCTCTAGAAAAAAGAAAAACAACTCCAGTTTCTTGTGACTTGGTTACTTTACCATTTCTACGAACTCAAGAGACGGCTGAAAAAAAGCAGTGTGACAGTTGAAGCTCATTTCAAAAGAGATGGTTTGGCCAGGCTGCCCATGTTATTGAATTTTCATCTTCATGAATATCCTGAATGCTGGAATTTTATCTTCTTGATTCCCTACATTTGGATGAGGGAGACAATGACTCTGCCTTTCATAGATCTTTATGAAGCTCCATGGTGGGCATTGTTGCCAGCTCCCTTCCCCAACAACTCCAAAAGCAGAAGGAAAGTCCACGCTGATCTCTGGCTCCACCACTGTGTCTGCCTTAAGGTGATTTTCAATGGTTAGCAGTGAACAAGTGGGGGATTCAAGACTTCTGGCTTGGGATTTTACCACTTCCCATTCTGGGTGCACTTGATTAGGTGACTGAGATAATAATACATTTACAAAGATTTTTCTGTTCTTGCTGTGCCCACACAGCCTGCCCAGTGTTACACCAACCTTGGCCTTCATCATGCAGGTGGGTCTCCTTCATTCTGGAATTTAAATCAGTCATTCTTTCTTATTTTTTCACCCCTGGCTGTTAAAAGGAGGTCCAGACTGGGGGTAGTGCTGCCTCTCCCTCCTTTCCCTGCAGTCTGAGAAGGCCTGAAAGTCCATGTCCAGAATCTGCCTGTGTGGGGCTCCTGTGCTGGGTGAACTTGAACACCTGGCCCAGGGAGAAGAAAGTCCCTGCTCTCTGGGAGAGGCAGACACCCAGTTTTTTGTTTTCAGGCAGCAGTCTTTGCTTTCCTTTCCCCTCTGGGGAAATTAGCTTGTTGGCATGGACACAGGGAAAATAAACAAGCCTAACCTGAAATATGCATAAGAGTTCAGCTATTTTTGGAGGATTCCAAGATTGAAAATGGTTGCAAGCTGACCATTTCCCATCTGTGCTGAATTAACTTTCCAAGGTTTAGTGGGGAGACTGAGGGGCTGGAACATGTCAGAGCACTTAGCTGAGACTGGCATTGATTTGTGGAGCTGGAAGAGAGGGTTATGGCCACGACGAGTCCATTCCTTTTGGTAACTAGCTCAGAGAGGAGATGTGAAGGGAGCAATGTCTGGATGGTTTAGAGTTTAAGGGGGAGCCCGGCCTTCTCCACTCTGACCCTGGATGTGTTTCCTCCTGAGTGACAGGTTAGAGCTTTGAGCTTGCAAAGAGGGAAGGACAGACCCTGCTTAATGGGCAGGGGCGTCCTTTTGAGGCAAGCAAAATATCTCGGAACTAAATAGTAATGTATGAAATGCCATTGAATTGTTTGCTTTACAATGGGCAGTGGTTAATTTTCTGTTAAGTAAACTGTCAAAAAGAACAAAAGAAAGAAAAACAAAAGAAGAGGGATACATTTGCACAGTCCCACAAATTTTTCCATCCTGGCTGTGCATTTGGATCACCATGCACTTGAAATTCTGACTCCACTGGTAATTTTCAAAAGCTCCTCAGCTCATTCTAACCCGCGACAAAGTTAAAAATGAATGAATAACCTTTAAGTTCCTGCCAACTCTGCTTCCCTGTTTTGTGTGAATTTCAGTTGATTCAGCCCTTTCCTACAGTATTTTTAATCTGTGCTAATCATGGAGGACCCCCCCCTCCCCCCACTTTGTGAAAGATGTCATAGGCTTCGGTGGATAGAGTGGAGTACAAGGGGAGGAGAGTTTCCGGGTCCCTTTCCAGTGCTGCTGTCCCAGGTCTTGCAGTAGGCCTTCAGCTGCAGGGACATGCCTCTCACATACATGCTGGGACTCAGGATATTTAGTACTTAAAATTACATGTACAGCATTGAGCATTAAAGGTATTCAGACTTAAGTGGATTCAGTTCAGTTCATATGCATATACTGTACTGAGAGCCAGGTGTTATGTTAGATGCCAACAAAGGAGAGGCACGGAGAGGAATCAGAACCTAGTCTGGGAGCTGACCATGTAATTGCGAAATACAGAATATTGTGAAGGAAGCAACAAACTCCTGACAGCTGCTACCAGGGCTAACAACTTGCCCTTTACTTGGGCCATCTCATGCTGAGATATTGTTTTTTTCCCATATGATAGTGGAGGAAACTGAGTCATGCATGGCTGGGAAAGTGACTTACTCTGAATTACTTGGCTGAGAAGCAGGCATGCTTGGGGTCCCAGCTCCCAACCACCTAGATTTATTGCTTATGTTTTCAGGGTTGACTTTGACCTGGGCTTAGAGAAGACACCAGCTGAGGAGAAGGGCGACTCATTTTATAAGGGAAAGGTCTTTTCTCTGTTGGCTTTGTAATTGCTTAAAGCTGGCCTCGCCAAAATGGTACCAGGAGCCACGCGACTCTACAGATTTAAATTAATTAAAATTAAATAAAACAAAAATTCAGTTTATCAATTGCATCAGCCACATTTCAAGTACTCAGAGGCCACATGTGGCTAACGACCACAGGACAGTGTAGAACATTTACATCATTCCAGAAAGTTCTGTTGGACAGCACAGATCTAGACCGTTTGCCAACCTCAATTTCTTGATGGTCCTTGTGTAGTCACTTTCCTAACAATGAACACAGTACCTGATACCCACAAGTTAAAGGAGGAGAGGTTTATTTGTGCTCACTGTTTTGAGAGGATGCATTGGATAGTCAGATGGATCAAAGCAGGAAAGGCATGGGAGAAGGGCCTGGTGGAGGAAATTTGCTTATATCATGGCAGCCAGGAAGCAGAGAGCAAAGGGAAGATCTCAGGAGGAAGATAGGCCCTTCCAAATCAAGTCCCCAGCCACCACCTCCAGCCAGGCCCCACCTCCTAACAGCACATTCAGGTGCCCAAATCATCAGTGGGTGAAACCATTGATGAGTAGAGTGCACCCATGATCTAATCATCTTCCACACACATAAGAATTTTGGAGAACACTTTACATCTAAACCATAACAGTCCAAGGTCAACATCCTGTCTGTTCTTCATGGAGAAGATCACTGTCATATGATCCTGTCTTATTTACAGAAGTGTCCACTGTCACCCGTGGTCTTTTCATAGCTCCCTATATTTTTCTCTTTAGCACCTGTCACTGTGTATATTAGATTGTTAAAGACTTTTTTATTGCTAGTGTAACAAATTAATTGCTGGTATAACAAATTATGTTATGGCATAAAACACAAATTTATTACTTACAGTTCAGAGGGTGGAAAGTCTGAAAAGGATCTCTCTGGACTAACATCAAAGCATAGGGAAGGCTGCATTCCTTTCTGGAGCCTGTGAGGGGAAGTCTGTTTCTCTCCCTTTTCCAGCTTCAGCCCTTCTTCTCTTTCCCTTTTTGGCTCATGGCTCCTTCCTCCCTCTTCAAGGCCAGGAATGGGCAGTTAAGTCTTTCCCATCACATCACTCTGGTTTCCTCTTCCTCTTATGCATGAAAAGACCTTGGTGGTTACAATGAGTCTGTCTTCATAGTCCAGGATAATCTCTCTTTTTTAAGGTCAGCTGATCAGCAACCTGAACTACTTCTTAATTATCTTTGCCATGTGAGGTATTGGATTTATCTGTTCTGGAAATGAAGAGGCAAACATCTTTGGGAGGCCATTATTCTGCTTACCATGCCATCTAGCTTTCTGGAGGAGGCACAGCAGAAGTAAGAGGGGGGCTGGCAGATGAGGGGCCAGGTTTTGTGATTTGAAAACCAGGAGAGGGAAGTAGGTGATAAGAAGGGTTTTCTGGAGCCAGACTGCCTGGCTTTGATTCTGGTATTGTGACTTTGGGCAAACATCTCTGAGCCTCAGTTTCCTCACCCTTAAAATGGAGAAAATGCAGGCTGCCCTCCTTGCATAGTCATGGTGAGGATTAGAAAAGATAATTTGTGTGCAGCCTTGGCAGATAGTAAGCCCTCAAATGTCAGTTACCATTTGGGAGCTAAAAATGCCTTCACATTACGGTGTGAATGTGTTCTAAATTTGAAAACAGCTCCAAATTCCATTTATGACAAGAAACATTCTGTTCCACACCCTTGTGTGTGACAGGCCCTCAGAATTATGTGGTCATCAAGAGCTTGTGAAAGGAAATCCTGCCTTTTCAGAAAGTCATGGCAGAATGCTGGGTGTGTCCTTCTGTTGTATGCTTAGATTTGGAGACTCAAAGGCCAAAGACGTACCCGTGCTTCTATAAACCTAATAGAAATGCTTGTGTTATCTAGAGTGCTACTGCTGAAATCAGCTACTAGTGATGTATTTTGGGAAGTTTCTAGAATTCCTAGGTTATATGGGAATCTAGCTGGGCCATTCTAATGCTACTTGTGTCCTTTCTATAATAGTTTGAGAAAACAATCTTCTCAGTTTATATGATTTAGAGTTAGCAGTTTTAGCACATTTTAAATAACATTTTTTCAGTTTTTGAGAGGGCCTCACTATGTAGTCCAGATTGACCTTGAACTCACTAAGTTGCCCAGGCTGGCCTTCAGCTCTTGATCCTTCTGCTTCAATTTCCCAAGTGCTGGAATTACAGATGTACACTCTTACGTACAACTCAAAAGTTTTGTTTTGAATAGGTGATGCATACATATTATAAAATTCCAAAGAGTGTACAGCCTGAGCCATGTATTTTCACTCCCTGGAGCCAGTTATTGGTATTGACTTTGTCTGTGCCCTTCTAGATACATCCTATGCTCTCTGCACTTATAGTCTATGCACTTAAGCTCTGTCTCTTCCTCTCCTCTGCTCCCTGTATCAAAGGAAGCTTACTGTACTAACTCTTCAGTATCTGCTCTGCCCTGCCTTCTCTTCCATGCCAATTTTAACAGTATGTCTTTGAGTTGGATATATACTGCTACAAAGAGGACTGTTCCATTGCACAGATGTACCATAATTTATCTTACCAACCATGTGTAGATTTAGGTAATTCCACTACTTCCAGTATTATAAACAATGCTGCAAATAACATGAGTATATGTACAACATTGCACACAAGTTCAAGTACAACTAGAGGGTTGCCTTTTCTAGTGGAATTTTTGGGTCAAATAGTATATGCATTTTTAATTTAAAAAATTTGTGCCAAATTGCTCTTCAGAGATGTTTATCAACTTATCATCTTACAAGCAATTAGGAGAGTTACTGTTTCCCCACAATCTCAATGCCACAATTTATTATCAAACACGTTGATTTTTGGCAATTAGAAGTTAAAAATATGTTGCTACAATTTGCATTTGCATCTAACTTATAATTAGTATGGGTGAGTATTTTTCCGTATGTTTAAGAGCCAGTTATATTTTCATTTTTAATGCAAGGAAACGCTGTCCATTTTTCTACTGGATTATTGATCTTTTTCTTGCTGATTTGTTGGATTTCATTAGTTTTAGGAAATGACCATTTCCACTGGTTCACACAATTATTTTCCCCATTTTTTTGTGTTTATAAACTTTGTGGCTTTAAAGTCAGAAATGCTTATTTTATTTGATCAAATATATCTCTTAAATAAGGATTATGGATTTTAAATAGTCCTTAATGTCTTCTGTTTATCAAGATTTTATTAAAAATTTCCCATGCTTTATTTTAGCATTTTAATTGTTCCATTATTTTATGTTTAAATCTTTGATCCATCTGGAATTTGTTTCACTGCAAGGTGTGAAATAAGGATTCAATTCTATTTCTCTCCAGATGGTTTCCCAGTTGTTACCATTTACGGAGAAATCTGTCTTTCTCCACTGATGTGAATACAATCTTACTATGTACTAATGTCATGCATGTATGTGAGTCTATTCCTGGAGTTTCTGTTTTGTGATTCTCTACTGTTTTATGTATCTCTTTTTGTGGTCCTTGGAAATCTCTTCTACTTTTGACCCAAGTCTTCTAAACACAAGGGCAGCAGTTCCTGCTCAGCTGCAGACTTCTAGACTTGTGTGATGGCTTTTATTTGGGAGTCAATGCATTCTTGAGATGGGGACTAATTAGAAAGAAGGGCACAGGGGTTAGGAAATTCCTCCCTAGTATTAGGTGCAATCATATTCTCCTTCAGGATTCAGAGATTTCAAATTGCTGTGTTGGAGGGTTGGAATGAAAAATGAATTGACCTCCTGTCTTGTAGAGAGACAGATGATGTTAATAATGTTAATATACATGATTGTAAACTACCATCCTGGTGATGTCAGACAGTTTAAATAGTTCATTTCATTGATTCTTATGGCACTGATAGATTAGCATGTTTATTTCCATATTACACTGGGGGGAAATAGAGCGGCTATAAGGTAGAGAAGCAAGTTAGACTTAGATACCCAGACTTAGACTCCAAATCTAAGACTTTATCCACTCCGGGATGCAGGAACTTAGGTGCAAAATACCCAGTGAAATCATACTTCATTTATTATCTTTTTCATTAATTCATTCCATAATTATCTTAAAGTACCTGGTCATAATTAATAGGAGTCAGAAATAATTTATCTTCAGGTGCAGGAAGGAAAGATGAGTGCATGAAGTTACCTCAGTGAGGAAGAATGGGACATGATGAGGGCTATGGCAAATGACATAGTGCATTTCAGATCAAAAGCTAGCACTGGTCCCCCAGGCCCACCTATTGCTGCCGTGGAACAAGATGAGTCTAGATTTTCCCAGTATTAGGATTCTTGAAGGGGACAAAACATCTAGATTTTTAGGTGAAACCTTCCAATTTTTCTGTCAATAAGTTAAAAAACAGTCAATGTATTTCCTTAAAACTTAAGGCTTAATTCTAAAAGTTTCCATATACAATATATAATATAATAATATATTAACACTATATTAATATAATGAATAACACATTAATATGATGTATATTATAATATATTATATATTATTATATATTATATATATTATGTTAAGCAGGTTCTTATTCAAATGTGTATGATTCAACAATGGAAAAAAGCAAATTACTGATACACAAAACATGAATGGATCTTAGAAACAATGTGCTGAGCAGAAGAACCCAGACACAGAAGAGGACATATGGCATGTGTCCATTTATATGAAATCTTGGAGTCCCCGGGCCACCATTCCACCACTCCCAGGGCAGAAGAGGTGAGCCAGTCCCAGTGCCCGGGAGGAGGCTCCCTGGCTGCCATTCCACT
>NW_004624824.1:6711022-6733542 GCF_000247695.1 Heterocephalus glaber
CATATCTCCTAGATCTTGATATTATAACTTTATAAGTGTATAATTGATATTGTGTAATAGGAAGAAAAGGTCTAAAGGAGCAGGGGAAGTGGGAGGGGTAGGGGAAAGGAAAGGAGGGAAAAGAAAAAATATGCGAAAAGGAAAAAAATGGAAAGAAAGTCTTAGCAAATAGGAAAGTGTGGAGGGGTGAAGGGAAGGCAGGGGTAGGGGAAAAAATGAGAACCAAGATACTCATGTAATGGTACAAGATCCCAATGATGAATGTAACTGTATTTTATACCGAAACTGTACCAATAAACTTAATGGGGGGAAAAAAAGAATTCTGGAGCAAACAAAATTAACCTGTAATGAGGGCAGAAGTAGCCTGGGAAAGAAGTGAGGGATTTCAGGGTAGTGATAACATTCTGCTGCTTGGTAGGTTTGGGATTGTACTCATACATGCTGTTATGGTTCTGATCTGGAGTGTCCCTCAAAGGCCTATGTGTTAAAGACTTGGTGCCCAGCCATGGTGCCATTGGAACGTGGTAGAACCTTTAAGAATGGGGCCTAGTGGAAGGTTAAAGCCAGTGGGGGCATGGCCTAGAGGGGAAGTGTGGGAATCTGGTTTCATTGTCTTTCTTTTTCTTGCTGGCTGCTATGATGTGAGCCGCTTTGCTTCATCACATACTCCCTCCCATAATGTGCTCCCTTGTCATAGGTCTGAAGCAACAGGGCCTAAAACTGGGAGCCAAAATAAACCTTTCTTCTTTATAAGTTGATTGTCTCAGGTATTTTGTTACAGCAACGGATAGCTAACACAAGCATTTGTTAAATTCTGCAAGCGTATTTATAATGTGTGTATTTCGACCTATGTAAATTGTGTGCAGAAATTTGAAAACAAATATTAAAGTCTAGTTAATGAAAATCATGGTGAAATGTATAGGAGGAAGTATATTGACATCTGCAATTTCCCTGAAATGAACCAAGAAGAAGGTGGACTGATGGGTGGATAGAGGGAGGGAAAGAGGAATAGATTTGTAATACATGAAGTTCAGTAAAATATTAAAGAACCAATGTTGTGTTTTAAAATTTTCATAATAAAAATAATAAATAGCAAAATAAAATAGCCAAGCATACATGTGAGCTTTGCATACATGCATTCAGACGTACATACATCTGTGGGCTGGATCTGGCTCATAGACGTCACCTCTCAATAGCTTTTGACTTTCTCACTGTTGCCACACCAATACATGGCATCATCACAGCAAGTTCATTGTAAGGTTATTATTCCCAGAGCTCCAGGATCCTTGTTCTCCATCCATCTTACATGGGGCACGGTTCAGCAAGTGAAGGTATGAGAAAATCCATCACTTGATGACATCACTAACATCTCTCTAGCATGATCTGTCTGAGATAAAAGCACAGCTGGGCCTCCTTCTCATTAATCAAGGGGAGAGAAGAAAACCATTTTGGCAACATAGCTCCTTAGTCCCCTCTGCTAATCCATCTTGCTGCACTGACAATCTCCTTCCACATGGCATTTAAATTCAGAGAGGACAAGATTATCCCAGAGCCCTTCATTAGGGAAGAGGGCTTATGAAGGGTGTTGTGGGCTGCCATGCTGTTCCCATCATGAGTTGAACACACATAACAGTCACTTAATAGCAGCATCTGAGAGTGAGGGCTGTATTTGTTCTCAGTACCCGCTGTGTGCACTTGGCTGTGTTTGGGGTAATAGAGAATATGACTAAGCAGTGTCACAGCCCTGGAGGTTCTTCCAGGACCGTGGGGACAAGGAAACAGGAGAGAGAAGTTTCCCCTCAAAGCACACCCTCTAAAAACCTTTTCCATAGTTTAAAAAGACAGTTTATCATCGTAATAATTGTTAAGACTATGATGAATACAAATTAGAGCAAGCAAGGGTCAGTCTTGTAAATATATGATTGGCACACCAGTGGGCAAACCTATGAGCACCATGAGACTGTATCCAAAGGCAGAACTTTCCATGGGTTTTCTCTTATGCCAGCGGAAATATTCATTGGAATATTCATTTCCCCTCTTTGGAGGAAAATAATGCTTCCCTCCCCCAATCAAGTCATGCGCTGGACTCACTTTGGCCAATGAACTGTGAGCAGATGTGACATGTGTCACTTCCAAACAGAAGATTAAAGAAATGTGCTCTCTTTCCTCCCTGCCAAAGTGATGACCTGAATTGTGGCTGTTCTAGCAGCCAAGGTCCCGCAGAGAAGAGATGTGAAGCATAGCCACAGCTATCCCTGACAGATATATAGCAGGAGTGAGAAACAGTGATTTGTGATGGTTCAGTCACTGAGCTGTGGGGGTCATTTGATATTGCAGCATCACCTGGCCTACCCTAACTGATATATTCCCTAGCCAGCAAAGGGGTTCTCTTGTCTAGGGCCCCCAGATAGCATCCTGTTGACATGGAATCTTCCCCATAAAACTTCTGCTAGACTTGAAATAATGAGAATTGGATAGTATAAAATATTCTGGATAAAGATAAGGCAATTTAGGTGCAGTTATGTGTTGGGAAGGTGGTTGCTAATGGAAGAGGCTGGGGGTGGGTGGCGGAGACAGGATGGCTGTTAGGTACAGAGGCCCATGGGGCAAGATGGAGCAGTGATCTAGGATCCAACATACAAAGCATGAGTCCTGGATGCGTTCTTTGATAGCAGTGTGGCTTTGAACAAAGTCCTTGGCTTCTATAATCTTCCCTCCATACCTGCAGGTGGAGCTGCTGTGAACTAAGTCACTGGAAAGGACTAGGTCAGTTGTAGTATCTGTGATCATGGTGCTGGTTGCTGAGTTCTTTCACTTCCTCCTCTTCTTCCTACCCCTCTGTTTCCTTCTCCCTCTCTCTTTCTTCCTGCTCCTCATCATTAGTTTGAACAGTAGTAGGGAGAAGAATGGGAGACTATAAGAGTAGCATGAAAAAGACAGGTGTACTTGGAGATTTAAGAGGTCTCCAGCTTGCTCCAGGAATCATGTGATTGAAGTTTCTGGGAGAGAATTTGGATGGCAGTTTCACCACTGTCTAGGTCTCTTAACCTTTTCTGGGGCATGAGGCAAAGGGAAGTTGGGTGAAGACACAGAGTTCACTTAAAAATTCTTTTAAAACTGATAAGGTGAAATAAATAGAATTACAAAGAGAAGCCATTTTAGTCTTGACAAAAATATGGAAAATTCACAAACTTGTGATAGAATAATGTGCACAATTTTAAATTATGCATTGAATAATTAGTTTTCCTGGGAGGTCTAATAATAACAAATATTTCAAAGTTGGAGTACATATGAATAATATGTGCAATTGTGATGAGATAGAAAACCATCAGATGGAGAAATAATGTTTTCTTGGTCATAATAAGGTAAGTACCAGTGTAATTGTTTACATTCAGTTAAAGGAAATGAAAATGCTCAGTACCATATTATTCCTCTAATGATTTCCTGTTGACTTCATGGACTCCTAAAATTTTATCCAGGACTTCTGTTAGGTTCAGAACTCTTGAATAGGGTGGATTTTCTTGAGAAAAATATCTCTTCATATCCCTTCTCTGAGGCTCAGTGTCCTCATTTCGAAAATGATGCATTTCCATTGATATTATTTCTAAGAGTAGAACACAGTTATCTTAGGTTGAGTAGCCTTGTGGGACCTTGCTTGGCTTGATAATGGATTTCATGAGTTAGGACTAGGTGGAGGAATGAGAACATCTTTCTGACTCTCGTCTTGCAATAAATCCCATGAAATGGCAGTGGGGTGTAGACAGAGGGTATGAATGAGAATATATACAGCAACAGATTGGGAAACAAGATTATCATCAACAAACCAGAATTCTTGAGGTATTCCTGACAGATCGAAACCATATTATGTATCTGGAGAAAGAGAAATTGGGAACTATGGCCTAAAAGATACTTAAAATAACCTGTAACTCTAAGGAGCCCCTACTTTGTGCATGATGTTAAGACTGTACTTGCCTTATCTAATTCTCACACAAAACCTAGATATAGGTTTTGCTATTATCTCCATTTTACAAATGGAGAAATGGTGGCTCAGTGAGCTGAGGTACTCTGACCAAGATTTCACATCCAGAGAGTGACGGCCTAGAAATCAGGATGCTTGGCTTCTCTGCCCATGATCTTGTCCACTAAAATCCCTTCCAGATGTTAATTACTGCATTTAATACATAGGCAGGAAGAAGATGAATCTCTCCCTCCCTCCCTTTCTTCCTTCCTTCCTGACTGGAATCTGCACATTTAAGAAATGAGGGTAAAAACTGCTGTGGTGCCACTTCTGGGTTTGGGAGAAGCTAAGATACAATATACTGCTTTCAGGGAAGTGAGATCCCTCTCTGGGTGATCAGTGCAGGCAGGAGCTCGGAGGCCCTGAGAGCTGTCTGGAATGCACCCTCTTCCCTGTGGGAAGTTCTGCACTTGAAGACGATGACCACACCATTTCTCTTTAGCCCTTCTCTAACACCATTTACCCTAAAAATACACTTTGACATTATACACAAACATCGAAAAGACATTTATTTGGCCCCGACCTTTGTATGGTTCCTTCTAAAAGAGATTCAGTGACACACAAATGGGACTGAATTATTTATAGGTCCTAAGGGAAATCAAAGTTGCTTTTATTCCTATTGAAAGTGTATCAGAAGGCAAAAGAGTGCCAAATTAGCCTTGGCTTCTCACAGAGGGACTCCAGCTGGACCTGAGGGTGCTCATTAGTGCTGGAGGTACCCTTCATGACTGGATCTTTGGAGATCTCCACAAGCCGGGGCTCTTCTTCCTTTTTATTATCTTGTTAGGGAACAAGAGCCTGCAACCTTGACTGGAAGCTACTGCGATGAGCACGAAAGAGAAAGAAGCATCTACAGGTTTAGAAGTTTCAGCAGGTTGTTCATTTATGAATTTATTACATGAAGTGACACTGATTGGACATCTACTTGATGCTGGGCATCTGGGAAAATGAGATACTTTTATCAACTCAGTTTTCCAAAGACTCAACAAATATTTACTCATTGTTTTCTCTTGGCAGATTCTGTTTCAAACATTGGATGCGACAAGGTAGAAGTCTTATTTCCATGAAAAAGACACTTCCCATCTGCAGTATTCTTTCCTGAGTGTCTAAGAATTGTCCTTCTCCTCCTCCTCATCTTCATCCTCATCCTCACCCTCATCCTCATTTATTGAAAGCTTATCATTCATTGGCCAGGCCAGGTCCTATCTTAAGTGCTTTATGTGTGTTAACTCATAATTCCTCAATGCAATAAGAATTACTCATCCCATCTCTAATTCACATTTAAGGCTCTAAAACATGCAGAATTTAAGAAACTCCCTCAAAATGTCAAATTTTGGGAGTCACAATGCTGGGATTCAAATTCAGACAGTCAACCCACCATGTGTCTGTTATAGAGGTGAGTGTAAAGGTTGCAGAACTCAGAAGCATGAGTAAATCACGGAAAGGATATCTGAACCGAGTCTTCAAAGATGAGTAGAAATTTCCATGTAACCAAATAAGAGGCAGGAAAGACAAACCATTTCACTTCTCTGAGCTTTCTTTCCTCATCTTATGATGTCAAATTCTTAAGAGGAATAAATCAGAAATCTTCAATGTGATGTCTTCTTTGAGGCACCTGAGGCTGGGTCCTCCTTACTGCATCCAGAGCTGCTTTACCCTCAATCTGCAGTGTCAGTCATCTCGGTCTTCAGGGTTTCCAGGCATCTTGTGAAAATTATATTTTTCTATATGAACTATAATGTGAAAAGGTATAATGTGAAAATAGAAGGCATCCAATCATTTAAAATTGTTTATTTCTCTTACATGGGCAGGATGGGGCAGAATTTGTTTCAGAATCTAATTCTTGAGGTCTCTGTCCATTCCAGGGGCCCCAAAACATGGCCGGATCTGTGCACCATCCTTATCCCTACCGTGCTCCTTTGAGCTCACCAGGCAGCTTTATCAATCTGGGCTAATTCTGTCTGACAGTTAGTTTGAGCCTCATTCCATTTGGCGATTTGGTGAATACAAATCAGCAGCGGGGGAGTTTCCTCCTGGGGTAGTGTATTGCCTTTCCAACAATTTTTATTTATAAACAAAAGCTTCATGGGGAGAGAAGGGCCTTCAGAGGAGTCCAGGGAGAGTTTTCATGGGAGGTAGCCCATATTTGCATTGATTTAAGCATCAGTTTACAACGAACATGAGATACTGATGCCACGGTTCCATAGAGAGAGGACAGTATCTTTTCAGGCAGGAGGAAGAGGATCTACATTATGTGTGTGAATGTGGGGTCTTGCTGGAAGGAAATGCCATCAGGTCATCTTTCCTGGAACACAGAAACAATCTCTTCACCTCCAGGGTTATAGGCAGAAGGTATTTCTTTTGGACTGAAGTACCTGTGGGACAGGGGGTGTAAAATAATGTAAATTTGGTACCATGTCTTTCAATCTGAGTGCTGGAAAGTGGAATGTTTACAGGAGATGCTGCTTTCTTGTGGAGGGAGGAAGCCATGGAAGGGGAGGGAGTTGCTTCTGTGTCTGGTCCTGATAGATGCAGGGCATCGGGATCGCTACACCAGGATAATGGATACAACAGGCGCAGAATTCCGGAGCGACTGTTGTGCCTGTGTCTCATAGGATTAATAGGTTTCATCTTCATTTCCCCAAGGGTTGGCAATGAAACGTCTACTGTTTGTTTTTTTTTAAATTGCTAGGACACCTTAATAAGCATCTTAGCACAGTTCCAGTGGAAAACAGAATTACTAAGCCTAGTGGAGTGGGGCAGTGGCAGCTCTATGATAACATGAGACAGACAGACACCAAGTTGTAGGTAAGAAGCACATTCTTTCTTTTCTCTATCAAACTAGAGTGAAGCACAATTTCTGGTATAAGATCTAGAAATATTTTTTGAAGGAATAATGAGAAGAGAGTAATGGGATAATTGGGAGATTAGTGAGTTAGTATTTACTGAATTTGGAGCATGTCCTAGGAATTGTGAAAAATGCTTCATTGCCAGTGACTTTATGTATTATTATTATCATCCCTCCTTACAGATATTGAAACAGGATGTGAGATTTCACAGGAGCTGTCAGAGGCCATGGAGCTATGCATGTCCTGGATTTCCAGCCTTGGCTTGTATGTTTCCAGAGTTGTATGCTTTACCACCAGGCTATAACGTAGAATGGAAAGACCAGAAACACAGTAAAGAAGTATAAGAAAGTAGCTGAGGGTGTTTGGAGGAAAGTATAAAGAAAAAGATATTCCATTCAAATAGTAGTGGACATTTGGTTATTTGGTAGAAAAAATCGTAGTAAATCACATTCTATTGTATAAAAATACATTGCAGTAGATTAAAAAGATATATATGTGCAAAACACAAACATGAAAGCTCTTAATGGAGCAGTGGGAAGGAACTTGAGAAAAGTATATGAAGATTTTAAATGAATTTCATGTTTTCTTACTCTGTTGTGCTTTGCTATAGTAAGTGTGTAATATTTTAAAACTAGGAAACACCCAACCAATACATCTTTCTACTTTTCTTTCTCTCCATCTTTTTCTCTGTTCCTCTGGTCCCTTTATTTCTGTTCTAATTCCCACCTTCTCTCTTTCTTCTCCTTCTCCTTCTCCTTCTCCTTCCCCTTCTTCTTCTCCCTCCCCCTCCCCTACCTCTCCACCCCACTTCCTCTTCCCTTCTTCTGTTATGTCCAGGCAGGTCTGTCTCACAGCCCAGGCTAAACTCCTTCCCCATCTGGCTCATCTGGCTCTCTGGCCAGATTGTTCTGGAAATCTTGTCACACCTTCCAGGTGTTTCCAGCCTCAGAGAATTTCTGGATGTTGACCTCCTAGAGTTCCAGGGAAGCCCCCTGTTCAGGGCAGGGATGTGGTATTGTCTTTTACCTGTGCTTAGTCTTTCCCCGAGAATTTCTCAGGGACTCTGAAAATGTAGAAAGCCCCACTTTGCTTCTTGAACTGGGACCCCCTTGAACTTTATCAGTAGTTTCTACATAATGTTTATGTCTTAGCTAAAAAACCCCCCTCCAAAATGCTGCAATTATCCCAGGACACATGTGCTGGGGTTTTTCTGTGTCCCCTAAATACACACCTTAATCCCCAACGCAGCAGTCTCAGGAGATGGGGCTTAATAAGTGGTGACCAGGGCACAAGGGGTCCGCAGATGAATGTCACTATTTCAGAGTGGGTTAGCTATTGGCAGAGTAGGTTCTAAAAGCAGGTAGGTGTGCTTCCTAGGCTTTTTCTTCTGCTCACCCTCTCTCGCCCATCATGTTTTGACCCAGCATGATGGCCCCTGTTGGACACTGGCCCCGTGCTCTTGGACTTTGAAGCCTCCAGAATTATGAGCTACATGAACTTCTCTTTACAATTCTCCCTCTCTGTAATGTTCAGTTATAGTATCAGAAAATGGACTAAGATCACACTATTGGTCTAGATTCCAGTCCATTCCGAAGCTGGTGTCACTGGGCCCAACTGGGAACAGTGGAAGAACTGAAGGAGGAAAGGTAGAGGTGGATGGATGTGGGGCTGAGGGGAGGAGGTTCCTATAGCAACACTGAGCAATATCTATTTATGGTGTGCGAGTTCTTGACTGTGTATTCAACAAGAAATGATTTATTAACACTTCCAATAAGGCAGACAGTGGAGAAAAGAAAAATGAACAAGATCCAGCACTGGCCCCTACAGAGCTCAAGGTCTGGAGGAGAGCCTGTCATACCAACAGGCTGTGGTAACCCAGGATGGTCAGACCAAGGTGGAGGGGAACACAGAAGTAGACCTGGAGAAGAGGCAATAACTCAGGTAAGGTGGAAAGCAAGGTCAGGAGTGACGCAGGAAATGATGCTAACCTAGGGAATAAGCACAGAACACTCCATGCAGAGAAAACAGTTCCTTCAAATTAGATATTGAGTGCCAGGAGCTGGAAGTAGTTTGATGGGGAGCCGAAGAGGGCTTCAAGAGTAGAGTTGATCCACTAAAGGAGCACAAGTATGAGCCATCTTGGGGGGAATGTCATGAGACTGTCTCACTTGGAGAAATTGAGGCTGTCTCAGATGGAAGTGAAACCAGGGTTAAATCATGGTGCATGGCAGCATTGATAAAGGTTAGTTTTCCCCTCTGCTACTTCTGTTCCCTTTGCTCTTGGGATTGCTCATGCTGTTAGATGCCTTGGTCTTTTCTTTGGCTCTTTAATGATAGAATTATAAATATTTTTGTCCCTGCAGGAGGGAAGTCTTCCTTTATCTCACACTCCTTAGCTTTGCTTTTCTTGTGATTGGGTGCCATTGGAAGTTGCCAGTCTAAATCTGTAACACCTTAACTTCTCCTCAACAGGAGTTCATCTTCTCTTTGCTGTCCAGTTCATCATTCCTTCTGCACGGAGAGGCCGAGAGGACTCTTGTTGGCTTTTCTCAGAATAAAAGAGATCTGCGAAGATGTTGAGGTCCTTTTCCTTCCTGGGGAGTCCCTGTAGAAGGCCTCTCTTGGCAGGCCTAGTTTTGGGCTATGGTAGATTCTTGGATGCCCACTATTACTGTGCTTAACTTGACTAAGCTTCTGTTGAATTTCTTACTGACATTTTCAGGCATGTATGTTGCTAACTTTAAGCAAATCAATTTTATGAAAGTTTGAGGAGAAGGAATTGATAGTAGGCCCTCAAAGTTTTTTTATATCCACTGAAGAAGACCTTTTGGGTTTGGGATACGTTCTTACAAGACGGTCCCTGCTGGCAAAGTGTAATACTGCAGCCTATCTCTAGTACAAACAATTGAAATGCAAAAATATAGCTGGAACATCAAAATTTGGAAAGGGAATGTGGAGAGATTACGTAGTCTGGGAGATAATTCTGTGACCTTAAGAAGATGATTCTTGCTTGGCAAGAGAGATAAAGAATTTTGGAATTCATGCAAAATTCTGCAAAGCTCTGCAAACTCTTAAAAACCACCCATTTTATTTATTTATTTATTTATTTATTTATTTATTTATTTATTTATTTATTTATTTGGTATGGGGGATCGAACTTGGGACCTTGTGCTTGCAAGGCAGGCATCAGCACCACTGAGCTAAACCCCTGACCCCTCACCCATTTTATTAACAACAACAAAAAGCCTTGGACCTTGCCACCCAAGGGATTTTTTTTTCCAATGTTGAATTGATTTTTTTGTCTTTGTTTCTTCAGGGCAAATCTATCCCTAGCTTTCTAAGAAGGTCAATGATGAGATTGGATTTACTTTTCAGGTCACTTTCCTGAAATGTATCTACTTGGTAAGGCAAACATTTTGAGATGAATAAAAATCAGTTTCAACAAAGTCAAAATTACTGACGTTGTTGAAAGTGGTTCTTTTGATTGTCATTTTCTCCCCAAGCTGCTTGGACACCAAGGGCCAGTGCCAGGGCAGACTTCAAGGAGACATCCCATTGTGAACATCAAGGAAACATCTGGCTATGTTCAGAGATCACCTGCTAAAAATACCTCCATATGCTGAGGCCAGTCACTGACACTGGGAACTCGTCAGATTTGTCTTCAATAACACCCCAGCTTGAAGTGTGCACACGATAATTCCTAAAATTCTACTAATGGTCCAAGAAATAAGAACTTTAAGGAAGCAGAGACTTTCATCTCTAGTGTCCCCATGTGCATGGGGTACAGTTCTGAAGATGTGAATATTTGGTGTGTATTCTTTCTCTTTACTGCCTCAAGCTCCTCTCTAAGAGTTCAAATATGAACTGATGATTCTGGATGTGTTGTGAGCTAAAGGGGCCATGGAATTTTCTGGCATTATTTTGAGCTTGAATGCCATTGGCCAGTGGGTTGTTTACTACCTGGTTCTGTGCTTAAGCAACTTACACACATGATATTATTTAAATCTACCTCAATCCAGAGAATTAGGAATTTGAGATACCTCCACTTTATAGATAAGGAAATTGACAAACAACGAGATTAAAAAACCCTCTATCCATACTGAATGTTAGCTGTTGGTACTCATTTCAGTCTGGCTTTAAAACATGCATTGCTTTATTTTTTTTTTAAAAAAGATTAATAACTATTATTTTGTAAAATTGATACATGCATATTGAGATATATATAAGCCAGTGAAGAAAGATACAGAAGAATGGAAAATAATTCACCTCATCTCACCTTCTACAGAAAAAACCAAGATTAATATTTAGTGATCTATTGTTCTAGACGTCTTTCTGTACATATACACAGACATAAGGATAGAGGCCAGTACCAAGTTAGATGGAAGTTACTTACTAAGGGTAAGCATCATCTTCATGTTATTCTTAAGAAAATAATTAAAATTTGCCTAAAGAAAATTAAATGGAAATGAAATTTAAAGAAATTGCTAACGTTTAGATAACTTCTTTAATCAGAAGTAGCTCTCATTCCAAAGTCACCCTCTTAAATGAAAGGAAAAAAATCATTTAGAGCTTAGAGTATGTTTTAGCAGCTCATTCCAGTTTTCAGCCTTCACTGCATTGTATGCTCTTCTCTTAAATGTGAAGAAAATAGCGAGTTTATGCTCCTTTTGTCTGTCATTTCCAACTCTGTGATTTTGATTGTGGAAAATGTGTTTATATTTTCAAGGTTATGGGATTGGGATTAGCTGTTTAGTTTTAGTTTTATATTTCAGTGGCTCAGTGCTCACTCCCAGGCTTTGCCTTTCTTGAGTTCTTTTGATTCCTTTGGTTTAAATACATTTCACTGTCAAGCATTTTCTTTAAGAAGCACTCAGGGGTTCTGTATGGGAAGTTCTTCCAGGCTGAGATTTTGCCTATAACTTTTTAAAAGCTGAGACGTAGTTTTAGCCCTCAGCATATGACTTTTTTGAGGGGGGCTTCTGTCTAATTGCTCTACAGAGGTATAACTGACATACAACTAAGCGCACATTTTTAAGTGTACAATGTGATATATTTAAAATATGTTTACAACATGAAATCATTACTGCATCATATGTTGAGTGTACCCATGGCCTTCAAAGCCTTTCCTGTGCTCTGTATCATCCCTCCTCAATCAATACCCCTTTCTCCTGGCACCTACTAGTCTATTTTCTGTCACTATAATTTAACTGATATTTTCTAGAATTTCATATAAATGGAATCATAGGGTAAGTACACTAATTGTCTATCACTTGGCATCATTATATTGAAATTCACTCATGTAGCAGTGTGTATTAGTGGTTCCTTTATTTTCATTGCTGAGTAGTATTCCACTGTATGGATATACCACTATTTGTTTATTAATTTATCTGCTGATGGACATTTAGGCTGCTTACAGTTTTTGGCTATTACAGATAAAACTGTAATTAACATTTGTTTACAAATCTTTGTATGGATACACAATTTGTTTTCTTTGGGGTAAATTCTTAGAAGTGGAATGGCTGAATCATAGCGCATGTCTGATTTTTAAAGAATTGGCACCTTTTCCAAGTTGTAACATTATAAATCTCTACCAACAGTATATGAAGATTCTATTATTATGTTTATTATTATTTGGTTTTCTGAGGCAAGGACTCATTATGTTTCAAGCTGGCCTCAAACTCCTGTGCGGCCTTCGAGTGTGCTGGGATTATAGGCATGCACTACTATCCCCATCTGTGTTCCATTTGCTCTATATTCTTTCCAATACTTGGTATGGTCAGGCTTTTAAACTTTAGTCATTCTAATAGAAGGGTAGTGGTATTACAAAGTTTTAACTGGCACTTCCTTAATGATTAATGATATTGAGCATTGTTTCATGTGTTCATGTATATCTGTGATTTTTAAAAGTTGAAATGTCCAGTCCAATATTTGGCAGATTTTAGAAAGTATTGTTTGTTTTCTAGTTTGGAATTTTGAGGGCTCGTTATATAATCTGGATGCAAACAATTGATTTGAAATCTGTCTTGCAATTATTTTCTTCCAGTTTGTGGCTTTTATTTACATTTCCTTAAACAGTGTCTTTTGAAGAGGAAACATGTTAGAATTTGATAAAGTATAATTAATTACCCTCTTTCCCCCACTCCTGATCTTGGTGTATCATATCTAAGAAATCTTTACCTATGCCAAAGTTGCAAAGATTTCATTCTATTTTCTTCTAGAAATTTTACAGTTTAAGACTTTACATTTAGATCTGTGATCCATTTTAGGTTAATTTTTGTATATGGTATGAGGTATGGATCAAAGTTTATGTTTTACATATGAGTTACTTTTTTATAGACACCAATTAAGATGGTTGACGGCATTGATGAAGCCTATGTGCTTGTTCATTTCCTAGCCATTTGTTATATTAACTATTGCAAGAATCTCTGATTTTTGCTTTATTTGTTTTGAAGCAAAAATAAAGCTCTTTTAGGTGTTGAAGCTTTAGTGTTGCTTTGTCCTCTTTGTGAAGTGATCCCTTTATCCTTTGGAGACAAGCCTCTTTATCTTTGGTCACATGCCTGGCTCTGCAACGCACACTATAGGATAGTAATAGTCACTATAGCTTTTTTTTTTTTGCCAATTAGCATGGTATATCTTTTTCTAATTTTTTACTTTTATATTTAAAATATATTTCTTATAGGCAGCATATAGTTCTATGTGCCAAAGACTGTGAATTTTAGGTTGTCAGGTGTTATATATTCCCAGTCGGGTGTGATCTCTAGCTTTTCTTCCCTCTAATCTTTCCCTCTATTCTTTTCCTGTTGTTGGATAGTTTCTTCACAACAGTGTCCAGTATTTTGCAGAATACTTGAGGGGTATCCTGTTTCCCTGAATGTGTAGTATCTTTTCCTCCTTGCTTTTAAGATTTTTCTCTTTATCTTTGGTTGTCAGCAAGATGGCCATAATGTACCTTGATGTGATTTTAATCAAACATCTCTTACTTTGGGTTTGTTGAGCTTTTGGTATTTGTAAACTTGTGTTTTCTATCAATTTTGAAAATTTCAGATAATATTTCTTCCAGTTTTACAAGCCATTTTCTCACTCCTTGTCCTCTGAGACCAATTAAAATATGCTAGATCATTTGATAATATTTCACAGCTCATTAACATTCTATTAATAATTCTTTTTTTGTCAATTTGAGTAATTTCTATTTGATCTGTCTTTAAATTCACTAATTCTTTCCTTCACTCTTGTGGTCTCATTCAATTAATTTTCAATTTCAGATACTGTATTTTTCATTGTATAAAAATTCCATTTGATTCTTGTTTAGGGTTTGCATTACTTTGCTGAATTTTCTCCATATTTTCACCCAGATTGTTAGGATTTTCTTCCAAATTCCTTTACGTGCTTTATTGTAGTTATTTAAAATCTTTGTCCAGTAATCACCTGTGTCATCTCTTGGTCTGCATCTTGTCACCTTCTCTGGACTTTTTTCCACAGTTTCCTGCTTTTCACATATTCTCCTGGTTTTCTTTTTGTATGCCAGAGTTTGGATATAAGAATTAGAGACTGAAGTTGGTAATATTTTACTCCAGAAATGGCTCAGAGTTCTCTCTCCGAGGCCGTTAGTGTAAGGGGTTAGCCCTCCCAGTGTGGTCAGAAGTTGGGTTGGTGGGGGCTGGTTTACTATTTTAGTCAGGCACGGTTCACATCTGCCTTGAAATCCTGAAAGCGGGAGCAGGCATCTCCTTCCAGCAGATCTTTGTGGCTAGAGATCTAACTGTAAGGACTCCTGCCTGCCAGCGGAGCCCAGCCTTCCTCCCCTCACTTGGATTGGGTCCCCTGGTGGGAAAATTGATGTAGTGCAGGACTGTGGCTTCAGGCTCCAACAGACCATCTGTGTTTGCCCCCATACAGCTTCTAAAGCTTTGGCATTCTTTTCTGTCTCATCAGTTTTCTCCTTTACATTAGGGTTCATTTTCAGTCATGTTGTCATGTTAATTTTTTTTCCTAAAGCAGGGTTTATCACAGTGGTATTTATCTCTCAACTCTTTCTTGCATTCTTCCTGATTCTTTTTTCCCCCTTTTTGCTGCTACATAAACTTTTCTTTTGCTTTTTATCCTTTTTTTTTTCTTTCAAATTTTAAGAGACTTCTGAAGTTTGTCATTTCTTTGTGGTTATGGAGAACTCGTCTTTTGTTTACTTGGTCAAGTCTTCTTGCAAAGGATATTCTACACTCCTGTTTCTACACACCTGTTTTTTTCCAGAAGATAGTTTGAAGCTCTTCATTTTTCTTACCAGTTGTAGATTTTTGAGTCCATGTAGTCTGTTGTGGAAGAACTGGACTAACCTTCAGCTTTGGTTTGTTTGGTTTTAAATGCTCTCAGCCAAAAGTATGCTCTACTTTGTTTTATTATTATCTTTTCTTTGTGGGCACATTCTCCATCTTATCTTGTGATAACTGTGCATTGCAGCAAAGCTGTTTCATTCCCAGCATCTGTGAGTCACCTGGCAATGTCTAGCCTTCAAGATCCACCCGATTCACCTCTAGCCTCCTGGTTTCCTGGGCTGGGTCACAGAGAACTAGAGTGGCATATCAGTTAAAAAGTTGCCCGCAGCACTACCTTTCTTCTGCCTGTCCTGATGGCTCAAACTGGATTACATAAGGCCTCTCCTGTGGCCTGTCTGTACCCCTGAATTTTGTCCTGATTAGAGATTATTTATTTATTTTTGGATAAGCTTTTCATATCTGTGACATTTATTTTCAAGGAAATTGGTTTCCTGCTTGCTGTCGGAGGAGGTATTTGTGGAGATTTTGCCTCACCAAAAATAATGATAATGATGACAATAGCAGCTCCTCACTGCCAGGTGCTTTGCCTACATTATCTCTAATCCTCCCAGCAGTCCTGCATGGTAAATATTATCTCTATTTCGCAGATACATTTTATTTATACCTACCATGTTCCAGGAAAGTTTGTAGAAGGCTTTATAAGGATTCAGAAAATATAGCATGGTAGCAAAAGGTAAAGCTAGAGAAAGTATTCTTTCAAAAATCAGTGTGGAAACAGACTCTCAGAGGGCTGAAGAACTCTGCCCTCGCTCAGCAAAGTGTTAAGTAGCAGAATTGTGACTTGAACCTGGGTCTTCTGGCTGTGAAGAGCTGTGACCTTTGTACTAAGTCAGACTGGTGGGCTGAGCAGTGAGACAAGATGGGCAAATGCTGGAGGTCCCAGCACCCTGACCCATGGGAAGCATGGGGATCCTTTCCAGAGCTTACTGAGCACTGCAATTGTGGGGGAATCCAGATGTGAACAGGCAGGCTGCATCTGTGCCTGTAAGGAGCTCATTATCTAGTGGCTAAGAGAAATATTAAAGAATAAAATATATACTGAGTGAACAAGTTACAGGTGCTGTGCAGGAAGACTATTGGATTCAGGAAAGAAAATATCACAGGACTAACCTGGGATTGGAAGGAAGGTCAGGGATGGGCACTGTGGAGAAACACCACAGAGTGGAGGCTTGCTAGCTGACATTCACTGCTTTTGATTTCCTTTAACTGTCTTCTTTGACCACAGAGCCCTTCTTCCTTTGGGGAAACCCATTTGGTATGGACTGTATGTGGCCTGTCCCCTGGTCTCAGATGTGGCCATCTGATCAAGACTTGGTCAATCATGACTCCCTCATCTTCTGGCCACAGAAGTGGTTCAGGGTAGACGCATTCCTGGGAGAAACCAGAATCTTGCCGGGGATCTTCCCCTAGCAAGATCAGGAAGGGTAGGGTCTTTCTAATGGGCCTACCTGTCACTGCGTGCATCCAGTGCTCTGATACACATCCTGGGCCCACATGGAGAGAGACTGGGCACTGATGGCATCTTTTCACCCCAAACCCAGTCTTACCTGGAGCCTGTCCTTCTAGTTACATGAATAGTAGAGTTTAGCCATGTAGACATTGGGAGGAAGAGTGTTGCAGATGGAGGGAACAGGATGTGTGAGGGGATGAGGCCAGAGAAAGCTGAATATCACTGAGCTGAAGGAGGCAAGCAAAGCCAGAGTGAATGGATGAGGTAGACAGTCACTGGGTTTGTTCACTGCACAACATTGCCACAATGAGGGTTAAGAGATTGACTAGTACCCTCTACTATCTACCCACCACCCCAGAGTAAGACCTTATTAGGAAACAGAGACATTGCTGATGTAATTAGTTAAGACAAAGTCATAGAATAGGCACTAAATCCAGTGCCTGGTGTCATTCAAGACAAAGAGGGACCCAGGGAGGAGGCCATGAAACAACAGAGTTAGGAGCTGGAGTGATGTAGCTGTAATCCAAGAAGCACCAAAGGCTTCCGGAAGCCAGGAAGAGTCAAGGAGGGTTTTTCTCTCTGGAGCCTCCAGAAGCAGGGAGGCCTCGCCAATGCCTTGCCTGGGAACTTCTGACCTCCAGAAGTGTGAGTTTTAGGCCGCCCTGATCATGGGGCTTTGTTACAGCAGCCCCAGAAAATGCATATGGTGGTGAGGGTGGCTATGTAGATGGTCGAGCTTCATTGTCCCTTGGTGGGACACTCTGAGGCAAGCTCTTCAGAGTCACCTGATGGTCTCCAGCAGGACTGAGCTCCATCTGCCCACAGCCTTCCCTCTTTCTCCTCACTGCCTCCCTTCACTTCCTGGGATCACCTTCCACGTAGACTATGTGTCCAGACCTTTGCCTTAGGGTCTGCTTTTGGGGAATCTCCACTAAGCTACGGGCCATTCCAGATGCACTGTGCTGGTAGAGAGGGCGTAGGGTAAAGCTGTGCGGTTGGTGGGGGCTGCATGATGAAGGACCTTGGGGAAAGATTAGTGAGTTTGATTTAATGCTCAGTGTCATGGGAAAGCACAGGGAGGATTTGAGCATGGTGTGGTGCCTGAGATGCATCTTTCAGGGATCCCAGTGGCAGCTGTTTAGAAAATGGCTTGTAGGGCAGCAAAACAGTTGCAGGGAGACCAATTGCAGTGGCCCTTTTTATAATTCATAATCTAGGCCAAGGGCTCCACTGGGGACAGAGCAAGATGTGCAGTAGGCAAGGCAAGATGCCATTTTCTCCCCATAAATCTTGGGGACCTCTTGTTATGCTGTAGGCTCTCTTAGTTAACACTCAATTGCCGACTAATTCTCATCACCTCTCCTAGCTGACAGACAATGAGCAGTTGTCAAGCTCGTCTTACAGAACAAGACAATTTTCCTCCCATTAATGGAGCTCAGGCTCAGAGACAGCAGAGGAGCAGGAGCAGGAGCCCAGGTAACCAGGCCCGCAGCGTCTCTGCAGCGCTGTTTTCAAGCGAGCGATTTCCCTGCTGTCGTGGGAGGCAGAGGAGGAAATAGGAGAGAGGCAGAGGCGAATTTTGATCCGTTCCCTGCTGTGGTTTCTGTCCCCTTTGGGAAAGAAACCCTTCTGCAACACCTTGGCATTCCTGGATATTTGCACCTGCAATTTGGAGGGGTCTGTGGGACGAGCTTTCACTGAGCCTGTGAGCTAATTGCAATCGGATAGGCTATATCTGACCTAGAGTTTAAATGTTGGAAGGAGAATGAAAGATCTCTCTAGTGATAGAATACTAGGTGCAGAGCGGGCATTCAAAAATCCACTTGTCTTTCTCCTCCACCTTCTTTCCTGATTTCTTTCCTCACTTTTTGCCTCCCTCCAAATCTTATTTTGATGCCCGAGTCATCTATACAACGCGTCACTTAGTGGTGTTCCTCCCGCATCAGTTTGAATAGTGCCAGTGACGGGAAAGTCACCTTTTCTCTTCCCATTCTGGTCCTGCCCTGGCAACAAGGAAGTTAAGGTTGTAAATGCTGGCCTGAACTTTACCTCTCCGATCTGAGAGATTCAGAGAATGTTCAGATCTCCAACAATCTTTCTTCTTTTTTTAAGCTAAAAGAAGAAAAAGTGTTCCTCAATCTTTCTGTCTGCTTTCCTGCCCAAAATTCCAATAGTTGTTACCTCTTCTGAAATAGTTTTCTTGCCTCCAAGCATGTGATTCCACCAGTAGGAACCAGACTTGAAGTGCCACCTCTTTTCTCCTGAACAATGTACCTTTATTGATGCAATCAAAGACAGCATAATCTTTGAACTTTTTTTTTTTAGTGGCAGCCACTTTATACTGCCAGCTCACGTGTAGTTTAGCATTGACTAAAACCCACAAATCATGGGCTGAAAAGTCAAACACTGTCAGAGGCCAGACAGGCAGGCAAGTGTGTGTGGTGTGCTGGGTGAGAGGGTTCTTACACAAAGAGTTCACGCTCTTTTCCTAGGGGGCAGCTGCTCTCAGCTCCTGCAGATTGTTACTCTATGGGGTGTAAATTTAGCATTAAACACTAGAAATTTTCACATAAAAATCCAGACTTACAACTTTAAAAAGCCCCAAAGATCTAGCAATCTTGCATTTGTATTCCAGCATGTCTGGGTCAAGTTATGGCTGCTGAGACACATGGGCAGAACTGCCAAGAGGGTGCTGGGCCACCGTCCATGTGGCCATGCTGATCTCATCTGTGAGCCAGTGGGGTGGAGCAGACAGTCCCTGGAGAGGCTGGGACAGGGAGGCTCAGACACTCTGTTCCCTGATGTGATTTATGTAAGTTATAACGGGGGAGAAGCTCAGTCTTGATGCTCTAGAGTCTTAGCATCTTGCACTTTTGTACTTTATAATGGGAGATTTTCCAAGCTTATTACTTTGTAGAAATAACTACATTCTAGTTGAGAATAGGGGGAGAGACACAATAAGCAAACCTATTAAATCCATGGTATCGCATCTGATAGGACTGAGAAGGACCATAAATCAGGGAAGGGAAAGGAGAATAAAGGACAGGGTGGGGGGCAGTATTTAGATAGAAAGTTTGGAGAAGTTGACTTTTGATTAGAGACCTGATTGAAGAGTGCAGATAAGCCCCGAAGAAACAGAGGAAAACAATGTTTAGGTAGCAGGTGCAAAGGCCCTGAGGTCAGATGCTCTTGGTGTGTTTGAAGAGCAGTAAGGGGCCTTGACTACAGAGCCTGGTGGGGTGGGGCAGTGTTGGGACATGAAGTGGGAAGAGAGGACAGGGCTATGGTAGGTAGGGATTGATGGGGCACGGTGAAGAGTTTGGACTTCAAGAGTGATGGGAAACTCTTTGTGGGTTTGAGCAGCAGAATATAATACAACATCCTGTCTTCTATGGTGCAGAGTCACATGTAAAAGGGAAAGATGGAGGAGGACTGTGGAGTGTCCAGGTCAAAGATGCTGGTGGCCTGGACCAGGTGTGGACAGTGGAGGAAGACGTACTTGCATTCTGGATGTTGGCTTGTTGATGTGTTGGATCTGGGGAATGAGAGAGAAAGGGGGAAGATGAAAGATGACTTGAGGCTTTTGGCCCCAATGATGAGGGAGGGCGATAAGAGATGAGCAGCCCTGTGGGAAAAGCAAATTATGGAGCTGTTAAGGGGAGAGTTAAGAAATTTAAAGACATGGATATGTGTTGTGTAGCATCATCATTAGCAGTTGGGCCTAACGGAGAGAAACAGTGGCTCAGATATGTTCCTGCATCTTGATTCCAGACTGTATCAGTTTCCTGTTGCTGCTATAACAAGTTACCATAAACTTGGGGGCTTAGAACCCTATGACTTTGTCCTGGGACACAGAAGTCCTTCCTGGGACATGTCCAGGGGTCAGCAGGGCAGGGCTGCTTCCTCCCGGGCAGACCCACGTCCTTGGCCTTTCTGGCCTTGAGTTTCCACCTCCCTGGCTCCCTTCCACCTCCAGTGCTGGCCAGGGTGGGTGGAACCCTTCTCACTTTGTCTCTGACCCTCCTGCCTCCCTCCCTCCATTGTAAGCACTGTGGTTGCCCTCCAGATATCTAGGGTCATGTCCTTCCCCCAGAAACCTTACCCTCACCACACCTACAAAGCTCCTTTGCTCTAAGGCAACATAGCCACAGGTTCTGGGGAGTAGGAAGCTGATGTGTTTGGGGGTCATTATTCTGCCGGCATTCATATAGATCTCCTTTTGGATGCCATCCTAAGACAAGGCGGGAGTGCAGTGGGGTCTCCTATTTTACCTCTAAACAGGTTAGGGAGGAAGATTCAAGCAATAGGTGACTGAGAACCCACCATAGCAAAAATGTGTTTATTAGGTAATACTATCTTGAGAAGAAATGAAAGGGATACTATTGAAAAGCCCTTTTTGGCTAATGGGCATCTCTTCAGGTTCTACACCTTTCACTCATTACCTTGTAAATTCATCAGTTAATTAAATTAGGTCTGTCCCAGAGAAGGCTGGACATTCCTTTCAAACAAGCAACTACTTCTGGGGTGGAGCTTGGCTATAGTCCCCACTAGTCCGTATAGTCTCAGCCCTGGTCCCCTTTTTGCATTTATGTCAGCTTCTGGGCTTCCCAAAGCATTTGCGTTTTTGATTCCTCACTTAAAAACCATTCTTCAAGGAAGGGGAGGTAGTTCTGCCAAACTTTGATGTGTGATCTCTTACCTGCAAGTCTGACCTTAGCAAGTAGAGATCATGTATAAGGCTCTGTTTCTTTGTCGATGAAGTGTGGTGTATATGTCTGTAGCCCACGATGAAATAAATACGCAGGATGTGTAGTATGCAAATCGAGAAAAATAAAGCAAAGGTGGGAGATGGAATGATGTCAGGCCAGCACCACAACTTCGTAGAGACTCAGTTTCCTTTTCTTCCTTCTTTTAAAATTTCGAGACAGGGTCTCCCTAAGTCACTAAGTTGCCCAGGCTGGGCTTGAAACTGTGATCCACCTACCTCAGCTTCCCAGAGTGCTGGGGTTATAGCCATGTGCTACCACTGAATTACATCCTTCTTGAACATGTCTGTTGGAATCTTGATCCCCAGTACTTGTGCACATGGCCTTGTTGGGAGGTGGCCTTTCCAGAGGGAGCCATGAGGCTGGGCTGTGACGCACATGATGGTGTCCTTTTAACAGCAGGGAATTTGAATGCACAGAAATGCACAAAGGGAAGATGATGTGCAGGCACCAGGGAGATGGACATCTGCCAGCCAAAGAGGGAGGCCTTCCATGGATCCTGCCTCATGGTCTTCAGGAGGAGCCAGCCCTGCAGGCACCTTAATCTTGGACCTGAATCTCCTGTTTGAGGAGAGACAGACAATGCATTTCTGCTGATTGAGCAGCCCAATGCATGGTGCTTTGTGATTCACCCCAGCAAACCAGCATAGAGAGGCTGTGAAACATTCACCTCGAGCCTGGCATTCAGGAAGCACAGATGGGGCTTGATCACAACAGAGGCAAGGACTTTTCCTTATTCTGCAATGCTCTGGCCCCTTCCCTCCAGCGGGGCGGTTAGGTTAGAAAGAGTCCCTTCCCCACACCCTGCTGGCTTTCCTCAGGTCGCTGATCCAAGCAACAAGTGCTTCCCTCAGCAAGCAGTCTGACTTGAGGAAGTCATCATGTCTCAGGGCAGAGCAAAGCTTCCCACTGACAGCGCTGGGGGAAGAGGAGCATCTGTCACTGCCTGACACCTCTCCATCATGGCTTTGCTTCTAGGTCTCCACACCAGCTTCTTTCTTCTTTTTTTTTTTTCCTTAAATTCTCTTATTGGTACATTTTAGGTAAACAATACATTTACATTTATCATTGGGTGCTTGTACCTGTACATGATGTATCTTGGTT
>NW_004624824.1:6787472-6811405 GCF_000247695.1 Heterocephalus glaber
ATTGAGAAGTCTGCTGTGATTCTGATGGGCTTTCCTTTGTATGTGATTTGTTTCTTTTCTCTAACTGCTTGTAGAATTTTGTTCTTCTGTTGACTTTCTGAAATCTTAGGTATTACATACCTATATGTGGATTTTTTTTTTGATCAAGGCTAGTTGGATTCTTATATGCTTCCCTTATCTGTATGTCAAGTTCTTTTCCCATGCTTGAGAAGTTTTCTGCCATCACTTCTGTGAACAGTTTTTTTTTATGTTGTCTGAACTCTCTCCTGTTTCTTCATTGACTCTGATCAGTCTTATGCTATTCTTCTTTGCCTCATCTAGCAGCTGCTGGATTGATTTCTAGTGGTCCCTTACTATTTTAAAGCAATTTTTCTTTTCCTGGTCACTAATTGCAATCTTATTTTCCATACCTGAAATTCTGTCCTTACATTGGCTCATTCTGCTGTGTAAACTTTTAATGGAGTTTTTAATCTCCTGGAAATCTTTTTGCATCTGTTTTATGGTTTCCATTTTTTTTCCTCTGTTGGGATCCCATCATCTTCCTCAGCTCCTCTATTTTTTTTTTAATCTGTGTCCTCTCTAGATTTATTAGTCATGTCTTTCACTCTTGGCCCAATCTCTGCTGTTATCTCAGAAATTATTTGTGATTTCCCTTTTTCCACATCCTGTTTTGTTGCCAGTTCAGGAAGTCCAGGTGTTTCAGTATCAGATTGTTTCATCTCGTTTCCCTTTAAGATTGCTTTAGGTGATCAGGAAATCTGGTTTTGAGACTTGTTTCCATGTCTTCTTATTTCAACAGGTGTGTGTGGGGGGTGATGACGATTGTGTGTTGGTGGTGCCTGCTTGGCTCAGCTCTTCGGCGCTGGGAGCGGTGGTATGGTGGCCTAGAAACTCCACCTCCTCTGAGCCAGGGCAGCTCTGCTTCTCCATACTCAGGGTGGTTAATCAATGTTCTTCATAAATTACCCAGTCTTGGGTTTTTTTTTATAGAGGCAGAAAGTGGGCTAAGACAATTGGGTTCCAATAAGTCCTAAAAGTTATATTATTTTCCTCCTTTCCTTGCTTCCTTGCTTGCTTGCTTCCATCCGTTCTTTGAGTCCTCCCTCCCTTCCTCTTCATCCCTTTCTTTTCTTTCTTTTTTTTTTGGTACAGGGGATCTCACTTGGGACCTTGTGCTTATAAGGCAGGTGGTGGAAACACTGAGCTAAATCTCCAGCCCCATCTCTTTCTTTTAAAATAATATCATCTCTTCCCCTGTACTGGGAATTCTGAGTAATCAAACTGCTCTAGAAATCACAAAGATAGAGGTACAAGGAGAGAACAGTTAGAGAGGTGTGTAAGAAAGAGACACTTCCTAATTTATATATTTCCAACTATATTTACTTACTTTTGAGAAGATAGTGAGGTAGGCTTTGCTGAAAGAGGGCCCTGGTGGATAGGTACAGAGACCGCTAAAATAGGGTCTCAGTGAGGGAGAGGGATTAGACTCAATTCTCAAGACACTTCCTAAATTTTTGAGGTGTAGGACTGGGGTTTCCTTTCCTTCTGCACAAGAAATGGCCCCTTTCCTCCCCACAATCTTCAACATCACTGTGAATGGTGACTGTTCTCTGACCTGACACTCAGTTGGACACATGTTCTCTGGTCCCTTTGGTTCTGGAGGGGAGCTGCATTTTCTGTAAATGACCGGGTGATGTTCCTGTCTTTTCTTTGCTGTCCAGAGGAATGTGGAACAAACTTTCTCATCTACTCCTGTCACCAAGGAAGGGACTGCTTTTTTCTCCAATAAGAAATTTTAAAAATCAGTGATGAAAAATGCTTCCTGTCCTTCCAACCCAGCAGCTGTCAACCAGACTGAAGGTGACTGATGTTAGAAAGCTTTCCCTGTCTGTGCCATAATCCCAGGGCTGCTTCAACAACACACTCTGTATGTATTCATGGCAAACACAGATACAGAAGTCTTAACATGAGGGCAGGGTAATGGGTAAGTGCCTTACCTCCCATGCAGGAGGAAAATGCACTGGTGCTCCCTGCTGAGATTCAGGTGGAGTCCTGGAGACAGGGACTTTGCCAGGGGTGGCTTCTGTGCTGGGACCTCCTGCTTTCCTGGGGCAACTGCCAAGAACACCTGAGGAAGCACCTCGTGGTCCAAGAAAGCTCTGGGCTGTGAGATATTAGGGTCCTGTGTGAGGCTATGACTCATGACCCACTTATCAGTGCCTCCTGGATAAACATGAGACCCAGGGGTATGTCCATTCAGTTCAGTATGGACTGATTGAACATGGGTATGTGCTAATCTCTGTGCCCAGATCCTGGGATGTAAAGAAGGGAATTTCAAGAAGGCTGGGTGCAGTGACTGAATATGAACATAGTTTTTGCACTTGTAATCCCTGGGGTGCTTGGGATGCCTGCCCCACCCAGCCTGGTGAGCTTCTATCTTCAGAATTGCACGTGGCATCACCTCCTCCCTACAATTCACCCTGGATAGAATGGTGGGTCTTCCTCTCCCCTTCCTTTTTCTCTATTCCTTTATGGGCTCTCCCCCATCCCACTATTCATTTATTTCTTACATGTCTGTGTCCCCCACTGGGCTTCCATGGACCGCTTGAGTATAAGGCCAGTATCTTCTTTGTTTCTCTGTCCCTATTTAAAAAACTTAGTTCCTGGCATGTAGCAGGTGCTCAAGAATGTTTGTTAAAGGAATGACTAAAAATATGAAATGGACTCTTCCCTAGTCTCTTGGGCTCTTTATATCTTCAACTGTCCCTAAGACTTGACTTGATGATCCCAAGGCTCCTCTGAGGGCCAACATTCTTTGTCTTTACTGAGGGCAGATTACACCTGTACTCTGCTGCCTGTGGGTTGGTAGAGAAGATGGTCCAGGGCTACATGAGGACAGGAGATGTTTCATTTTGCAATGGAGAAAAAAGTTAAACAAGGTCTTTTGGGATATCTTTGGGTCTTCTCAATGTTTCCCTGTTCATGTCCAGTGTCCTCCTTGAGAAAGATGGTTACATCTCTGCTAGGCATGCTGGGACATTGGGACAATTCTGGGTCTTACCAATGCCAGGCTCTTTTTTCCTTGAATGTGTGGAAGGCTATGTTTCCAAGAGGTTTAAGTGGGAAATTGCTGCTTCTTTAGGCTGGAAATGGTGCCTGTTTCTTCTGGGCTGGAGTGCTTTAGAGAAGGAGCACATCTCTTTCTCTCCTGCAGCTCTATTTTATGAGGAGGCCTCATGTTCCAGGTATTTCAGCTACAACAAGTGGGCCGTCTGGGTACCCAGGTGACTGTGTAGGAAGGGCAGAGTGTTAGTGCAGGCAACATGTACTGTAATTGAGAAGTAGAATGTTGTTGCAGTAAACCACTAAGATTCAGGGCTGTTTGTTACTGATGCAGAATGTTACCTCTTCTGACTGACAGTCCTGAAACTCTTTATGGGCTCTTATGGAAGGAGTGTGCAAGTACTGAACCCTATATGGAGGATCTTTTTATGCTGGAGCTGGAGCATCTCTAAAATGCCTTGATAACACAATGTTACTTTCCATCAGAGAACTGGTACAATTGGGAAAAGGAGTTTCTGATAAAAGGTGCAAGAATGGAACAGGCAGGGAGGGACCAAGGGACTTCTCTGAGGGACCTTGCCACTCAAATGGATGGCTTTGGCTTGTTCCCTGTTAAGAAGTTCATAGACCATGCCATTCTGACCAGGAAGCTGCTCTAGGGAGTCAGTTATTTGTGTTTTTTGAACAAGGAAGGTCATTTGGCTAACAATTGAGCTGGCCAATATATGAAGTCACCAGAAAGCAGTTAGAATCTCAGGGTTAAATCTAAGCTGATGCCATAAATTATGGGTTCAAATGGCCTCCACACATAACCCTGAGGATCAGAACCGAGGAAGCCAGAATGGAGCCTCATTTCTAAGGTGTCATAGGACCAAGGAAGAAAAGCATAGCAGTGCCTTATGGTTCTAAAATTCAAGTTCAGACTCAAATGACCTCAGCTTGAATCACTTCCTTCTTTCTAGGTGTGCAACAATAGAGAAATTGCTTTACCACTCTGAGTAGTGCAGTTTTGGATGCTGAAGGCGATGTGTTGTGGCAGGTAGACATCTAATATGGCAATCAACCATGTGATAAACATCTCTATCTGCATTTAGTCTCTGTCCTATATGTTGTATGCTGACAGTACAGCCTCTCCACCTTTGTGGTTCTGATTGACATGTTAGTGCTGATTTCTCTTCAAAGGAAGTGATCTGGACGTTTCCAGAGTCAAACTGTGGAGGACGTGGGCTGAGAGTCTGCCGCAGTATCTCTCCTGGATGCCTTCCATCCTGTTTTAGTTACCTACTGCTGCATAAAATATTTCCCCAAACATATCAGTTTAAAAAAACCAAAACCTTTGTTATCCCACAGTTGCTGTGGGTGAGGGATTTGTATGCAGCTTAGTTGGTGCAGCAGGCTTGGAGACTCCCAGGAAGCTGCAAGGTGGAGGCTGGGGCCACAGAAACCTCAGCCTCCAACTTTGTTCACAAGGCTGTGGCACTGAGCACTTTGGGTGCTCACTGGCTGCTGGGCACACTGACCTCACCACAGGGCAGCTCAGGACATATCATCTGACTTCCACGGGGGAGGCTGGAGAGAGGGAGGGGAGAGAGGAGAGAGGGAGAGAGGAGAGGGAAAGATGAAATGGGGCAGAGAGGGGGAAAGGAGAGGGAGAAATGATGAGGGAGAGAGAGAGGAGAGGTGAGGAGAGAAGGAAGAAGGGAGAGGGGAAGAAAGAAGGGAGGGAAGAGAATCTAAAGACATAAGCCTAATCTGATCTGGGAAGAGATACTCCATTCCCTCTGGAATATTCTATTCCTTAAAAATGAGTCAGTAATTCCAACTCATACTCAAGGGGTCTGCACAAGGATGTGACTTTGGGAATTAGAAATTATTTGGGGTCATTTCCCTCAACCCTCTCACCTGGGGAACAAGATACAAGTCTCCACTTTGTTTCCCAAATCTATTCTCTTCCCTTTGGCCAGGTTTCCCTGGTACTCAATCTGGGCAAGGGATGGGGCCTATGATTCCAGGTCCTTCGTGGGGATATGAAAACTTATAATCTTCCTTGCTCCACTCCCTAACTCAACTCAGACTGGCACTCTTTGACTCCTTGAAGGTAGTAAAGCTCATCTGATTGATTATGAATTTTCCCAAATCGATTATTAATGGAATTATTCCTATGCCTTGAGTCTTTTAAAGGCTCGACTTCTGATGTTTAAAATCTAACATTTTGAAACACAGAAAGTGATTCTTTCAAATTTGTTTCTGCTATGAGTTTCAGAAGCTTGTCTTGAAACTCAGAAGCAGAGAAATGGTTTTTCTGGGTTTTGGCTGTAACTTCCTTTGCCAGCAGCAGAGAATATAGAAAGCTCTAACATCCTGGACTTGCAGGATGGTTGGCAGGAATGAGGGAGGTGGGATAGAAACATATCTGCTACTATTTGCCACTATTGCTAAACACATAAAGTACTTAGCACCTTCCCATATGCTTATTAGGTATGAATTCTTTTTCTTCTTTATCATCTTTGTTGAAAATTGGGTCATTTATGGAGGTGAGCAGATGGCAAGATCAAATGAAACTGTAGGGTCCAGTCCAGGGATTGGAAATTGCATCTATGAATGGGCTTCTCTTGGCTGCTGGCAGCACACTGGGCTGGCGTGGCCTACAGATACAAAGAGGAGGAAGGCCCTAGGGAAAGGCCCTGGGGGCTATAGAAGGAAGTAGAAGAGAGAACCCAATAACACAACAGTGCTCTCCCCCTTGCTAGGAAGGGACCTAGTGAAACTCACTGGATTAGGTCACATCATGAGTAGGAGTTATATTACAGGCTTTTGAGATCATAGGGTAGTTCTAGCCTCACCAGGTGATCTGTTGAACAAAAGGAGAAGGTAAGGGGTCTTCCATGACTTCACCCCCCCCCACCATCATCATCACCATCATCACTGTCATCATCGTCATCATTATTTCACTGACATTTTCAAATTCTACAGTGAATACTTACTACACTCTGCTTCATCTCCTTGGCTCATCTACTGTAGTAACCATTGCTCTAGGAAATTATTTTGTTCATATGTGACCTCATACTCTTCTCCTCCTGTTTTCTCCTCCTGGCTTTATCTGATGCTGTCCTGCTTTCTTTAAGAACCCTTTTCACACTATGGCAAGGGTAGCCTCACAGAGGCTCTTCTGTCCATCCCCTTTTCTGACTTTGGGGCACATAATTCTGATGAGCATTTGGCATAACTTCTCTGAAAATCCTGGTAATATTTAATCCCATCTGCTCACGGGGTTACCAACGTTCATGGATACCCTTATGGATTTCTCTCTTTCCTTGTTCCACTAGTCCCTGTCCATTATTTCTGTTGCTTTTGATCATTTCTCCAAGCATATTCCTGCTCAAAGGCTTTTGCCTCAGGGCATACTTTCCAGGGTGGAGTAGGAACACTGGCAAGGCAACTTTCTTCTCTGGACTAGATCCTGTGCTAACGATTTAATTCATAACAACTTATTCAAATCTCATGACATTCTTCAAGGTAGGTGCCATTATCCCCATTTTACAGATGTGGAAGCAAAGGTTCAGAGAGATGAAATGACTTAGCCAAGGCCTTACAGCCAAGAAGTGGCAAGGTTGTCTTTGAGCCTGGGTCATTCAGCTCCCAAAGCACAGCTCTAAGTTAGTCTCATGCCTGGAATCACAGTCCTGACAGTGGGATCCCAGTTTGTGTCATTGGAGTAGCCTTCTGTGGGTGCATGAGAACCCTCTCCACAAGGGTGTTACAGGCAAGCACTGTCTCTGTTCTACACCTCCAGCCTGCATCTCCCCCTGGGAACTGATGTTTTAAAATTGTAAATTCAGGACCATGGCCAAGGGCTGAGAGGCTCCTACCCTTCTGAATTCTAAATACCTTTAAACTCCTTTGAGATTCCTTGGCAGTGGAAAAAGGGGAAAGTATGTTTGACTTGCTCTTTTAGTTTAAAGAGACTAAAAGGTAATTTTGATAGCAAGCCCAAGGCCCCTGGATCAGTCAGTTCCAGTACAGAGACAGGAGCTGACTGCTAATGTCTTCCAGAGTTAGTGTTGTTTTGTCCTTGCAGAAAGCAGGTGAGTCCCATTTTCAAAATTCTGTCTGTGCCCCAATCGACCTGGTGCAGTGTTGACCTCTGGCCTCTAACCTCATTCTAGCTAGACTTGCAATTCTGTCATTGGCAGCTGATCCTGAATTCAATTTAAAGGTGCTAGGAAACCTCCAGCCTCCCAAATAAATCACTGCCATGTACCACAGGGACTGGAATCCCATTTTCACTGCAGAAAGAGACTGGAATGTACTGCGTATTATACCCGTTAGGTACTGTATATTTTATATGAATTTCTCACTCTATCTTTATATTTCCATTATACAGACGAGGACACTGAAACCTGGAAGGAATACTTAACTTGCTTGAGACTAGAAAGTAGAAGTGGCATTTGAATGGAGAACACTCAGCTCTCAGAGTCTAGATTCGTTCCACCTCATCAGGCTGCTTCTATTAGTGATACCTTCCTTTAGATTACACCTTGTTCTCTCTGGAGAATCATGAAGAGGATTTGATTAATGAATCCCTAAAAGTTCTCTGGTTGGGGAATGAGGGTTCCAAATCAAGGAAAAGGCTGGATCAACAGTTCTTCCAACGGCTGGCCCAGTCAGGCCTTGTCAGAGCCCAGGACTTGGTGGCTGGGTTACTCTGCAGAATGTTGAAAATGTGCAAGTCCATGTCAGATACCTTTCCAAGGTGTCTGAGTGCTGGAAGAGGTGGAAAGTACTCTGGTCCTCAAGCAGCTGTTGTCCTGGCACGGAGAATCAGCAGCATCTGTGCTACTCCAAGCATGCTCTGCAGGCAGCAGCAGGGCACAATGCTGGAGCTCGCTGGGAATGCAGGATCTCCAGGGCACCCAGGGCTGCCTCATCAGAATCTGCATTTTAACAAAGTTCCTGGTGATGTGAGCACACAATATCACTTGGGAAGTACTGAGTAGAGAGGCAGAGCTAGCAGCCTGTGATCACACTCCACGCTGATGCTGCCAGGACTCCAGGGAGCTGTCACGTCCTTACCGACCAACCTGGGGCTGTGTCTGTCAATGGACCACATGACACAGATGAAGAATAGTGTGTCCCCCCATCACTGTCACCCTGATTTGATCTCATGTATATTTTTAGTGCAAATATTGAATGAGAATTCATTCAATATTAATTTTCTGCAACAGAGTGTTTTGTGGAGTAAATTCCATTAAGCCATTTTAATCCAGGGTTTAATTTTCTATACAGCTCAATGAAACCTTTTCCATTTTTTCCCATTACAATGTTCATTTGTAACAAAATTGTTTTCATGGGATCCATTATTTTCTGTTTAAATTTTACGATAAGCATTTGACTCACCAATCTCTTTCCTTATACTAACTTTGTGCTGATTATCCCTTCAGCTACTTGGAGCATTATCTTTGTTTGCTTGTTTATATCTTTTGTGGCTATTCTTCTTGTCATCTTCAAATCTCTTGGATTGAATTTTGCAGATCTAAATTTTGTCAGCAATATTTGTTTTCTATTCTATCAGATTTCAGCTCATTACAAATTCCAGCCATTTTAGCCATGTTAGTTTTACATGTTGTTGATTATTACCAAAAATATATAACAAAAATAATCACCAGAATGATAAGAGGATGGTTTCTGTGTGTGCTGTTTTTCTGCCTTGTCCTCAGGACCAAAAACAGTGCCTGGTATACAGAAGATATTCCATAAATATCTGTAGTCAAAAGGATAATATTCACCAATGATTAAATCAAAGGCTGATGGTTTATCTGTGTTAGTCTGATAAGAAGGCAGATGGAGAGAGTGCACACACACTTGCATGCACACACACGTACAAGCACGTGCGTATATACAGTCACACATATACATGCCTAAAACACATGCATGTACACACGTGCATGGGTACAAATATATAGTCACACATGTGGGAACACATGCATACACAAATAAACACACACATGAACGTACATGCACAAAGTGTACATGCACAGAGACACCAACATGCACCCTCACATAATACAAACACAACAATGTGGTCATTTACAGACATGCACATGTGGGCATAATATGGATATGTGCATACATGCAAGCAACCCTAAGTATATATATATTACAAACTATGTATGCATACATAGACAAACATCTAGTCTACTGGCACACTGATGGCTAACCTCTTTAATGCAGGTAGAGTGAGAAATTCCTGTAACAAGACCAATGGAATGAAACCTGCAGGGTCAAATGTCATGCTTAACATACTCCTCTTTAGGGTGTTGGTGTCTCCATTTTACAAAAGGAGCTAAATTAAATGCATATTGAGTTGAATATTGGAAAACCGGTTTCTGCCTTTGAGTGAATTTATTAAATCATCGTACTCAGTCCTCTCTTTGGATCAGACTCTGTGACCAGTGCAGGGTAGTGGAGGGGAAGAGTGCTTGCCCTTCTGTTTGAGAGCTTCCAGGCTGGCTGGGGAAAAGGATGCCCAAGTTGAGCAATTAAAATGCGGTTGATAAGGGCTGTGCTCAGAAATCCTCCTGGAGCTGAGGGTGGGCAGAGGAGGAGTCCTGTGCTGAGTGATTGGAGTTAGTAAGCACTTTAAATTCTGAGTCATCCAGACATTTCTGTGGATTCCTTTGGTGTAGTTGTTAACCAGTTATAAAATGACAACATGGACACTTTGGGGAGGGGTGGGGGTTGAAGAGCAGACAGGCTAGACTTGAGGCCAGGAGATCCTCAGCTGGAGACCCAGGTCACCTGTTTGATCTGTGGCTGTGCCACATGACTAGGTAGTGGGGATGAGGTGGTGTTTGGGATTCCACTACCTGTCATGAGATTTCAGGTAAACCAGCATCTCTGAGCCCCATTTTCCTCATCTATGAACTAGGCATGAAATACCACCACTTCATGGGGTTTTAGTGATGATTACCTGATTTATTCCAACAATTTTGTAACTGGTCCTCTTGTCTTTACCTTGCACACTGTGTAAGCACAGCCAGAGCCAACCTTTAAACACAAAAGCCACCCACAAAGACAGAAAGCAGATTAGTGGTTGCTGACTGTGGAGGAAGAAGAGGAAGGAACTGTGGAGCTAATAGTTATGAAGTTTCTTGTTGCAGTGATGAAAATGTCCTAAAATTGTGCTGATGGTTGTGCAGTTGGGAATATATAATCTATTGCCCTGGAATCCATTTTCTTCCCCCTGATTGTTGCCCCCACTTCAGTTCTTTGTTTAAATGTGATGAGGCCTTCCCCAGGTCACTCCATTTAATCAGCTACTTCTCCCTGTCCACATTTCTCTCCTTTTATTTTCTTGTAGTATTTCTTTAAACAATCTGATATTTTTGTTTTCAGTGATGTACTTTATTTACTATCAATTCCCTCTGTCTCTCTCTCTTCCTCCTCAAAACATACCAAGAGAATGTAACCTTCAGGAAGGCAAGGGTATTTATCTGTTTGGCTCATTACTCTATCTGCTGACTGTGCCTGGTACATAGTTAGCCGCCCTTAAATATTTGCTGAATGGATGATGCAAACAATAGAATGCTTAGTAAGTGTTTACAATAGCTTAGTAAGTGCTAAGGGCCTGGCACGAAGAGGAACACAATATTAACTTTTATTATCATTATTTATTTTGAATAAGCTACTTAATTATCAAATTTTCTGTCTGATGGGGCTCAGAGTTTGAGTCAAATGTTTCCCCTCTGGGAATCCTTGCTTGCCTCCCATGGTGTCTGTAATGGCAACACTTCAGAACCAGGTTCTTTCCTGCTGGGCATAGCCTGCCATAACACTTATAAATCTCCCAGCTCTCAATCCCCTGCTGGTCTTTGGAGAAAAGTATCAGTTCGTTGCTAAATACACTGCCCCATTCTCAGCAAAAGGATGAAGAAGTAACACTGATCCCAGGACTGTGACATTAGACATTGTCTCCATCCCAGGAGGAAGGGACTGAGAATCAGTCATGTGAACTGACTTCTCCCATGTCAACAGGCTGCTGAAAGATGAAATTGATACCACCGGATCACAAATCTTGGGGACTTGGTCCTCACACTGCCTTTCTGGATTTTGGGGGCAGTTCTGTTTCTTTAAAGCTGTCTCCCTTATACTTGAGCTGAACTCAAGTTTGTAAATCCTTTGTATAAATTCTGCATGGTCCTTGTTATCAGCCTGGTGTCCTCCATACTGTCCTCTTAAACCCAATGCTCAGATGTACTTAGAGTAATTGCTGCAGACTCAGTGCCAGGAGCCCCCATTGACATAGATGTGCTACTCTGCAGCAGGGACCGTCTAATTGCAATTCGTGGCACACAGCAGAGAGAATTAAGTTGGGGTCTTTCATCACCCCTCACCATTTATTGGGAATGAGATGACTGAGGATGGTCTTGCTAGCCTTATTAACGTCTGAGATGCTGAGCTTGGTAAAGAGGAGCTTGCAAGCTCTGGAAAGGCAACCTCACTCTTCAGAAGGCTTGCAAAAGCCCATTGCAATCATAGGAGCCATGAAGAATAAGTATGTGAACATCAAATGGTAGCCACAGGTGCTTGTATTGGAAACCCCACCATTATGGAAGACCTGAAGGTAAGAGTTTTCTTCCATTAGGTAATTACATCTGGCAGGACATAAAACAGCTCAGTAAGCTACAGAGGATAGAGCACACCAAATCGTTGCAAATTCATTTGCTTGGTGGTAGCAGTAGCTGGCTTTTTTTTTTCTTTTTAAAGAGCAAACCTTTTGAAATGAGATCAGAGAGCTCTGTTTGGGCATCCCATATACTCTTTGGACCTATAGTACTGCAGAGGCTGTGGTCTGTTCCTTGGCTTGCTGGAATATTCCATTGTTCTTTGGCTTGCTGGAATATTCCATTAGAGTTCTCCACAGGAAGGGAGTTCATTTATCTTCAGATCAGTTTAGCGCTTACTGAGTGCTGGCAATGGGCCAAGGGTTTAGGGTGGAAGAAGCTACAGTCTTGCCTTCCAGAAAGTCCCAGCCCAAGACAATGAAAATACTTTCCTATGAAATACTGGCAAACGCTAAATATGTGCAAATCACACTGCAGACTTCCATGTTATAAGACTATATGTGTATGAATATGTTATGTATGTTTGTATACATAAAGACCACTCCCTGAAAAATGACAAATATGTAAAGACCTTTAGTTACTGCTGGCTTATTTTTTGGTTTTTTCCCCATTTTTTTTCTTTAAGCACACAGACCATAGATTGCACCCATTATAACTGTGTATAGTAGGCCTTCCATATTTGTGGATTCAACTAACCATGAATTGAAAATAGATGAGAAAAACCTTGCTTCTGCTTTGAACATGTCTAGACTTTTTTCCTTGTAATTATTCTCTAAACAATACAGTATACCAATTATTTACATAGCATTTACATTGTATTAGTTATTTATAAGTAATTTGGAGATCACTCAAAGTATACAGAGAGATGTGTGCAGGTTATATGTGAATACTATACTATTTTATATAAGGGACTTGAACACCCATGGATTTTGGTATCTATGCAGGGTCCTGGAGCTGAACTCCAAGGACGGATGCCGAGGGATAACTATAATTCAGTGACAGAATGTTTACCTAACTGTGAAGCCATCATCACAATTCTATTTTTTCCCCAAGAAAGAGACCTTGTGCTCATTTCCAGTCACTACCCAACCCCAGCTTGAGGCAATCACTAACCTACTTTCTATCTCTACAGATCTTTCTTTCCTGTACATATTATACAGTGAATTTTTGAAACATGTGATCTATCGTGTCTATTTCTTCAGCTTAGCATAATTGTTTTTGTGGTTCATCCATTGTACACACTTGGGAGCAATTTTTCCAGCATCAATAGATATTTTAACTTTGTCTTCTTCCTTCACCACTGAAGACACAATTAACTGTCTTAATCCGATGAAGTTAAAGACTCACCTTTCACAGCATGCTTGTTCCTTTCAATACTGGCCGAGAGATTTTGATCTCTCATTAACATTAGTGCACTTCCTTTTCTGTTTTCTGCAACCTTTTTTTTGAAATGTAATGAAATAGCTAAATAAATCATATCACCAAAGACAGTAATGGTATTGGAGCTGCCTTTTGGCAAGCAGGGCTATCATAAGACGGGAACTTGTTGGACGTGTGCAGAAGCTGTAATTTGGCACACACTTTTGGTCTGGGGACAGCAATACATGAAGGATAAAAGTGCAGCCTGTTCCAAACTTGAATCTGTGAATATCAGAAACTACCTGGGAATGTTCTCCCCTCGCTCCTCCTCCTCTTCCTCCTCCCCCTCATCGTTCTCAAAACAACAATACAACTCCCTTTTCCTGACTATGTGGTGTGTGTTAGGCACTGTGCTACTTGGGTTTCCATACATTTTCCTCCATTTATTCTCACAACCACTATTAGAGAACACCAGAACTTGGAAAATGAGGCCACAGGGAGGTTGGAGCAAGTCATAAAGGTAGTCAGACGCTGCTGGGGGCTCCCTTTATTGTGAGGGAAGTAGGAGGACATGGAGGACTTTGAGTGCAGGTGTGATATGAACAGATTCCAGTCTGACAGTGTTAGGTCTGAGTGGGGAGAATGGTGCTCTGATCAGGACTCCCAAGTCCAAGGGGCAGACATGGGTCTCAGAGCAGTTACAGGGACTGTAACCAAAATCACCACCTCTCCTCTCAGCTGACAGCACCGTCTGGAGGCTCAGACCTGCCAGGGCGATCTTCAGGTTGCTCCAACCCTAGGCTGATGCCAGAAAGAATACCAGAGCAGAGCTCTACAGGAGCTAATCAAACTGCCCGACTGAGCAGCCGCTGATAATGAATTCTCATTTCCTTAGCTCGCAAAGCCTTCTCGGTACAAAAATGTGTTTATGGGTTCCTTTATTAGAAGAGCATTTAAAGCCTCCTGAGTTGAGAAGGCTGGTGTACTGAGATTTGATATTTCTTTTCTTATAAAAGTTAAGGGCTTTCTTCCTGGTCACTTTATAGTTGGTTTTATTGATGAGGAAGGGGAAAGTTATAAAGTTTTCTTGCCTTCTAGGATCTCTGTCCATCACCAACAAGGGTATAAAGGTATGTGTCTCAGCAAAAGTAGATTAGGAAAGAACCCCTTAGTTCAGCATCCTTCTGAGTGAATTATCAGAGTGCTTCCCATACACTATGTAGGCTCAGCAAAGTGTCTGAACTTCTCCAGCCCTTGGTCACTCCATCTCTGAAATGGGAATGGAAGCAACAAGAATAGTAGTGCCATCTTGTAGAGTCATTAAGATCAGATGAGTTCATATTTGTAGAGCTTAGAATAGTGCCTGCTATATGGTAAGTCTGCAAGTTTGTTCAGTGAATGTAAATAGATTTTGAACCACAGCTGGGTTGCGGAGAGTGAATTTAATGTCCAGCTAAATAACCTTGGACTGATTACTCACTCTCCCCCAGAGTCTGGGCTCTGTCACCTGTGAAATGAGGGACTGGACTGACTGAGGTTCATGAGTTCTTTTGCTCTCTCAGCTCAGCATTTTTTTCTCCCACTGTCTGGGGAAAGAGAGAAGGCTGGTTTATATGCCACAGAAGCAGAGGTTGAAGCAGATACAGACGGGTCATGCAATTTGTCAGAAGACTGGGACCAGGGCTGGCCCTACACAAATGGCCCCTTACTCTTTTCTGTCCCCAAGACATATCTGGAGACCTCAAAGACAGCAAAGCCCACATCTTACCCCAGAATAGTAACAGAGAACCGAGCATGGGATCAACAGCAGATCTTGAAAACATCTCCTGAGGTGATTCTAATAGCTGCCAGAGTTGCATATTATCAGCCTGGATTAAAATATAGCCAAGTTTTTATCTTTCAGCCATAGATTTCTGGGGTGGATGGTGCTGACCCACAGCATTCTAGCTGAAGCAACTCAAGAGCTGAATTCTCCTCTGTGTGGCAGCTACACATTTCATGTCTATTTTGTTACAATGCATATTGCAGTCCACTTCATCTTTTCCTGAAATGTGAGCAGTTGATGTTAATTTTACAAACAGGGCTCCAGGCAGGAGAGGGAGGGCACATTCCAGGGCCCAAGGGCTGTTAAGTGGTGGGAACAGGTTCACCAGCCCTAAACTGTGTGGCTTTCCCTTACCCGTGCCCCCCATGGCCATGAAGCGCAGTGAATCCCTTGGGAAATTCTCTCCCTGGACTTGCACACTCTTCGGATGTCATTGGACTTTTGTTTCTGAACCTGCTGAGCATCAGAGCTTGGGGAGCGAATTGTTCCTGCTTTGGTTTAATTTAGTCCAGAGTCAGCCTAAAGTAACACAGAGGTTCTCAAAGTGGGGTCCCTGGACTGCCAGCATCAGCACCACCTGAGGATTTGTTAGAAATACAGGTTCTCATTCCCCTCTCGAGACTTATTGGCTTGGAAATTATGGGAGTGGGATCTTGAAAATTGGGCTTTAACGTTTGAAGACCACTGTGTTAGACCTAGACCAGTACTTTGCAATGCTTGGTGCAAATCAGTAACCTGGGGAGCTTTCAGAAGTACTATGCCCACACCAATTATGGTTCTTGCGAAAGGGTGCAGCCCAGACATTGTTAAAAAGGAAGAAGCTTCCTCAGGTCACCTAAATGTGTACTAATGTTTCTCCATTTAGCAAAATTTCAGGTAAACAATTAATATTTTTAGTATAAGTCTGTTCCATGCAACATTGGAACTAAAATTTTCTGTATCAAATCTATGTGCAACCAGTGGAGAGAACCATTATCTTAGAGCACAATATTTAGAATGAAATCTCAGAGAGACTGAGGTAATAGAAAAAAGAGCAAAGAACATGAACCTTACATGTGTAGCTTCATGAATTTTCACTTGTGCAAACACCCACACTGCACAGATGTTTGCTACTCAGATCATGGCGCATGACAGACATCGCTGGGGAGTGTGTTAGAAATGCAGAACCCCAAGCTCTACCCCAGAGCTGATGCCCGGAATTTGTATATTCAGAAGATCCCCTTATATGTACATGGACATAAAGTTCAAGGGGCTGTCATTTATTCCCTTTTAGAACTGTGTTGTCCACCCTGGTAATACTAGCTGCATATGGCTAATTACATTCCTGCTTGCTGCCAGTGTTCATTTAATTTTCAGCAATCAAGAATTACTATGTTTTGACTGCTCCAATGCTGGTGGGAGTGCAGACTGGTACAACCACTGTGGAAATCAGTATGGCGATACCTCACAGAACTAGGACTGGAAGTCCCATTTGACCCAACTATTCCCCTGCTGGGGATCTGCCCCAAAGAATTAAAAGAATCATATCACAGTGATATATGTGCACCCAGGTTTATAGCGGCACTGTTTGTAATAGCTAAAGCTTGGAAACAGCCCAAGTGCCCATCAACTGGAGACTGGATAAAGAAAATGTGGTTTTTTAAATAAAATGGAGTACTACTCAGCCATAAGGACTGGGAAATTAGAGACATTTATAACTAAATGGATGCATATTGAGGCGATACTCTTAAGTGAAATAAATAGAACACACATGTGTAAATACCAAATAGTTTCTCTAGTGTGAGAAACTGAAAGTGTAAATAAAGACGAAAAGGTATAATAGATAATGTGAAATAGGAAGAAAAGGGGCAAAGGGGAAGGGGAAGTGGGAGGGGAAGGGAAAGGAAAGAAGGGAATGGAATTAATATGAGCAAATAAAAAAATGGAAACAAAGTCTTTGTAAATAGGGAGGGATGGAGGGGTTGAAGGGAGGGCAGGGGAATGGGGAAAAAATAAGAACCAAGAGCGATTATGTAAAGGTACAAATTTCCAATGATGAGTCATTATATTGTATACCTAAAATGTACCAATAAAATGAATTTATAAAAAAGAATTACCATGTTTTGTAAATGGAAATATGACTACTAAAGGCAAAATGCTGAAAATAGAATGGCATTTTTTTCTGAATACTATAATATGTTGGAGTGATGCGAAAATAATAATAAAATCAAGATATTTTTTGGCAAACTTTAGGGGTAAATTTAAGACCTGCAAGTTATTTTAGTAAATGCTGCAGCTGTAATTGCCACCAGTGAGTATTCTTGGAGCAAACAGGAATGGATTAATGAAAATAAAATAAAATTTAGTAGTTAGTTTCTGCATCCCAGTGCCCATATTTAAGTCTTCAGTAACCGCTCTTGGCTGTAATTCTTCACAACCCATTTACAGGATTTCTTTATCATGGCCCCAAGTTCTCTTGGATGCTGCTGCTTTAGGGGAAGACACCAAAGGTACATTATGCAAAGGCGAAGTGGTTATGGGTCAGTGAGGCAAAAGAAGTAGCTGCTAAGCAAAAATGTCTGCATCATCTGAAGAAAGTGGTGGGGTGGAAATCATTTTAAAGTTGGCAAAGTTCCTGGGAGAACATGTCACAGCTCTGCTGGCAAAAACGCTGCGGCAATGCAGAGTGTAAGTGCATATGACATCCACATTATTACCAGATAAATTCATTAGGACGGATGCGATCACAGTGAATATCAAATGAAGCAGCAGTGGCAGGACAATAAATTAACGTGTTATACAAACAGGACTCAGCCCAGCAGGATGCTTCCCTCTGGCTCCCTCTGCCTGGCTGCAGGTAGTGTGGAGGCAGGAGTTCATCAGAGGGGTGACTGTTAAAATGTCAAAGCTCCTTGTTATAAGGGGATTATGGTAGTGGAGAGCATGATGAGCCCTTAAAGACATTTGGAAATGAGAAAAAAGGGACTGGGGAATTTGGATTCCAGCCAGCGGGTTTGTAGGGAGAAAGCTTGACTATTAAGGGCAAAGGTCACTTTTTGCACTTGCGGTGTATTTTGCATACATTTCACTCATTTAATTGATGGCTACCACAGCAACATGGTGGGAGACAAATAGAAGAAAAATGCAGAAAGTGCTTTGAGGATATTCATTCTGTTCCACTGGCTTCAATGCTGGATGCATCACTAGGCAGATCTGAGTTTTTGGGCAAAGCAACAGACTCTCTGAGCCTCAGTTCCCTTATATGTAAAATTCTTAACTCCAAGGGTTGGTATAGTGGAGATATTGCATGCCAGTACACAAAAGATGCTGAGCAAGTGGTAACTGTCTTTGGCCTCCATACATTTCTGAGAACATACTGTGCTGGGCTTGAGGAGAAGTTCGAAGCGATACCTAAAACGTGCTTCTTTTCACATGCAGAAAGTAACGATGTGTAATTTTAGCACAGTATTCAATGTCATGGAATTGACAGAGATGTCTGAAGGGTGCAATGGGAGCACAGAGATGTGCATTTGTCCTAGACAAGGCTCCATGGGGAGGAATTATTTGTGTTGGGTTGTGAAGGAAATGTTGGAGTTTACTAGAAAGGCTTAGGGAAGGGGATTGCAGGGAGGAAAGCAATAGCTTCTGAGAAAGTACAGAAATGAGGTCTGGTGGGTCAGAACCAGGGGATACATGCAGAAGGGGGTAGCATAGGAGGCCAGAGAAGAAGATAGTGGTCATGAGCAAGGAGGAAGCTTGTGCACCAGGCTTAAGAGTGGGTCTTCAGCCCTTATTGATGAAGGGCTATCTTAGTTATAGTGTCACGTGACAAATGATCGGAACACTCAGCAACTTATCGTATCAATAAACTTTTTTAGCTCATGATTTCTGAGGACCAGAAATTTTGGAGCAACTCCTTCGGGTGGTTCTGGCTCAGAGTCTCACCAGGTTGCAGTCAAGTTGTTGGCTGAGACTATTGTCCTCGGAAGGCTGAACTGGAGCTGGAGGAGCCACTTCCAAGACGGTGCCTCCACACAATCTGCAAGTCGATGGTGGCTGGTGACTGGAGACTCCTCACCACATGGACCTTCCCTGAGGTCTGCTTTGGTGTCCTCATAACATAGTGCTTGACTTAATGAGATACCATGACTGTATAAATGAGCGAGGAAGAATGCAAGGAGGAAGCTACAGTATCTTTTATGCCCTAACCCTGAAAGTCACATGCAGCACTTCTGCAACATCCTATTGGTTACAGTGTTGCCTATTTAGTGTGGAGAGGTCTACTCATGAATGGAACTGTCAGGAGATGAGGACCACTGGGTCATATTGGAGACTGGCTACCTTTCCATTAAAAGGAACGTTGCCTCCTTGGTCCCTTTTTACTAATCAGAAAACTAAAGCCTGAGATTGAGTGACACATGTCCATATTCTGCCATGAGATGTTGGCATTGCTCATACTCAGCTGCTTTCTTAGGAGCTGTTTATACTACTGTAACACATTTTATTAGGATTTCTGAAGGTCTCCCTGGTGTACGAGAGAACTCTGAATTCCCTGTAGTAGATTCCAGGGAAATTCACATTCAGAGTGGGGACTAAATCCAGGAGAAACCATCCAGCCCTTCCTTCCAGAATCTACTGCTGAAGTAGTGTTGGTGTTAGGTTAGGAGGAAGGCTTATCTGTTCACTGATGTTGGTTTATTAAAGGTTAGTTTATTCATGTTTGTTTTCAGGAAGCTTATGATTAAAGTAGAGAATAAAGGCTTTGTTATATAGTTAGATAAAAAGGTGATAAATCATTAGGGGGCAGATGAATGGATGAATGGTAGCATAAGGCTACTAGCATCCTTTCTTTTTTTTTCTGTTCTGTTTTTTTGGTACTGGGGATTGCACTCGGGACCTTGAGCTTGTGAGGCAAGTGCTGGAAACACTGAGGTAAATCCCCGGCCCCACTAGCATCCTTTTGAGAAGGGCTGTACTTTATTTTGAAGTTATACTCTTCTTGGACAATATTTTTATTTTATTAGTACATTTTACCTATACAATATAATGACATTCATCACTGGAAATTTGCATCTTTACATAATCTCTCTTGGTTCTTATTTTTTCCCCCTTCCCCTGCCCTCCCTTCAACCCCTCCATCCCTCCCTATTTACGAAGGCTTTGTTTCCATTTTTCCTTTTGCTCATATTAATTCCATTCCCTTCTTTCCTTTCCCTTACCCCTCCCACTTCCCCTTCCCCTTTGCCCCTTTTCTTCCTATTTCACATTATCTATTATACCTTTTAGTCCTTATTTACACTTTCAGTTTCTCATACTAGAGAAATTATTCTGTATTTACACGTGTGTCCTATTTATTTCACTTATGAGTATGGCCTCAATATGCATCCATTTAGCTATAAATGTCTCTAGTTTCTCATTTTTTATGGCTGAGTAGTACTCTATTTTACAAGAAATCCCACATGTTCTTTATCTAGTCTCCAGTTGATGGGCACTTGGGCTATTTCCAAGTTTTAGCTATTACAAACAGTGCTGCTATAAACATGGGTGAACATATATCGCTGTGGTATGTTTCTTTTAATTCTTTTGGCAAGATACCCAGCAGGGGAATAGCTGGGTCAAATGGGACCTCTAGCCCTAGTTCTTTTAGGTATCTCCATACTGATTTCCACAGTGGTTGCACCAGTCACACTCCCACCAGCAGTGGAGCAGGGTACCTCTTCCACCACACCCCTGCCAGCATTTGTTATTGGTTGATTTCTTCATAGTAGCCATTCTTTCTGGGGTGAGGTGGAATCTGAGTGTTTTCATCTGCATCTCTCGAATGACCAGAGATTTTGAACATTTTTTCATATATTTATTTGGTGCTTTTACTTCTTTGTCTGAGAAATGTCTGTTCATTTCAGATGCCCATTTTGAATTGGGTCTTTGAATTTGGGGAGGGTCTGATTTTTTTCAATTCTTCATATATTCTAGATAGGAGACCTTTGTCTGAGGTACAGCTGCTAAAAATTTTTTCCCACATTGTAGGTTGTCTCTTTGCTCTGTTGGTGGTTTCTTTTGCAGTGCAGAAGCTTTTTAATAAGATGAGATTCCAATTGTTGATTCTTTGTGCTAGTTCCTGTGCTACTGAGGTTTTGTTCATAAAGTCTTTTCCTATGCCAGTGTCTTCAAGAGTTCTACCTAACTTATCTTCCAGTAAGTTTAGTGTTTCTGTCTTAATATTTAAATCTTTAATCTACTTTGATCTTAGTTTAGTGCATGGTAATGGGTATGGGTCTAGTTTTAACCTTTGGCAGGTTGAAATCCAGTTTTTCCAACACCATTGATTAAAGAAGCTATCTTTCCTCCAGTGAGGGTGCTTGGCCCCTTTGTCAAAGGTGAGGTGGCTGAGTATGTCTGGAGTTGTTTCTGCTTCTTCTCATCTATTCCACTGATCCTTGGGTCTGTTTCTTTGCCAGTACCATGCTGTTTTCATCACAGTACATTTGTAGTATAGTTTCAAAGTTGGGGATTGTGATACCCCCAGACATGTCTCTGTTGCCTGGAATTGCTTTTGCTATTCTAGGTCTCTTCTGGTTCCAAATTAATTTTTGGATTGTTTGCTCTAATTCTGTGAAGTATATTGTTAGAATTTCAATCGACATTGTATTAAATCTATATGGTAGTTTTGGAAATATGCCCATTTTCACTATATTGGTTCTTCCTACCCAGGAACAAGGGACGTTTTTCCATTTTCTTATATCCTCCTCGATCTCCTTTTTTAGAGTGCTGTAGTTTTCAGTGTAGCGGTCTTTTGCTTCCTTTGTTAGGTTGATTCCTAGATATTTCATTTTTTTGGATACTATTGTAAAAGGAATTGTTTCCCAAATTTCTCTCAGTGAGTCTGCTATTTGTGTATAAGAAGTTATAAGAAGGCTATTGTTTTTTGAGTGTTGACCTTATATCCAGCTACTCTACTGAATCTGTCAATTAGGTCTAGAAGACTTTTGACTGAGTTTTTTGTATCTTCTATGTAAAGTATCATATCATCAGCAAATATTGAACTTCTTCCTTTCCTATCATTATTCCTTTTATATCTTTCTCTTTTCTAATTGTTGTGGCTAATGTTTCCAGAACAATATTGAACAGGAGTGGTGATAGTGGACATCCTTGTCTTATTCCCGATTTTAGCGTGAAAGTTGTCAGTTCTATCTTTAAAGTAGAAGCATATTTAGAATTTTGCTACTTCTCAACACCTCTACTGCCAACTTCCAGCTCCAGTCCACCACCTCTCCTGCTTGCATGATGGCAGTGGGCTCATACCTTGGTTCCATCTTTGCATTCTTCAAACCTTTGCCCCACAAGCTCTGGGAGATCATGCTGTGCCTGTGCTCAGACTTCCAAGGGCTCCCAACTCAGAGTGAGACTTGAAGTCCTCACAGTGGTCCACCTGACCTTACAAATTCCAGCCATCTGCATCTCTCTAGGGTTGTCTCCCTCTGTCTTGTCATTATTTACTCTTTCTGAGAACTCTAGCTGCTTGGCTGTTCCTCACACTCTCTAGGCCTATTCCCTGTCTAGCTTTTTGCTGTTCTCCCCACCTGACAACTCCTTCCCTAGATATCTGCACAGCCTACTCTCTCACCTCAAGAAAGCCTTCTCAGGGTAAAACAGAGGCATCCTTCACCCCTCAGCTGAGCTTTGTTTATAGCAGCAAGGGCCAGCATCTAGAAGAATGATGAGTTGTAGAGTAAGCCCAATAATTATTTGTTGAATAAATGAACAATCAATAACTGTGCAACCTTTCCGTTCAACGTTTTATTTAATTCAGAAATATACCTACTTTGGTTTGTTACCATTTGCATTTACAGATAGGGAAACAGCCTAGAGAGCTTAACTGGTGAGGGGACTTCTAGGTAAGATGGTGGAATAGAAGTATCTTTCTTGTGACTGTCAGTCAGAAGTTAGAGAAGAAAGGAGAAACTATACTCTGAGGGAACAAAGAGGAACTCTGAGCTCCAGAAATCAAGAAAGAGGTGACAGGAGAGACAAAAAGCACAGAGAAAGATAACATGGAAAGTATGAACACAGCACCAACCACAGTTCCCTAGGGTAGAGGAACCTGACTCTGCAAGTGTGAGGTAAGTGGGTAGAGAGGCTGGCAGAGCACAGCGGGCTGGCAGCCCCAGTGCTATGTAACAGACCTGCAGCCCTAGCCACAGGAGAAACCTGTGGTTACTGCAAGCTGTAAATTCAGTGTGGAAATTAGCCTGAAAGTGTCTTTTGCATTCCAGGCTGGCATTAGAGAAGAAATCCACTGCAGCACTTGCCAGGTCTTGGAATCTCAGAGTGCTATCACCAGAGCCGTCTTGAAAGGGGCCTTATTGTTTGAGACTGAGCTACTCTGGGTATCAGAAGTCACAGAGCAACCATAGTCCATTGTCCCTGGGGACACCATGCCACAGAGACAGCCTCAAGGGACAGTCACAGAGAGGGCGAGGGTTAGTTGCAGACCCTCTGAGAAGTTTAAGCAGGGTTTAACCTTGGACTGTGGAGGGCACATTCATCAGCAGTACCACCCTTTGTGGTGGGGAACCAGGCCTGTGATGTGTGGTTTTCTGAGGGGTCTGGTCTGAAAGTGCAGAAATTTGAGCCCTGTGGATGGTTTGGCTCTCCTCGGTGCCTCCCTCTGACATGGAATTCAGCAGTCTGTGTGCTTCTTTCATTGCCTGGTGCTTTCAGGCAAACTCCACACTCCTGGTACATGGATAGGAGGGCCTCAGAGCAAGGGGGGTACCCAACCAGCCCTCTTGCCACAAAGCTTGCTGGGGCTAGCAGTGGCTCTAGGTGCCAGAAGGAAACAAACAATAGAGAAAATACAGAGACTTATTTCATCTAATTATTTCTTATTTTATCTAATTTTATTTTTATTTACTTATTTTTGTTCTTTAATAGGAATTTTATCTCTTGCTCTTCTCTTTTTTTTTTAATTCTTAAGTTCTTTTATTGATAGATTTTAGGTATACAATACGTTTACATTTGTCACTGGGTGCTTGTACCTGTACATGATGTATCTTGGTTCTTATTTTTTCCCCATTACCTGT
>NW_004624824.1:6811660-6822180 GCF_000247695.1 Heterocephalus glaber
ATGGCCTCAATATGCATCTATTTAGCTATAAATGTCTCTAGTTTCTTGTTCTTTATGGCTGAGTAGTACTTCATTTAACAAAAAACCTCACATCTTCTTTATCTAGTTTCCAGTTGATGGGCACTTAGGTTGTTTCCAAGCTTTAGCTATTACAAACTGTGCCGCTATAAACATGGGTGCACATATATCGCTGTGGTATTATTCTTTTAATTCTTTGGGGAAGATACCCAGTAGGGGAATAGCTGGATCAAATGGGACCTCTAGTCCTAGGTCTTTGAGGTATCTCCATACTGCTTTCCACAGTGGTTGCACCAGTCTGCACTCCCACCAGCTATGGAGAAGGGTTCCTTTCTCCCCACACCCTCACCAGCATTTGTTATTGGTTGATTTCTCTATAGCAGCCATTCTTTGTGGGGTGAGGTGGAATCTGAGTGTTGTTTTCATCTGTATCTCTCAAATGACCAGTGGTGTTGAACATTTTTTCATATATTTATTTGGTGCTTTTACTTCTTGTTCGGAGAAAACAATCCAAAAATTCATTTGGAACCAGAAGAAACCTAGAATAGCAAAAGCAATTCTAGACAACAGAGACATGGCTGTGGGTATCACAATCCCCAACTTGAAACTATACCACAAAGCTACTGTGACAAAAACAGCATGGTACTGGCCAAAGAACACACCTGAGGATCAGTGGAATAGATTAGAAGATGCAGAAACAACTCCAGACATACTCAGCCACCTCATCTTTGACAAAGGGGCCAAGCACCCTCACTGGAGGAAAGATAGCCTCTTTAATCAATGGTGTTGGAAAAACTGGATTTCAACCTGCCAAAGATTAAAACTAGACCCACACCCATCACCATGCACTAAACTAAGATCAAAGTGGGTTAAAGATCTAAATATTAAAACAGAAATGCTAAACCTGCTGGAAGATAAGTTAGGTAGAACTCTTGAAGACACTGGCATAGGAAAAGACTTTATGAACAAAACCTCAGTCACACGTGAACTAAAACAGAGAATCAACAACTGGAATCTCATCTTATTAAAAAGCTTCTGCACTGCAAGAGAAACCACCAACAGAGTGAAGAGACAACCTACAATGTGGAAAAAAATTTTTAGCAGCTATACCTCAGACAAAGGACTACTATCGAGAATATATAAAGAATTGAAAAGAATCAGACCCCCCAAATTCAAAGACCCAATTCAAAAATGGGCATCTGAAATGAACAGACATTTCTCTTGCTCTTTTCTTTCTCATCTTGTCTTCATTTAAAATATCTTTCATTTCTCCCTTTCCCACATTTTAAAATTATTTTTACTTTTTATGTTTATAAATTTTTAACCTTTTAGTTTATAATACGTCTGCCTCTTTCTTTCTATTGTTACTGGTGTTGTCATTTTTTTTTACTGTATTTCAACATCTGGTTTGTCTTTATGTCATCATGGTTGCTATGGTTTGTTTCCTCTCTGTGAGTTATGCTGAGGACTGAGCCCTGAAAAAAAAGCTGCTTATTCAGAAGACCCTCGTATAAAAGTGGAAGAGATACTAGCAGATGCACAAATCTCAACACAGAGATGTAAGAAATATAAAACACAAGGTGGCATGACTCATCCAAATGTTCATAACTCCCAGTAGTTCAATCCCAAGATATCGAAATGGACAAAATGCCAAAGAATTTAAAAGACTAATTTTTAAAATGATCAATAACTTCAAAAGTAGTACAAACAGACCGCTGAATGAATTAAGGAAGACAATGCAGGATATAAAAGAGCAGTTCAACAAACACAGAGATTCTGAAAAAAGATCCAAGCAGAAATCTTTGAAATCAAAAGGGCAATAATTCAAATGAAAAATTGCAGAGAGAAGTCCCACCAATAGACTGGGTCATGTAGAAGAGAGAATTTCAGGGCTAGCAGGCAAGGTTGATGAATTATCACATTCAGACAGTAATAAAGAAAACAATAAGAAATTGTGAACAAAATATTTAAGAATTCTGGACATGTTTAAAGATCAAAATTATGAATTTCAGTAAGAAGACAGCCCTGAGGTACAGACTAAAGGCACAGAAAAATCTCTTTAGTTAAATAGTAGAATAATAGCAGACAATTGCCAAATCTTAGGAAAGACATGGAAATTCAGGTACAGAAGGCAACCTCAAATACACATGACCAGAAAAGAACACTTCATGTCACATTCTTACAATGCCAAGAGTATGGTGCAAAGAAAGAACACTGAAAGCTGCAAGAGAGAAGGACTAAGTCACTTATAAAGGCAAACGCTTTATAACTGTAAATTACTCAAAAGAAATTCTACAGGCCAGGAAGGCATGAAATTGTGTATTTTAAGTTCTGAAAGGAAATAACTGCCAATGTAGATTACTATATTCAGCAAAGCTGTCCTTTATAATCAAGGAAAAAATAAACATACATAAGCATAGATGACAGAAATTCATGACCACTAAGCTAGCCTTGCAGAAGATATGGAAGAGGAAGAGTAGATAAATTGAAATTAGAAAAGAATCAAATTTAGAAAAACAGCAAAAATGATTACATACCTTTCAATAATAACTTTGAATGTAAATAGTCTTAATTCTCCAATAGAAGACACAGGTGGAAAAACTGAATTAAAAAACAAGACACAACTCTTTGCTGCCTGCAAATAGTATACCCCATTAGCAAAGACATGCACAGAGTGAAAGTGAAAGGATGGAAAAAAAATATCCCATGCAAGTGGAATCTGAAAGCAAGCAGGAGTAGCTACACTCATATCTGACAAAACGGACTTCAAGTCACAATCAGTCAGAAGAAACAAAGAAAGCCACACTTTATGTTAGTAAAAGGAATGATCTACCAAGAAGCTACAACATTATAAATATATATGTACCAAACATCAGTGTGCCCAATTCCATAAAACAAACACTATTTGACAGAAAGGGGGAGACTGACCCCAATACAGTAATAGTGGGCAATTTCAATACTCTGTTCTCAGCAATAGATAGGTCACCCAGACCAAAAAACCAACAGAAGAAACAAAAAAACCGTATAAAACCACAAACAAAAAGAACCCTATCACTACCATCACAGACAAATCAACCAACCAATAAGGAAACATCAGAGTTAAATCGCACCATAGATCAAATGGACCTAACAGAAATCTATTCCATCCAACAACCCCATGGTAATAAACATTCTTTCAATAGCTAATGGCACTCTCTCCAAAACAGATCATATTTTAGGCAATAAAAACACTAAAAAATTGAAATAATTTCTTGCATCTTATTAGGTCATAGTAGAAATCAATAGCAAGAGAAACTATCAAAACTATACAAACGCATGAGGATTTAACAATTTACTTTTGACTGGACAGTGGGTCATTAAATCAAAGAAATTTAAAAAATTCCTAGAATCAAATGAAAATGGAAGCACAGCATATCATAACTTGTGGGATACAGCAAAGGCCATTCAAGAGGAAAGTTCAAAGCTATGAGTGGGGAGCCTACATAAAAATCAAAGAGATCTCAAATGCATCACAAGGCCTTAGAAAAACAAGAAAAAAACCAAAATGAAACCCAAATAGAAGGGAAAAAAATAATAAAGATCAGAGCTGAACCAATGAAATTGAAACTAAAAGAACAATACAAAGGATCCAGGAAACAAAGAGTTCTTTGAAAAGACAAGCAACATTGGTAAGCCCTTAGAGAGGTTAACTAGTTGGTCCACGCCTGGCAGAGCAGAAATCTGAGCCCTCGTCATCTGTCTCCAAGGCTGATGTGCCCCGTGGCCCTCCCCACCCAAGAGGTCTCTGGCGTGTGGCTCTTTCTGCTGTTACACTGCAATGATACAAGGCAACTTCAAGTACTAATTTTTTTTTTTTTACCATAATGAATGACTCTTCAGAGAGGTGACTTTTGGATGAAGTGGAAAATTCAGAAAGCCTGATTATTAATTTTAGCTTTCCTCTTTTAATTCTCTAATATTGTCTTTCTTATTTGGAAGTCTTCTCACTAGAGTTTTAAGGATGGCATTCAACCCCAAACAATCACACTTGTAGAAACCTTAGGGGAAGAGCTACCCCTCAGCTCCAGCTACCATGGGATGTTCAGAGGAAGGCTGGCTTCTCTTAATTCTGCTTGGGAGGTAACAAAACCATTCAGGGTCTCGCTCGACAGTAGTATGACTAAAAATAACTGAACTGACATTTTCTTCAGTTTTCACTTTAAAGACAATATGATCTCATCTCAGAAAATGTGAATGGAGGGGAAAAGGCATTCCTAATTCTGCCATGTGTCCCGGCAGCCACACTAAATCATGAGAACTCTTTGAATTATGTAATCCTCTCCCCCTGACAGGACTTGACATTTTGTCTGAGAAGTGTCAGAGAAAGAGTTAAGAATAACACACACAAAAACACACTTACTCATTCACACACAGACACAGAACTTGGAATTCACACCCAAACTTCTTACAGCTTGTACTCATCATACCTAGCAGATGAACTTCATTGGGAAAGAAGAGTAGCAAGCCATCAAGGAACACTTTTAATAGCTTCCATTACGAGTCAAGGATTTACATTCACCATTTAATTTAATTCAGCAAGGCAGTTATAATTTATTACTCTCCCTATTCTGCAGATTGGAAAAATAAGTGTAGAAAGATTAATTGGCTGGTTTGGCCTGAGGTGGAACTGAGTCCCCATGGCTTTTCTTGGTGTGGGGAAACTCCCAATCCACAACCTTTTTATCCCTGGATCAATGGAAGCCTCATTTGAGGTTAATCTCTGAGATTTACAATCTCATTCTCAACCTGGGGAACTTTTACACAGTGCTGACTCTCAGGCTCCACATTCAGGATGGGTAGGAGACATTGGTCAAGGATTTAAAGGGTATGGGTGGGGCGTTGGTCATGGATCCCAATGTACAGTTATGGTTGAAATCCACTGATTAAGTTTTTGCTAACTTTGAGAAGCCTCCATCAAGAATCAAATATTCCCTCAGCTTCACTCCACTAAACCGTGAGCACATGGCATGACCTCTTGAACTGTAGCCATGTGGCATGGAGGGTGCTTCATGCTGTGTCTCTTCACAGGTCTTCCTGCTGGGACACCTTCTAAGAAAAATGGTTATTTTTGAGGATCTTCAGGAGAGAAGCTTTATGTCTAAACTTTCTCTTTATGTCTTCCCAAGTTAGGAAATGGAGCATGGAAAAGTGGACCAGATTATCCGATCAGTGAAATGATATTGGAATTGCAAGAATGGGGCTGGAAGAAGGACCCTGGATATTCGGGGGTGGGACCATCTCATGACTGAAAATGTGGAGCAGAATGTTGATCCAAGGGTACCTCAAAGGTACAGAGAAGAAGGAAAATGCTCTGAAGATAGGGGCTGTCTTTGTTTTTTTCCCATCCTTAGTTCCTGGGACAGTGGGCACCACATAAATATTTATTGAATGATGAACATTTTTTTTCAAAAACTTTATTGTTTTTCAAGAGCCTATCATGATTGGCTTCCAGCAATTTTCATCTTGATCCTTCTAAATATCAGGATAAGGATGACCTAGGACTGAAAGGTTTAGATCTATGATTGGAAGATGCTAGAAAGAGTAGAAACTTCACTTCAGACCAAGGGGTTAGGAACATGATGGAGCATTTCAGATGCAAGGACCACGTGGGGAATTTGGCCTACAGATACTTTATTTGGATCATCATTATATGAGTTTAACAATAACTAATACCTCAATGAGATAAAGATGATAATAAAGACAAAATGTTTATTTTGGGTCACAATTTTAGAGGTTTCAGTCCGTGATTGATTGGACCCATTACTTTGGGCTTGTGGTAGGGTATCACAATGGGAAGATGTGGTGAAACAAAACCCCTCATCTCATGGCTGGAGGGAGAGAAGAGACAGGGTCTTGACCTTTGCCCGTGTAGCTTTGCCAATTTTTGTTACTAACCTGACTTCTATGGACATTTGAGTTGGAGAGGTAAAGAAAGAGGGAGAGGGACAGGGAGAGGGACAGGGAGAGGGAGAGGGACAAAAAGAGGAAGAAGGGGAAGAATAAGGAGGAGGGGGAAGAGGAGAAGGTTGAAGTGAAGGAGGAGGAGGGAGAGGAAAGGGCTGGAGTCATATTATCCCCTTTGTTTTAATTACTTTCTCATTGCTGGAACAAAATACCCAACATCCACAAGTTAAAGGAGGAAAGGTTTATTTTACCTCACAGTTTGTAGAGGTTTCAGTTCATAGTTGGCTGGCTGCAAGGCAGGGTGGCATGGCAGAGGAGAAACAGTCCATGGCAGGGTAGGCAGGAAGCAGTGGAGGGTCAAGGGAGGAAGAATACATACATAACCCTTTCAGTGCATGGTCACAGTGAGTATATGCCCACCTATGAGTATATGAGGCTTTGGGGGGATATCTAATAGAAGAAATAATATCTTTCAAGGGCACACTCACCCTCAATAACCTAAAAGCCTCTCTCTCACCGGGCCCACCTCTTAAATTTTCTGACTCTTCCCAATAGTGCCACAGTCTGGGGACCAAGCCTTTGCCACATGGACATTTGGAGGACACTTGAGATCCCAGCTACAGCAACAAATACTTAATAATTGGAAACCTAGATTTTTGACTTCCCTTGAAGATTAAAAGCCTTAGAAACCCAGGCCAGAATCCTTATTGTATAACTGGAGAGCTGTGCCACTGAAATAGATGGAGCACATCCTTTCCCATTTGTCCTGACCTTTGGCCAGGTGGCTTTGACAATTTTTATTAACTCTGTGGATATCTGAGTCTGAGACTTCTTCTGTTATTCCTTTGCTTCTGTCTGGATACTTCAGTTCATTTGACAGCTTCTTTCCTCACTGGGTATTTGGAGTCTTAGCTAGCTTGTTTCTTCTAACATCTCCTGGCAATCTTTGCATACTCAAATCAGGCTCCCTCCCACAACAGTGGAGCTTATATTCCTGACTGCATCTATCATCTTTCACCTGCCCATTGTGACAGACACTCTTTGTTACTCACCTATATCCACAACTAAGAAAAAGTGGGGTTTGTATTTAGACCTAGGCAATTCAAGTTCAAAGTCTGTACTCTGTGAACTTGATTTATGCACTGAACTCTATTATCTGCCATCCTCAAGGGAAGGCATAAAGCTCACAGGAAATGAGAGAACTCCTACAGGTTTAGCTTTGCAAAATACAACAGATGACAGAACTACCCGGCAGAATTTGGCTCCCATGAGCCCTGATTCACCAGATGCTATTTTTGTGCCATTTATGAGTAGAGCTATAAAAATTGGCATCATGGAACCTGACAGTAAAAAGAAAACTTTGGCACTTATCCTTTTAAGCTGCCAGCTTCTGAGTCCATTTTGTGGAAGCCAGAACATGGACCTTGGAGTCTGACTGGCTTGACTGCAAATTTCAGTTCTGCCAATTATGAGTTATATGACCCCGAGCTTGCAACTTCTGCCCTGAGCCTTGGTTTCATACTGTACAAAAGCAGGTGGTTTTAATGAGGTAAAACTAGAAAGTGCTCTGTATATGTAGCACATAGTAGGCACTCAACAAATACTACTTTCTGTCTGTTCTGCTCTCTGTCTTGGTGCTGCAGTTTGGTATAAGTAAATTTTTATAAGAATTATCTCATATTACACATAAGGAAGATGTTGAAAGCAAGTGGAAAATTCTACTAAGATTTCATAACCTTGATTTTCTAGGTTCTGTGCCAGAGAAGTAAGCCTCAGTTCATCTCTCTCTAAAAGAGAAAGAACCACCTTCTATCTAATGCACAGTAAAGCTGAGATAGACTGTGACTTAATTAAAAGCTGCAGAATATCTTCCAATCTGCAGATAAATGACAATTAACTAGAAGCCCGTGTTCAGCTATTTCATTACCCAGTTAGGTAATATCCCCTGAAACAGCAAGCCTGACTCATTACTGTGCACTTTTCTTAAATACTCTGTTTACTGATTGTCTTATAACTGGATGGTACACATACCTAATTTTATATTTATGGATAAGTGCTCTTTCCTGACAACTCGAACATCTAAATTATGCAATGCAAAATCAGATAATTGCAGAGAAACATTTGTTGTCTGGCATGTGAGATCCTCCAGGTAAACAGCATAATTGTAAGGTAGCTGTTTGGAATCAATAGAAGGTGGGTGTCTGCTGTTTATCAGGTATCCTTCCATCATTTTCTTGTTTTAAAAGTGAAATTCAAGCTTAAAGAATGGCTTCTGCTTTTAACAGCTATCACTAAATGTCCATGTGCTTAAGACCACTAAATGTCCATGCCTTTCCTTCTTCTGATAAAAGATCTAGCCAAGGAGTTTTTCATAGGACTCAAGTCTGGGCATTCATGAACTGTGTTCCTTAGCCATTAGCCATTGGCTCAATAGGTGGTCATGTGGCCTTACTGGACCCATTTAGCATCTTTCTCTGAAATTGATACATAGATGCTATGGGAATGATACTCTTGCTTTTGGATAGAAAAACAAAGGAAGATGTAAAGTTGCAGATGCTGGCTGTTACCTTTTTTCCCCCCTGTCATGTAGAAAATGGGAAGGAATGCCTACTATGTGCCTGATATTATGCAAAGCACTTACCTATTTCTAACGAAAAGTTGAAGGTATGAAGCCAAAGAGAAAACAAAGGGGATGTGAGAAATTGATGGAGAAAGAGTGAGAGAATTAGAAGGAAAGAAAGAGGAGAAAGAAGGAGGAGGTGGAGGAGAGAGATAGTAAGAGAGAGGGAGAGAGTGAAGAGAGGGAGAGAGAGGGAGGGAGGGAAAGGTAGGGAAAGAGAGAAAGAGGAAGACAGAGAAAGAGGTTTGGGTGGTATCAAGGCCCACTTTCACTGCTTGGGGTCATCATCCTGTAGCTCTTCTTTCTTCTTTAAATTTTGTGTACATTCTCACCATCTTTTCTAAACCACAAAAGCCAGTAAATTCCATTTCCTTTAGGATGGTTTTGAGTTCAGCTTTTATTCTTTTTCCTGCAACACAAAGGTATAATTACTCACACAATTTCTCTGCCCGTTTTCAGGGAAAAAACCTCCTTCCAACACTGGTCTCTAAGAGGACTGTATTCTCAGCCCAGAAAATTGGGAGATCTTTCTGTGGCTTGAAAAAGGGCAGAATCAGTGGCTTCTTACTCATTTTCTGTGTGTTCAGCTCCTGTCTCTCAGAGATAAAGACTGCAGGAGGCAATGTAACAACTGGGCATTGGTAAGGGCATTTTATTTTCTTCCCAGACAAGTCTTGCTGGATGTATCAAGGGCCCCAGGTATATTCTTACTCTTTGGCTCAATAACTCTAATTCTTGGTCTTTACCCAAGAATATTCAAATGAGCAGCTATTGCATAAGATGGGGCCAATGTTTACTCATGAAGATGCAGATCAAGGATCTACCAAAATGGCCAGTGGGTAGGCACTCAGGGACCCATAATCTGAACAAAATTAAATTAATTATGGCTTTTATACATATAGGATTTAACTTACCCCGTGGAGACTTTTAAGCAGTGCTGTAAATATTTATGACGCAATGTTGAATGAAAAAAGAAAGGCACAGAACTTGTAGAAATACTTTGCCAATTATGTAAAGAGCTCCATGCACAAAGACTGAAAGAAAATATGCCATCATTTGATTATAACTGGTAAGATTGGAGGCCTATTTTTCTCATTTCCTTAAAGTTTCTGTCTTTTAAATTTCCTGTAATGATGACATATTACTTTTATGATCAAAAAAATGAAATGAAACAAAATGTAGTAAAGTGAAATGAATCTCGGCTCAAATACACTCTACCCACTTCTAGTGGAGCAAGGACATCTGATTGCTTATACTTTTATCTTGGGTCTGGACTCTAGGAAACCAAATACCCTCTGTGACCTTTTAAGAAGTTTTCTAGGAATTTCACTTGAATATGGAGATCTTGACCGCTGTATGAGTATCATTCAAGCACATAAGGAAGCTCAGAAGGGACGTGCATAATATTGACTTTGAAGTGAATAAACAGTAATTTCAGGAGCTACTTTGATAGAGAAGAGAGAGGATGACATTAGTGTCCCACAGCAAGTTTCTTTGGCTGAGCAGTAAGGGACTTGCTTCCAAACAGACTCTAAGGCAGACATGAATAAATTAAAATACTCCTTCATCTCCTCAGTGTGCAGAATGTGGATTTTCACAAAAAGAGTTCAGGATGTGGGTGGTAGTGAAGAAAGAGAGAAAGTGAGCATGAGTAGAGAGAAAATTGCAGTATCACAGAGCCATTCCCTGCCTGCTTAAGTGCTTACCCATGTGGTCTCTCATTCATTCAGCAAACATTGGCTAAAACATCCATAATGTACCAGGTACTGTGCTTGGCATTGGGTTACAGATGAATAAAACAGCGAGCACTCTGCAGGACCTATGGGAGAGGGAAGCCTTTGTAGAAACCAATAGATCAGACCAGTGCTGTCTGATTGAAATATGAAGGAAATAGCAAATGAAAGTCACAAATATAATTACACAACTTATAGAATCATAT
>NW_004624824.1:6830310-6846722 GCF_000247695.1 Heterocephalus glaber
AAATATGAAAGACTAAAACTATAAAACTTTAAGAAGAAATTATAAGGGAAAATATTCATAAATTTAGGGTAGGCAAGAATTTCCTAGGATACAAAAAACATGAAGTATAAAAGAAAGAAATTGATAAATGAGATTCCATCAAAATTTAGAACTTTAAATGACATCAATAAGAAAATGAAAAGTAGTCCTTAAACAGACCATATTTATAATACATATAACCTAAGACCAGAATATATAAAGAACTCTTACACCTCATTAATAGACAACCCAATTAAAAAGTAGACACAAGAAAAAAAAAAGTAGACACAAGAAGATGATAAATAGCCAGTACAGATACGTATTGACTTATCATTGTCATGACTTTCTCTTTTTGTTGGATTCTCCCCCTTTGCATTTAATTTCTTGTCACGCCCAATGGATTAATTCTGTTGGGCTTCTTGGGGTTGTGATCCTCATTGTCTTTTCCTAGGATGTTGTTTAAAATTTTTTGGAGTGCTGGTTTGGTATTCATGAAGTTCCTAAGGTGCTCTTTATCATGAAAGTATCTTATTTCTCCATCAATGTTGAAAGAGTTTTGCAGGGTACATCAATCTGGGTTGGAAGCTGGTTTCCTTTAGGGCTTGAAATAGGTCACTCCAAGCTCTTCTATCCTTGAGGGTTTGCACTGAGAAGTCTGCTGTGATTCTGATGGGGTTTCCTTTTATGTGATTTTTTTCTTTTTTCTAACTGCTTGTAGAATTTTGTTCTTCTGTTGCCTTTCTGGAATCTTAGATATTATATGCCTATGTATAGATTTTTTTTGATCAAGGCTAGTTGGAGTCCTTTATGCCTCACTTATCTGTATGTCAAGTTCTTTTTCCCTGCTTCGGAAGTTTTCTGCCATCACTTCTGTGAACAGTTTTTTTATGTCATCTGTACCTTCTCCTGTTTCTTCATTGACTCCAATCAGTCTTATGTTACTCTTCTTTGCATCGTCTAGCAGCTGCTGGATTGATTTCTCATAATCCCTTGCTATTTTAAAGCAATGTTTCTTCTCCTGGGCAGTAATTGCAATCTTATCTTCTATATCTGAAATTCTGTCCTTACATTGGCTCATTCTGCTGGGTAAGCTTTCAATGGAGTTTTTAATCTCCTGGAAATCTGTTTGTATCTGTTTTATGGATTCCATTTATTTCCTATGTTCAGATTTCATCATGTTCCTCTATTTTTCATGTGTGTCTTCTCTAGATTTATTAATCATGTCTTGCACTATAGGCATAATCTCTGCTGTTATCTGAGAAATTATTTCTGATTTCTTTTTTTCTAGATCCTCTTTTGTTGCCAGTTCAGAGAGTCCAGGTGGTTGCATATGAGAGTGTTCCATCTTGTTTCCCTTTGGGGTTACTTTCGGTGATCTGGAAGTCTGTTTTTGAGACTTGTTTATGTGTCTTCTCATTTTGATGGGGGGGTTGCTGGTGCCCGTGCAGCTCACCTCCTATGTGCTGAGGGGGGTGGTACAGTGGCTGGAAGCCTCCTGGACTCTGGGAGTGGCTCACCTCCTGTGCACTCTGCACATGTGGTTTTGAACAGAGAGTTCAGAGAGAAAGGTGTGGAGAGCATGGGATGGGAAGATGTAAAGGAAAGGGGAGGAAGAGGAGAGGGAGAGACAAGCATGACAGTGAGGCAAAATTATCTGCTCTGTCAAATTCTTTACCTCCATGGCTCATTTAATCTTTGTTCCTAGCCTATGAGATATTGGCTGCAATGTACAGATGAGGAAACTGTAGTTAAGGGAAGTTGTGGGGTTTTCCTAACATCATATACAGTGGCAAACCAGGACTCAGCTCTGAATGGTTCTGGCCCCTATACACTTTCTCTTTCCCATATGAGGAGGTTTTGGTGGCCAGTTTTGTAAAATTTTGTTGGGGTCACACTTCCCTGATAGATAGCAATGCACTTAATGAGATGCTAATGTGTTAATGAGTTTTCTAGATAAATGCTGTAATTTCTCAGCAGGCTCTGGGATAAAATATAAGATCTCATGTCTTGTGAAGAGATGAGCTCCATGTCAGTGGAAGTAATCAAGGACAACTATGATAACTCCTCTGGGACGCTATCAAGTGAACTTGGAAATCCCTACAAGTGAATTGGTGGAAGGATTTCAAGCTCTGTCAGAGGAAACACTATGAGGACACAAGGAGGAAGGTGGTTGGCCATCTTCAAGGGAAGGAGAGAGGCCTCAGAATGGAATCAGCCCTTCTGAGCCCTTGATCTTGGCCCTCTAACATCCAGAACAGAAACAAATTTCTCCTTTTTAGCCACCAGTCAGTGGTGTGTTGCTATAGCAGCCCTAGAAAATAATGCACCATTTCCACAGGAATCCAGTGGGTCACAATTCAATGTATTGCCAAGCACAAAGCCAAGTATTAAGAGGATGTTGAGCATGCGAATGTTCTCTCTTGCTCTTGTAAGCTCTGAGAACACCTTGACAATTCCTTTTTTATACCTCAGATTCCCCAACCACAGCCAGCAATCAGATGTTTGCTACACTGAGTCACAAACACAATGTACAGTCTTTCACCTCCTTAAACATAGGGGCTGCAGCCCCATCCCTGTCATTGTCCCTTTGAGCGCCACCACAGAACCACTCAGGTTTCCTCTGCTTATGGGGGCTCACTTGGGAAGACTGAATTGCCTGGGGCAAACCTTCTTTCAACAATAGCCACCCCACAGTGAGGGCTGATGGTGGCCAGACACTGGGTGTTGCAGAGCTTATCTCCTGGGAATCCTGCAGCAACCTCACAAGGTAGCAATGTCATCTCCTATCTTCTATAGATGAGAAAAGTCAGGGCCCCAGAGGTCCAAGCTATCCACTCAGCTAGGGCCAAACCTATGCAGCTCTGATCTAAAAATCAGTTATCAAATAAGTTAGCCACTTATCAAAAGCATAGATGTTTCTTGACTTATGTATGATAGGGTTATATCCCTGTACATCCATGGTAATAAGAAAATATTATAAGCTGTAAATGCATTTAATACACCTAATCTCCCAAACACCATACAGAAGATTGTACTACCTATCACTATCCCAGGACAAGATCAAAATTCAAAATCTGAAGTACCATTTCTACTGAATGTGTATCAATTTCATACCATTGCAAAGTTGAAAAATTACAAGTAGAAGCATCAAAAGTTGGGAACCATCTGTGCTTGGAATCTGGACTCAGTGATGAGTATGGCAGCAGTAACAGATCTGACTACAGTGTTTTCTCACTGGATCCTCTCAACAGCTCTTTTGGTAGGTATGGTCACTCCCTCTTCTACACGAGGAGACTGCAGCACTGAGAAGTTCAAAGACTTGCCCAAGGTCCCATGGTTAACAGGGGGCAGAAACCAGGATGTGGAGCCAAGTTCCTGTGCTATTAATCACTGTGTTGTGTTAATAATTACTGAGCATTCACCATGGGCTCCTGCTGGGCTGGGGCTCAGCAACCCTACCATGATAACCCTGTCTCAAGGTACCTGGGGGGCAGAGAGAATGATGGGAGGCAGATGACTGATAGGAGGCTGGGCTCTGACTTTCAGCCTCCTCAGACTCTAGGTCTCTTTGCTCTGACTGTGTTTTCCTGTCACTCCATTTCAACCTCTCCTACCTGGTGGCTGCTCCCTGGTGCCCTGGAAGTCTTCTCTACCCTGATAGGTGGAGCCTTCCTGGTGAGTGACAGACATTTAGGCATACACTGGGGAATTAGCCCTGGCATGGCCTCAGGATTTATTTTCTCATTATTTTGATTCTGAGCTTCTGCAAATTAAGGACTCAGCAGCACCAGGATTAGGCAATTTTCTTGCCTCCTGTAATGTACTTTCCCTGAATCGGTTCTATCAAGACAATTATCTGAAGCTTCTGGATTGCTTCCACAGGGAAGCTGAGGACATTAAGACAGCACATCTTCATATGCGACAGGTCTTGGGACTTCTTTCATCTCGTACTTGGGCTCACAGCACAGTAAAGGAAAGGCAGGCCGAAAAGCAAAGCTGCTCCTCAGACTACAGTGAGGGTCTCTGGAAGTAAATCTTCTATGTAAACATGTGCATTAGGCCCCCTGTGCTCTTGCCTTTGGTGTCTTTCTAAATCTTCACTCTGGCCCTTGGAAATGGATGCTATCATTTCCATTTCTCAATTGAGGAAACTGAGGCTCATAGAGATGAAATAATATTTCCCAGTTTAGAGTTGGGGAAACCAACAAGTGCCCTGAAAGGGATTTGCATCCAAGGACATAGTTGAAAAATGTCTTAAGTAGGTTTCAAGGAAGCTGTCTGAATCCAGATTGCTTACTGTTAACCTCATCTATTTCAGAGCATGAGGAGCTGGTGCTCTTTCCTCTTCCTCCCTTCCTTCATTTTCTTTCCTGTTCCTCCAAAAAAATCTCCCTCCTTTCCTCTTTCCTTCTTTCTTTCCTTCCTCCCTCCCTTCTTTCCTTCCTTCCTTCTTTGTCTAAGCTATTGATCCAGCATCTTTTATACCACTAATGTGCTTTGGTGTTTAAAAAAATCCTGTTCAGGTAAAGTTACTTTATTTGTCATTCATTGAACATAGGTGCATGAAGCAGCATCTTGCTGCCAGCGCTGTCCAAGGTATATAACGCCATCTGAGGTCCAACAAATCCCCTGTTCAGCAAGTAGAGCATAATTTAATATTCCCATTTAACAGAGTTTAAGTGAGTCTGCACAGAGAGACATTTGGAAATCATAATTCAGTGTGAACTACAGTTCCTCAATGAAATCTTTTAGAAGTTCCTATAGTGCTGAAGTTAAGAGCTTTGGCTCTGGGCTCACAAGATCTGGGCTGAAATCCCTGCTTTTCCACTCACCAGCCATGCACCTTTGGACCAAATACTCTGGGTCTCAGTGACTGCTTTCATAAAATGGGTATAGTAATACTGACATCCTGTGATAATGTGGAAAAGAAGTGAGATAAGGCATGTTAAATTCTTACCTTAGCCCCTGCCATATGGTAAAGTAATCAGAAGATGTCAGCTGTCATTATTTTTTATACTTGTAAGGGCTTATGTTTTGGAATGAACACAAATATGTTTTCCAGAAAAGCTTTGTCATCTGCCTGGTAATGTAAGGACAAAGTTAATTAACCACTCCAAACCCTAGTCTCCCTACTTGTAAAATGATAACAACCACAACTACATAACTTGTGACTCCTTATAAATTTAAATAAAATTAAAACATGCCAATGGCTTAGAATACTAACTGAAACTTGATAAGCATTCAATACATAATTAGTATTATTTTCCTTATTCTCTTGTTCTTGCTGGAGAGTGGATACTGTCTCCTGTGGTTTGAGAAAATATCAAGAGGTTGGTAAATCCACAGAAGCTATGTAAGCTTGACTGGTCTTTGCTCCTGGTATTTTCCAAAGAACCCAAGAGACCTGGGCCATGGAGGCATCCCAGTGGCAAACATCTATAAAACACAGAACATGACCCACTTGCAGGAGGCATCACAATGGAGGCTGGGAACCTGGTGCAGGCTCACAGGTCTGGGTGCCCAGAAGGGAACATGGTTTGTAGAAAGCTTGCCAATCTTCCTGCTGTTCCTTAGGTATTCCAAACCCAAGAACCACTTTGCAGAGAAAAAAAAGTCCCTCAGGGGAATGGAGAGTCAAAGCATCAGCATAAATATAGACTGAATTTCCAGTGAGTAGGCTGACAGCTCTTCATGAATGAGGGCATGTGGTTGGGCAAGATTTATTTTATCTTCAAGGGGCATAGACCCAACATGCTTGTCCAATGCAATTATTTCTGAAATTCGTTGGAGAGTATGGTCTTTGCAGCTCCATGTCTGAGTTGTTCTAAGGGTATTGGTAAGACTGTGTGTGTGTTGTGTTGTGTAAATTCAGTTATTTTCAATTCCTGCTCCCTTGAGCTTCTCTTTTTCTGAATGAACCCCTCAGAGACTACTTGGCAGGTGGATGCTGGTCCTTATCTGCAAAGAGCTGTGAATCATGAGGTACCTCAGGGCCAACAGAGTTTCACAAGGGCTCTCCTACCATCTCAGGGCAATCAGGTTGAGGAAGCTCCAGAGAAAAATTTAAAAACAAGAAACAGACTCAGATACAGTCTTGATTCCTTTATCTGACATGTGCTCAGAAACTGCTTAAGAGGCTTCTGCCTCTGAAATGGTAGTAATAGCACCAGGACAGTGATGCTTTTCCTTTTTCATAACAGAGCCACCCCAGTGCTCAATTGCCATGGAACTTAGTTAAGGGATTCATTTAGATCTGTCCCACATGAGTTTGGAGATAGTGGAAGGAAAGCCAAATTTAAACTAGCTGGGTTTGAGGAACTAGAACAGAGATTTTAATAATCTCACAGAATGGGTTGCTGCAACAGGGGATCGGAAATGTCCAGAGGACAAAAGGCTTTATAGCAACAATGGTGATGATTCACTTGTTTGCTCACTCAACACATCTTCCTTGAATCCCTGCTTTGTGCTAGGTCCTATTCTTGGCACTGGGAATACATGCATGTCCTGACCTTCAAGGTCCAGCTGGTGAGATAGTCTTTTAACAAATGATTTCAATACTAAATGTAGTTACAAGGGAAAGATCATAGTGCTCTGAGATTGCAAAAAGAGGAGGTAAGTCTAGGTCAGAGGTTTAAGAAAGTGACATTCCAGATGAAATTTGCAAGCTGAGTGTGAGCCAGGTGCATAGGTAAGGGATTGGGGATAAAGGAAGAGGATCCGAGGCAGAAGAAATATCAAGTGGAAAGACCTTGTGATGAGCAGAACCTGAATCAGCAAGGAGGAAAGTCTCAGTGTATGTGATTGAAGCAAGAGGGAAAGGCAAACATCCTGAAGGGAGGTGGAAAGAGGGGTCTTAGGAACCATGTCATAGATTTTGAACTGTCCTTTAAGAGAAAAGAAAATACACGAAAGATCTTTCTAAAAATGGAGAATTAACTAAAGAAGGGGATTTAGAAAGCTATGAGCATGGCCCTTGTCAAACAAGGAACAACTCAGTTACTGAAGAGGGATGATGGGAAGAAGTGAGTATGTTCGGGCCGGGGATTTAGCTCAGTGGTTCCACAGCCTGCTTCACAAGTGCAAGGTCTCAAGTTTGATCCGTGGTACAAAACAAACAAACAAAAATATCCTTTGACCTCCGCACCAGAAAAAAAAAGAAGTGAGTATGTTCAATGAGTGTTTATAAAGGAAAATCCATGGGAACCGGTGCATGAATGTGAGGGAGAGAAAGAGACGATAAAACACAACTAAGGCTTCATGGGTGATGACAGTGGATGCCATGATTTTGTGCCCTGAAAACAGAAGATATAAATGGCTGCATGGCAGATTTGGAAGGGAAGACCAAGAGTGTAGCTTTTGTCACAATGAAAGATATCCAAATGGAAATTAAAGTAAGGAGTTTTTTTTTTTTTTAACCCAAAACCTAGAGATTCTGTACGGAAAGCTCCAACTGGAAATACCAATAGGGAGTTGTCAAAATATAATATTTAATGCCATGGGAGTTTTTTACATCATCTGCAGGAGAGCACAGAGTGCTAAGAGAAGGCTTCTGCCCTGGGGTGGAAGTAAGATGTGGTGAAAGAAATCGAGACTGCACGGGCAGAGAAGAAGGAAAAACCAAGGAATGAGTGTCATAGAAGCCAAGAGTAAGGTGTGCTAAAATAGCAATAGCACTTGCAGTCATTGTAATAGTTGTGTTAATATTTGTAGTACAGTAGTAGTAATAGTAGTAGTAGCAGCAATAGTAGAAGAAGAGAGAGAAGAGCTAGGAGAACTAGAAGAGGAAGGAGAGGAGGAGGGGGGAGTTGGAAGAGAAGGAGAAATGACAGCTGTAGCAACAGCACAAATGGTAACCGCATCAAGAGCGGGAGTGGCCACAGTGGCAGCCATGGCAGTCATAACAGCAGTAGCTGCAGTGGCAGGCAGATGGTAGCAAGAGTGAATGAAATAGTACAGCTCTTTCCTGTCTTGGCAATGTGGAGTATGGCAGTCTCTATTTTCCAAGTGGGTTGAGTCCTGTTAAGCTCAGTGCAATAAGAGGGAAGGGTCTCAAGCACCACTTTACAGCGGAGGGAATGGAGAGATAGGAATTGAGGTAGTCTCACCATGAGAGAGGAGCCAGTTAGCAAGAAGACTAGCAAGGAAATTCTGGTCCCTTGAATCCTCATTACATTCATTTCTGCTGTTTTTATTCAAAGCTTAGCATGTCAGAAATTCTGTAATGATTCCCACGGAAACATAAATTTTGGAGGGCGGGGCCTTTGTTTATCCTCAGTGCTCTGAGTGGTACCTGGTGGACAACAGGATTCACATTTTACAGGGTTCAGTGAATTAACATTGAAGAGTGAAAGGATGAGTGGATCTTCCTTATTAAATTGGTTGTAAAGTCAAGAACGCTTTATTATTTTAGTGGATTCCATGTACTGTGCAACTTTTTCTCCATCTACAAGCCGTATATTGTGAACTTGTTCACTAATATTTAGAAAAAAAATCAGTCCATTAAAATGAAAAATATTTTGGAATTTTGCATGCACTCATAATCATAAATCCATGCCACAAGCTCATATTCTCAGACTCATGATTCAAGAATTGATCTAAATCTTGCTTTCTTTCCACCTGCCTATCTATCCACTGACCATCCACATTCAATGGTATTAAGGCCAATGTGGAAGTGATGCGTTTTTCCTAGACCAGCCTGCCTAAAGAGAAGAGCTTTGGAGTCAAACTGGGCTAAAGATGAGTTAGCTGTATTTCCATAAATGATTCACTAGGCTCTTTAGGCATATAATAATTTGCTTCCCCTCCTATACTTAAGGATATTTAGGCATAGAAAAAAAGATATGATCATGCAGCAAAAAGGAAACAAATTTGAGAGTCAGATGAACCTAGGTTAAAATTCTATGTTCAAAACTTGAACAAGTTCTTACCCTTTCTTAGTTCTCAATTTCTTTAATTTTTAAGGAGAGATATCAGTACCTACATCTCAAGCATGTAGTGGGATTATATAGGACATTTAAAAAACTCAAAGCCCAATACCAGCGATATATTCGATAATTCAACATATGACAGTTTTCTTAAAATTTTGGAGAACCATTTACATAATGAAGGAAAAAGACCTTTGGAAATTGTGAAGTATTGTATCCTGTGGGAACCCAGTTTTCCCTGTTCTCATTTCCTGCTATGTCCTCACAATACTCTGGGTTCCAGCTACATGGAGCTAAGTAGGCTCCCAGATGCATCTTGCGCCCTTACAATTCCAGATGAGTGTCACATTCTTTCCATCATTTAGGATCCAGTTTAAGTGTTCCCCTCAATAAACATTTCTGTGTAGCATCCCCTTCAACCTCTTCCTTTCTTCTCCACTAACAGCATACACCAATTTCATTATTTATTATCACTTAGGGTCACATTTATTTGCTTATATTTCTTCTTCTTCAACAGGAGTGTGAGCTCATCCAAGTCAGTGTTTTTGTCTAGTTTAACCTGGATCCTCAGCACGTAGCATGTAATTGAAATTCTAGAAACATTTCTTGAATTGATAAATGTGACTGTTAATTACTATTATTATCAGAATAAAGAGTTTTTCCAAACTCAACAAAAGAAAGTGATACAGAGAGAACCTGAATGCAATTGTGACATCATTTGACAAAAGGCCTGTCCCTGACCATGCCTTAAGGAAAATGGAGTTAAATGTAGCTGCCTCTTATTTTGTCTTCTTTTTTCATTACTTCTTCCCTCCTGAACTAATTTTCCCATCTTTGTCCTCTCTGTAGACACCAAGTATTCTTAAATAAACCAATAGGGCTTATATGGACCTTCTGGTTGACAAGGTAGTCACTGTTACGGTTTGGAATTGAAATGTTCCCCAAAACTCATATGCTAAAGACCTGGTTGCCAGCTGATGGGTTTCTTTGGAAGTGATTGGATCATGAGGCTCTAATTTCTTTCTTTTTTTTTTTTTATTAAATTCTTTTATTGGTGCATGGTAGGTATACAACACAATTACATTTCTCATTGGGAACTGTACCTTTATATAATGCATCTTGGTTCTTATTTTTTCCCATTCCTAGCCCTCCCTTCACCCCCTCCACCCCTCCCTATTTACAAAGACTTTATTTCCATTTTTTCCATTTCTCATCATTTTTTCCTTTCCCTTCTTTCCTTTCCCCTGCCCCTCCCACTACCCCTACCCCTTTGGACCTTTTCTTCCTATTTTACATTATCGATTATTCATTCTAATCATTGGTACATTTTAGGTATACAATAGGATGACATTCATCATTGGAAATTTGCACCTTTACATAGTCTCTCTTGGTTCTTATTTTTCACCCTTGCCCAGCCCTCCCTTCAACCCCTCCAGTCCTCCCTATTTACAAAAATTTTGTTCCTATTTTTCCATTTTCTCATATTAATCCCATTCCCTTCTATCCTTTCCCCTAGCCCTCCCACTTCCTTCCCCTTTGCCCCTTTTCTTTCTATTTCACATCACCTATTATACATTTAGTCCTTATTTACACTTTCAGTTTCTCACACCAGAGAAACCATTCGGTATTTACACATCTGTGTCCTATTTATTTTACTTAAGAGTATTGATGAGGCTCTAATTTCATCAAGTGGATGAATCCACTGATGACATTATAATTCGATGGTATTCTAGGAGGTGATGGAAATAGGAAGTGGGGCATAGTTGGAAGGAGCAGATAATAAATGCATGGCCCTGGGGACTCTATCTGGTCCCCAGCCCTTCCTATTGGCCTTTTTCTCTTTTTCTCTGTTTCCCAGTTCCCATGAGATGAACAGCTTTCCTTCACCTTGCCTTTCCACCATGCTGTTTTTGCTTCACCATAGGTTTAAAGCAATGGAGCCAGCCAGCCATGGACTAAAGCCTCTGAAGTTGTGATCCAAAATAAATCTTTCTTTTTCCAAGTTGATCACAATAAGAAAAACTGACACAGTCTTACACATAGGTAAAAGAATATAGTCAAAGGTTGCCTATAAAGTCCAATAAGGTGGATGATTCCATATCAGAGCTTCATGGCCATTGCTGGCAGTTATTTCATCATTCTTCGTTGGCCCAGCACACTCTGACTTCCATGGTCCTCATTAAAGCAGAAAAGCTCTGGCCAAGCCTCCAACAGCCTCCCTGTTGAAATCACATCATCATTGCCAGTGTCCACTTTGCTTCTCCTTTGTCCAGCATTTTCCCGATCTGGCCTCTCCGTCCTGCAGAGCTCTTCATGGTCTGGATCCCTCTGTAGTAGTAATTCAGAGCGTTAAGAGTACTGGGCATGGAATCCAATGGTCTGAGAGCAGCTCCTCTCTCACGGAATGCACAGTCCTGGGCAAGTGGTGTCACCAATCTAGGCCTTCATTTCTTCACTTATAAGAGAATGATGAGAGTTGTACCTACTTCTAAGAATGTAAAAATAAATCGTTTCAATGCTCATAGCACAGTAAAAGCCACATTTTCACTTTCTCCTGGTGTCTGACCAGCATGTCTGGCTTCTGTTTCTTAGCTGCTTCTCTGGCTTCCATTCCGCTACTCTTTCCTGAAAGAAAAAAAGAGAGATTTTCCTGGATTCTTTCCTGATTAACTGTTCACTCTCCCTAGGGAGATTTCCTGCCCCCATAGCCACAGGTTTCATTTTTATGCTCCCCTCCTTTTATGTCTCTAGCCTGGATATTTCTCCCCAGTGTCACTCTATGACATCTGGGCATTTCCCAGGGACCTTAGTCTCACTCTGCCTGGAAGGAATGATTACATAGCCTTCTCCTGAGACCTGGCCTTTCTCCAGCATCTGCTATTTTATCATCCACCCAGGAGTTCAAGCCAGTGTCCTCATTCTCCCAGCCATCCATCCATTGTATCCTGCTGTTTTAAACCATCCACCCCATCCATTCCCACTGCTTCACCATCTTTCTTTCCAGGATGTCTCTAGCAACCTCCTAATTGGTCTTTCCACTGCCATCCCTGCCTGCCCCTCTTCACTCCATCACCCAGCTGGAGTGCATATTTCACGGTGAACATCAGATAATTCCATCCCCCTGCCTCAAACAGTTCAACAACTTCCCTTTATTCTGAGAATAAAATCTCATCTTCTTCATCTGGTGCAGCAGAAGCTGGGGTGTGCTGCCTGAGCCCCCTGCAAGACTGAGGCATTCATTCTCCAAGCTGTCAAGGATGTTGACTGCTGAAGGCTCATAGTGGATCACTGCCCTAGGGAGGGTGCTGGTGTTCAAGGTCATGCCCCTTTTTCAAGAGAAGATCTCAAGTAACGGTCAGTGTGGAGGTGCCCAGGTCTGCATCCTTTGCTTTACCCTGGGACATCTTTGAAAGGTCATCCAGTTCCAGCTCCACCTTTGGGATCACAAAGGTTTCTATTGTCCCTGTATTGTTGTTCACCTTCTCCCTCTGTCAAATTTGGCTTTCCTCCTGCCTTAAGCATCCTCAATAAGGTACACAGATCTCTACCCAGAGTCCATTTCCTGGGGTACTTGACCCACAACATAGCTCTTCTAAGGTTTTGCATGATCTGGATCCAGCACACTCCCCGGCCTGGTGCCGACACTCAGTGAAGAACATGGATTGATTGTCTGGTCGGTTGCCTGGTTGGCTGAGGCAGCATGCATGAAACATGAGAAGTGAGAAGACAGTCCTTTCCTGTGGTCCTCTGCCACTAGGCATTCCATCAGGGGCTCTGGGGTGTTCATAGTTCATCCAAGGAAGTAAATGAGCCCTGGGGATCTCAAGTAGCTCTTTACCTCAGGAATGGTGGAAATCTGCCCTCAGGATTGTGAAGGGAAGAGAAAATGGGGCTAGCAGTGGCTTTCTCTTGCTAATACTTCTCTATTAGCACAGCATTTACCTCTGAATTGATTTTCTTGTCTTCTCTACTCTGCCAAGCCAGGAACAAAAAGAAAAGGCAAGATTTCAGAATGTGCTTTTCTCCTGCAACCAGTGTAGCTCTTGCTGAGTTTCACCTTTCAAAATGGCTTGCTGTGGAAGCAGTCAGGGCAGGCTGCTGGCAGGATTCCTTATGTAATCTGGTATTAACCTGATCCCATCAAGCAAAGGGAAATGGCAGAAGTAACTGCATCCCGAGTTTTATTCACAAGCTGAGAGTTTGCTGTCTTTTACCTTGTCTCAAGGTTTTTGAATGTGTTATGATATCTGCATGTATTAGCCTCTGAAATCTCTCTCTCTCTCTCTCTCTCTCTCTCTCTCTCTCTCTCTCTCTCTCTCTGTGTGTGTTCTGGGATTCATCTCCAGATATGACCTGCTATCAGATGTCTCTATAGAATAACATATCTCTCTTCAGCTGACCATACCAAATTGTTTTATAACATTTCTTTCTTTGCATGGACTACTAGGAAGCTCAGGGCTCAATCTGCAATTTTAGTAACCCGTTAAACATGCATGTTGTGGTCACTAATCTTACTTTTGACTTCCACTTATTTTGTTTGTATTTACTTTCCTTTCTCTTAGTTTTCTTGTTAGGATAAATTTGTTCTCTTGTGCTGATTCTGATCATTTTTTAAGTACAAAAGAGAAGCATTACAAAATTAAGCATTTTGAATGATCACAAAGTGATGTAATTGAGCATCTACTGATCTGTTTTTTCCCATTGGTTTGTGAACTTATGAAGAGAAGATGGTAACATCTTTTCATCCTCGACTTCAAATACCTGACATATAGTAGGCCCTTAAAAAATATTTACTAAGTATTAGAGGAGGTTTAAGGGGAGACACGATGTGATTGGTACTTTGGAGACTTTTTAAAAACTTTGGATCTTGTATGTAATAAAAAGAAAATAGAGAAACCCAGATTTTAAAAATATTTTATGCTAATAATTTCATGAGTGATTTTTTTTTGCCAGAAGGAATGGAGTAAGAAGGAAGGAATGAGTTCCCAAGAAGGAAAATGTCCCTTTTGAGAATCAGGCCCTCAACTTAGCTATGAATAAATCATTTGTTGAATTGACAGAACCATTTTTAATTCCCAGATTTAGATAAAATACTGATCAACACCCAGTAACTTCTTTTTTTAAGATTAAAGTACATTTTCATCTTCCCCATGAAAAGATAATTACTTTTGTTTATTTAGCAAAGCTATGCTACACTGTACTCTTCAGATTCCTGGTATTATCACATTTTATTTGGATGATACATCCTGGAAGAATGTATCCCGATCTTCATGTCACAGAGGAAGCATTGGGAACTCAGAAGGAGAAATGATGTACCTAAAGTAACACAGATGAGGGTGAACTAGAATTTGAATCTCCTCATATGATAACCAAACTCACTCTACATTCTTTTTTCTTCCCTAAAGCATTCTTTTGACTCTTTAATTACTGATTCTTGTTTCCTAATTTTATTGGGGGGAGATTTTTAGGATTAGTGACTTCCCTAGGAGCAGCAGGGAGTGAACTTAGTCATGGCTCTTAATTGGGATAGTTTGCTTACTAGAGGAATTTGGTTAATGCCCTGGAGACACTTTTGATTGTTGTGTCTTACTGTGTGTGTATGTGTGCATGTGCATGTGCTCACATAAGACTGAGTGTGCACAAATACCAGTGGCATCTAGTACACGAAGGTCAAGGATGCTGCTCAGCATCTTACAATGCACAGGACAGTCCTTAATCGGGAGTTTTCTGCCAATGTCGATAGCACTGAAGTTGAGGAACTCTAACCTGCAAATATTTCTCTTCTTTCCTGACCCCTCCCTGGCTGTGCCTAGACTGTTTGCAGAGGAAATGGACCACACTGAGGGGAACTCTCTTTGTGTTCCATCCTCAGCCCTGTTTTCCAAGAGAAGCCTAAGGAGATTGTGACAAAGACAAATGACAACATGGACAAAGATGGTTCCCTGAAGAAATCCAGGACTCACCATGGCCTCTTCAAAATGAATCATTTCTTTCTCTTGTCTCAAAGTAGAAGAGCAGATATAAGCCACATTTATTGGTATGGACCTGGGCTGGATTTGAACAGGGAAGAGACCATTTGTCATGAGTAGCTCTCGGAGACAAGGCTGGCTCAGAATTTCTGTCAACTTGGAGATATATGGGTAGAATTTCTGAGAAATTAAACTGGATGCTATGTAATTACTCATTGTGTAAGGTCTGGGAGCTTAACTTTGTATAATGCTCTTGAATTCTTTTGCCACCTTTTGATGCACCCATAATTTATTAAGCTAGTGTTAATTCAGCTGCATATGGCATATTATCTTTAGGGCTTTGAAAGTATAATATCAACTAATCTGAACCTCAACCCATGAAGTAGCTACCATCATTGTCTTCATCCAGGGTCACCAAAAAAATAAGAGACAGAGCTGAGTCTTGATTCCTGTCCTGATTAAATCCAGTGTCTTAGCTCTAAACTGGATGTTGAGCTGAACAGTAATTTTTTAAAAAACTTATTGGCCAATGATTAAAAAAAACTGAAGACTTCACAAAAATCTTACCTTCTAACCAACCTGAAAAGTGTAGCTGGTAATACTGTACCATCAACTAATACCAAGCACAAGCTATAGCTTTTAGACAGTACTCTTCGTTCAGGTACCTGGGTTGGCCATGCAGTACCGAGATTTTCACCTTTGGTAAAAACCACCCTGGCATGTGAGTGGCATGGAGAAGAAAGAACAATGACTGCATGTTTTATAATCATCATCCTGTTCATGTCCTGTACTCCTGGGCAACATGACTCAATCCATATCCTTGATCTTGACCAACTCCTCTTTGAGCCAGAAGGTTTGGAGACTTTATTGCCTATCAGTGTGACTCGAGGTACTTAGAAAAGGTAAGAGTCAAGACCTCCTTAGAAGCCAGTATAAAGGCTCAGACATTTTCTACAAATCCTTCCTCAGTTTTTAAAAGGCTCAGAGTTTTAGAATTCCTACAGGTATTGTTAAATTAGATGTCAGTTTCAGGTCAACCCTCCTGCCTATTACAGCCATAACTCTGATATCCAGAGGGAACAAAATCAGCTAAAAAGCCCCTTCTCTTGGAGGAAAGCTGACTTAACAAGGCTTATTTATATGTCTGTGTGCCACAGGTTAAAATAGCATCATCTTTCCCCATACATAAATAATGCATAGATGTGTATTAAATTGCTGTGCGTGCTTTTAAGTCCTGGGGAATGCAGAAGAACAAATAACTCAACTTTACACAGAGACTTAGAAGATGTGTCTTTACCTGTCTTGAATTAAACATAGAGTTTGGTGTACTCTTGGAGAGAAGTCTCGTCCGGGGTGTGTGTGTGTGTGTGTGTGTGTGTGTGTGTGTGTGTGTGTGTGTGTGTGTCTGTGTGTGTGTGTGTTCCATACAGTCAGTATGCTTGCAAGTTAAAGGTCACAAGCTCTCTGCTTGTTGATGATGATTGATGATGATGATGATGAT